>OY757015.1:57426082-57803582 GCA_963580285.1 Lucinisca nassula | reverse complement strand
AAAGGGCCCCGGAGTGGGGGCATTTTTGGTTTCAGGGCTATAATTTGAACAATCTTGATAGAGGTCCACTAGACGAAGCTTCATACCAAATATCAAAGACCTAGGCCTTGTGGTTTCAGAGAAGAAGATTTTCCCTATATTAGTCTATGAAAAACCAAAGGGCCCCGGAGCGGGGGCATTTTTGGCCCCAGGGCTATAATTTGAACAATCTTGGTAGAGGTCCATTAGATGAAGCTTCATACCAAATATCAAAATCCTGGGCCATGTTGTTTCAGAGAAGAAGATTTTTTCAGATTTTCTCTATATAAGTCTATGTTAAACCAAAGGGCCCCGGAGCGGGGACATTTTTGGTCTCAGGGCTATAATTTGAACAATCTTGATAAGAGGTCCACTAGATGAAGCTTAATACCAAATATCAAAGGCCTAGGCCTTGTGGTTTGGGAGAAGAAGAATTTTAAAAGTTTTCCCTATATTAGTCTATGTAAAACCAAAGGGCCCCGGAGCTGGGACATTTTTGGCCCCAAGGCTATAATTTGAACAATCTTGGTAGAGGTCCATTAGATTAAGCTTCATACAAAATATCAAAGTCCTTGGCCTTGCGGTTTCAGAGAAGAAGATTTTTAAAGATTATCCCTATATAAGCCTATGTAAAAAAAAGGGCCCCGGGGCGGGGGCATTTTTGGCCCCAGCACTATAAGTTGAACAATCTTGGTAGGGGTCCTTTAGATGAAGCTTAATACCAAATATCAAAGACCTAGGCCTTGTGGTTTCAGAGAAGAAGATTTTTAAAGATTTTCCCTATATAAGTCTATGTAAAACCAAAGGGCCCTGGGGCGGGGGCATTTTTTGCCCAAGGGCTATAATTTGAACAATCTTGGTAGAGGTCCATTAGATGAAGCTTCATACCAAATATCAAAGTCCTGGGCCTTGTGGTTTCAGAGAAGAAGATTTTTAAAGATTTTCTCTATACAAGCCAATGTAAAACCAAAGGGCCCCGGGGCGGGGGCATTTTTGTCCCAGCACTATAATTTGAACAATCTTGGTAGGGGTCCACTAGATGAAGCTTCATACCAAATATCAAAGACCTGGGCCTTGTGGTTTCAGAGAAGAATATTTTTTAAGTTTTCAGTGAAAAAAATCTATTTTTGGCTCCTGTGACCTAGATATGCAACGGACCGGAACCATTTGAACATCTTTGAAAGGGGACCACATAAGGATCATTCCTGTGAAGTTTGGTCAAAATCCGATCAGTGGTTTAGGAGATGTTGTTTGAAGAAATTGTTTACGCACGCACGGACGAACGCACGCACGACGGACAAAAAGTGATCCCAAAAGCTCACCTCGTCACTACGTGACGGTGAGCTAAAAATAGCTATTCATTTGTGGCGTGGTTGTCACCGGTAACAGGACATTTCGGCCCCAAAACCTACTCGGCCCCTAGACACTTCGGCCCATAGACACCTCGGCCGCCAAACCACCTCGGCCCCACATAAAATTCAAACCCTAGACGGGTCGGCCCCTGGAAACCTCGGCCCCTAGACACCTCGGCCCCATATACCTAGACACTTCGCCCTACGTTGCTTCTCACTGGGTCCCACTTCAATAGGATGCCCGATGACGTTTTTTTTTTTTTTTTCAAATATAAAATCGATATGTCCGTTTAAGGGCATATGCTACGAAATACTTCCTACATTGAAAACTGTTTAAGAGTCTTTATATGTTCAGTATCATATACGGGCTCACCACATGTGAAATAAAAAACATATAACACCGTGCTGAATCTTAAGTAATCTGAACAAGAAGGAAACCACCTCAAACTGTTTTCTCAGAAATATCAGAAAACTACCATGTTAGTAAATAGCAAGTCAAAAATGACTTTTGTCTAGCTTTTAAACATTTATTTCAGTCAGAATGATATATTAAAAGATACTGCTATCTAAATTTAGCCAACTTTTTCAAGCTCAGAAAATTTATTTGTAAAACAAATTTTGTCATCAACCAAAATATCTTTAAAAATTATTCATTGTCTGCATTATTTTGTACCATACAGAAAAATGATACATTGAAATTTTCATAAAACAATGTTTTTTCTCTAGGGGATGTTATCAGAGAATAGAAAATTAAAAGAAACATAGGGGTCACCGTGCTAATTACTGTTTTATTAAACAAACCGTTCCCCTACCCCCATATGACATACATGGTAAAAATACATATAAATTCTATGAAAAGATGGTGAATCATTGACAGATAACTTGGATTTTACTTGTAAATATTAGCTGGCGATAATATGCATTACAGCAAATCGTTTAAGCAAGTCTGTAACCATTTAGGTTGATCCGATCTTGGGTAAATGCCGAAAAATTAAAATTTCCAAAAGTTGCAATGTTACTGTTTTCGTGAAGTTTATAGCCAAGCTGAACATGTTAAATAATAAAATGAACCCAAAACAATACCTGTTCCACAAACTTCATCCATTTCCTTACCCAAGAACGGTAAAATGTTTGCTCTGGCATAACTTTCATTTTCGATGATCATACAAAAATTGCGAATTCGTAGCATTTGTCTTTTGAAAATTCCGTCTTTGTCTTTTGAAAATACTTTTGAAAATTCCGCTCTTTTATTTCAATGTCTATGGCCCCCGCTTGAGATGCCATTTCATCTCAATTTCGGGTAAAAGTCCCACAAAATTGGAAGCAAAGTCTCCAATAAGATCTATACCACACTTGTAAAGGCAAGCGCGCAGGGTAAGGAACAAACCCACAGGATAAGGACATTTTTTCCGATCAGGAAAAGGAAGAAAATGGCGGAATCGGCATCACATGTGCAGGTTTGTTGTTGTTCTAGATCTCGTGTTATGTTACTAATCAATACGGCTGCTCACATTAGCTTCACGGAAGACACACCGGCCCCAATAGCTCAGTTGGTAGAGTGTCCGCTCCGGGGAACGGGAGGTCACGGGTTCGATCCCGGGCCGCGACATACCAAAGTCGTTAAAAATGGTACTAGCTGCTCCTTGCTTGGCACTCAGTTTTACGGGGAAGAGCTAGGACTGGTCGACCCAGTGTCAGGATAATGTGACTGGATGTTGTATCATGTAATGTGTCTGGGACATGACACTTCAGTGAGGCAGCACTATAAACGTGAGGATTGAGCTCCCTGTCGCAACTAGACACCGTCGTAATATGACTGAAAAATTGTTGAAAGCGACGTTAAACCCCAATTCACACACACACTCACGGAAGACACATATTATTCACAAATTTATCTTCGATGGTCTGAATTCGACAGTTACCGTCAGTCAAACGGAGAACCGGACACAGTGGAGCTAATCAACCACGAAATCTCATTATTTTACATGAAACGCTCTTCCGGGAAGATGGCATGCACTTTTTTGTTGGTTGTAGACATACACGTGTTGCAAATACGATTTAAGGACAATTGGAAATCGGAAGGCCCACAGTGTGAAATCCTATTTCCATTTCCTATTTCCTATATACAACGCCCACGGGTAAGTAAATGGGTACAACGCATATGATAAGACACAACATTTTCCGGAGAAAATGATAGTTGTATGATCGGAGCTCTAGTAAATTTCCATCTCAGATTAGGTTTTCCGATATTAATAATTAGTCCTACATAGTTTAAAGCACCAATTGTGACCCTTAGGGAAGGTTCAAAATTGGTGTGTCTTGTCTAGGCATGCGCATTGCTCTGGTTCTAGCAATATGATAATCCCCTAGGGGGTATAGATGGATTGGGTTCATCGTGATCATGATTTAGAGAAATGATATATACATGTATGTCCATGCAGTATTTCTGGTAGAAAATTGTATGTTCTTTTGGCTGAAAAAAAAGTAGATAACCTCGCCAAATTCGTGAGACATACCTATTGTATGGTCATTTAAGGGCCTGATATGATTTGGCTCCTTAATGGCACCCACTCAAATCCTCTTCAGTGTGTATCGTTTCACTTGCTAACAGGATTAGTTAATGAAAAAACATACAGAAACAAATTGAACAAATTATTTCGTCTTCATGTATATACAGAATGAATAACTTGACTTTTGATGTGTCTGTATTGAGTTAATGAAGTATGACGAAAATAGTAAGAGAAGTGTGATAAAAGTACATCCCTTCGAAAGAAAAAGACAACAGCAAGTGCCGTTGGAAGCACCTGATTATATAGGTTTCAACTGGCGCATTAATATATCAGGTAGCACTGCTAACCATGTGTACACTAAGTGAGTCGTATCTAGTTACCCCACCCACTTGCATTATCATGGAGATATACGAAAAATGAAACATTACAGGATTAAAATAAAACAGGTACCAAATTATTCATTGGGTTCTAACTAAGAAAATAAGTGAGTGAGTGAGTGTTTGAGTTTTACGTCCCACCAACAGCTAAGGTCATACGGAGACGGGACTTGGATTTAAAGACTCATCCGAAAGTCTGGAGAAGCCCGGGATCGATCCTGCGACCCCTGGTTTACAAGGCGAGTAGCGTAACCACTACACCACGGAGGCTTCTAATAAGAAAAAAAGTAATAACAACATAGATTTATCTTTACTATGAACGGAGTTATGGCAATTTTATGTTGAATTGTCATGCTAAAAAACATACCTTATTTGTGAATGACCAAACATTTTTATTGATTTGTTTTTCTGTGAAGTTGTATCTTTTCATTAAACTTAATTTGGCTATCACCATAAAACATTTATGAAACAAATATTCAGTCGGGGCAGATATAATAGGAAATATTACCAGGCCCTTTGTACGCAGTTCGTCGTCGGATATAAGGCAAATATTAAAGTATGTTCATGTATTGGTAACTGAAGTTTTATGCCGACCTCGGTAGCTCAGTCGGATGCGCGTCTGACTGGTGATCGATACCTGCCGGGGTCAGCTGCATTCTTTCGTGTAGATTGCTCATGAAACCATTTCTAAGGCCATTCTCTACCTTCCGCTGATTCAAGAAGGGCAGTTGCAATTTCTGGCGAAAGAATGTGACTGTACTGGCTAACCGCCTATGTATACGCTTGCCCAGTAAAAAGGTGGATAGGTAAACTGACCGACTCAAAAATGAACAGGTCAGTTAACCTAAAGGTAATCGGTTAACCAGAATGGTGCACATTCTTGATCAATCTCCACGAAAGAATGTTGCCGACCCCGGTATGTATCGAATCCACGTCCAGTCAGACGAGTAACCGAATGGGCTACCGAGGCCGGTCTAGAGAAATATAGACAAAACATAAAATAAAACAGAAAATACTCAGATACCTTCAATTTATTTAATAACTGTGTCTAAAACATATGTGTGCATAGTGATCTTGATCCACACTGTTTGCAAACATTATTCAAAACATTGTTGTGGATACAGAGTACACTGTTGCCTCATCCGAGGCGATTATAACGTGCAGCCACAACATATACTACTGACAAGAATTAAGGAAGTTTATCCCAAATTATCTTTGGAACACATCCTAACAAGGGTTTGTTTTACAAAATCATAAAAATATGTTGTGGGTCCATGTTAAGAGTTAATGAAAAATATCACAATGTATAGTCAAACGAACAAAACCAACAATTTAAGTGTGAGTGAGTTTTAGTTTACGTCCCACCAACAGCTAAGGTCATACGGAGACGGGACCTCGGTTTAAAGACTCATCCGAAAGTCTGGAGAAGCCCGGGATCGACACTGCGATCCCTGGTTTACAAGGCGAGTAGCGTAACCGCTGCACCACGGAGGCTTCTACAATTTAAGTGTGAAAAAGGTAATTAAGAAAGCAAGGAAACATGACCAGTCAACAAATGAGTCAGCCCGTTAACCAAGTGCTAAATGATCTTGTCTTCCAAGTTTAAACAAAATCATTAAATTTATCTCTTTTTTTGTATAGTTATCAATTGTTATGGTTTTGCTACTTACGATTTTGACCAGTCATAATATCACAGGCTTTAAGGTATAGTTTAGAAACAAAATAAAAGGGGGAGTTCCAGCCTATAGTAAATTTCCATAGGGTTCTGCCCACGCACAAATTTCCATGATATTGTGCATAATTAATGCCTTGTAAATGACTGTTCATTACTTAGCTATTGCACTCTCATATCTGTTTTCATTATAAATCTACAATGTTTTGTTTATTTCCACTTCCGAAAATAGGGGTACCCTCAAACAAGTGTATATATACATAACAGCTTCATATGTTTTGGAGTTATTTTGTTCTCAGGCATCTTTGTAGTCATTAGTGATTATTTTTGTATCACATTTGCTATTGTTCAATTGAAGTTCCATAGACCATGATCAATTTCATATGGAGCAGACCCCAGATTTCACAACCATAAAATCTTTTGGAGTATGTTTGACTTTTGATTTCACATTGTTGCAGTTCTTGTCACCCCATCATTTTAATATGAAAATTGCCCATGTATATATAGAACATTTTGTCAAACTTTCTTGAAAATCTGAGACCGGTAACATACTACAATTGAACATTGAATAGTAGTGGTCGGATTTTTTATTTTTTTTTTTCAAACCATTTGTAGATATGGTATAACATTTTCAATCAAGAAATTGCTCACCAATATATACATGCACATGAATATATGTATGTTTAAACCTTGATTGTGTAGTATGAGCACATTTAATTAGCATTTGTATCAGTTGTGGTACCCTGGGGAACACCAAAAAACACAATTCATTTTGAGCATTCATTAACAATTCATTCAGATTTTATTGAATATATATTTCATTTCTTAACAGGCGTTTTTGCATTTAATGTAATCCTAAAGCCTGCTGAAGCTTATTATGACAAAGATTGTTGAAATGGCAAGTAAAATGGATAGTTCTATCGCTTGACTCTCTGAACTGATGCAGTCTACTTAAAAAGTTTGAAAAGTCTGATTGTCATACCTGAATGGCACAGCTTGCTTGAATGGCCAAGAGTAATGATGTTTTATTATGGTTGAGCCAGGTATGTCATAATACCACAGACAATATTTTCTGATCTTTAGGCTCACCGTATACACAGATTACTGTAGACCATAGGGGCTTGAAGAAATATATGGGCTGCATGATGCTTCCACGCAGAGCTGAATCCGGCCCGCACACTAGTACTGGTAAACCACTTAGAGGATCTAAACCTGTCCAGGAACTGCGGTGCGAGGTGGACCGTCCATGCTGATAAACCCTATTGGTGTCATTGACCGACAGGGCTTGAGATGCCATTTAATCTCAATGTCGGGTAAAAGTCCCACAAAATTGGAAGCAACGTCTCCAAAATGACCTTTAAACAGGGACGTTAAACCTCAAATCAAACAAAACAAACAAAACTGTAGACAAAATGGAAACACAATTGTATTCGCTCTTTTGTCAATCTAACAATGCCCCCCCCCCCCCCCCTGCAAAATCTGGACTAAAGCACAAACAAATGTCGCCTGCTGTGCAAATCAGTGTCAGAAAGTTATATTCTTAAATATGATCTATTTATATTCTAAAATATGATCCAGAAAGCAACCAGTTGGAGTAACATTAATTAGTATTATAGAGAAGACCAATCAGTTCAGCTTTCGAACTATTTCAGATGCAGAAAAGAGCAAACGGTATATTTGCTATCAGTATTATGGAAAAATATAAAGCCAACTGCAGATTTTGGTTCAGAAATACGCTAATAGTACAACCAACAGCTGATTTACTCCATTTGCAAAAACAGATGAATACAGAGCTAGAAAACTTAACACAGATGACAAATACTGCATACAGATGACTAAAATGCGAACATCTAAATATAATATCAGTTATCAAATGCATTGGTTACAGCAACTTGCCTTCCATCTATTTCATTTAGGGAAGTGTATACCAAATGCCAATTTTACAACTACATGTAGTTACAGTGTGACTAGCTCTGCATCTATTTTGAAGACAAAAACATTCTAGCTTACACTTTTGCAGATGTTGTAATGAACTTTGAAAAATGCAGAAAATAGTTTAAATGATCTCACAAAACCTTTGGTGGGGGAGCGGAGTGTGAGTCTCTTTGACCAAGCGACGTAAGAAAAAATTACCAACACATGGACAGATCAATCATTAGAACAAATAGAAAAATCAGTCTGTCCCTTCACAGTTAGCAATTTATTGGCTGCTGTTTTATTTGAAAGAAGAGAATGACAACAGCAAACATAATTAAAGAAAAAAAAAATAGGAATATGCAAGTAATTTATTAAGCAGATTCAACACGTGATTACGTATTACTGACATCAAGTGTCTTTTTATTGCAGGGTTTAAAAATATACAGGAGACCAAATAAAACAGGGTAAAAAGATCCACCTACTCTTATTCCTATTCTGCCGTAATGTAATTTTTTCAGGATTATCGTTCAAAACTGTCAAAACTAAAATTCATCATGAACAGTGCATGATTGCATTTTATTTTTTCTCCTTCAAATGTTTGGATTGAACTGGTATACTTTGCTAATGCATGTTCTCATTTACGTTTGAAAAGTCAAACTAAAACGCCTGACTGTAAACAGTATCTTTTTTTTGTGTATGCGTGTGTGTTGGGTGGGGGGGGGGGGGGTGCCGGGTGGTTTTGGGAGGGGGGAGAGAGTTTTTGTTACAACAATGCCTATGTTAAGCTTTGTATGTTAACGTGGCACCAAATCGTCGTTAAAAAAACACAATAAAAATACACTTTAAGGAAATCTTGTCCCCCTATATTGCAACTGATTTTAGCACAAAAATAGACCTGAACCCATATCTAGCAATCAAAAACAATGTTACCGGTTTCTGACTTTTCTGAAATTTGTTTGCTATATAGAGGGTATATGTGGCCTATTTTATATGCAATATCTTGGGGTGACAAGATCAGTAACACATCTAACACTTATCATGAAAATCTCATTGTTTATAAATTTTCATGAAACGTAGAAGAAATTTTGAAAATAAATTTATCAGAAAAATTAAAAGACATAGACACATTTACATTTTTTGTATTAGATTAATCCTTATAGAGTTCTGTTGCCAATCAAAGCCACACAATTTGAAAATAATCATACCTATTGATTTAAGACTGAAAAGTTTTGGGAGGGGGGAGAGAGTTTTTGTTACAACAATGCCTATGTTAAGCTTTGTATGTTAACGTGGCACCAAATCGTCGTTAAAAAAAAACACAATAAAAATACACTTTAAGGAAATCTTGTCCCCCTATATTGCAACTGATTTTAGCACAAAAATAGACCTGAACCCATATCTAGCAATCAAAAACAATGTTACCGGTTTCTGACTTTTCTGAAATTTGTTTGCTATATAGAGGGTATATGTGGCCTATTTTATATGCAATATCTTGGGGTGACAAGATCAGTAACACATCTAACACTTATCATGAAAATCTCATTGTTTATAAATTTTCATGAAAAGTAGAAGAAATTTTGAAAATAAATTTATCAGAAAAATTAAAAGACATAGACACATTTACATTTTTTGTATTAGATTAATCCTTATAGAGTTCTGTTGCCAATCAAAGCCACACAATTTGAAAATAATCATACCTATTGATTTAAGACTGAAAAGTTCACAGGTGTGTATGACCTCTACAGGGGACTACCCCAGGGAGCTCTCCTGAGACCTATAGTAATTTATCAAATGAAACAAAGTTATATATATAGTTGATAGTCCTCAAGTAAACAACAATTGAAGTTTCAAGAAAATCTGTGCGTGGGCAGATTTGGAACTCCCCCTTTCTAATTGAGTTTGATTAAAATCATCTTTAAAATGTTTCTTCCACAAACATTACTGAAAACAAACCCAAAACAATAAATTGTCAATTTGAACTGGACATTATATTAACCTGGCCAAATTGTCCTACCCAATATTTTTTTGCTGGCCAAATTGTCCTAGACCGAATTGTCATAGGGCAAATCGTCCCGGCCACATCGTCCCAGATTCATAGTGGTGGGGGTATTATATTGCTAGAACCAGAGCAATGCACATGCCAAGACAAGGCACACACACTTTGAACGTTTCCTAAAGGTCACAGCTGGTGCTTTAAACTACTTTGGACTAATTATTGATATCGGAAAACCTAATCTGAGATGGAAATTTACTAGAGCTCCGACCATACAAGTAGCATTTTCCCAGGACAATTTTGTGTCTTATCATATGCGTTGTACCCATTTCCTTGCCCGTGGGCGTTGTATTGAAAAGGGAACGAGGATTTCTCACTATGGGCCTTCCAATTTCCATTTTTCCTTAAATCGTATTTTCAACAGTCCGATTTATCATGAATATGTCTACAGCCAACAAAAAAGTGCATGCTATCTTCACAGAAGAGCGTTTAATGTAAACTAATGAGATTTCGTGGTTGAGTAGCTCCACTGTGTCCGGTTCTCCGTTTGACTTGATGTAACTGTCGAATTCAGACCATCGAAGATAAATTTGTGAATAATATGTGTCTTCCGTGAAGCTAATGTGAGCAGCCGTATTGATTAGAAACCATAACACGAGATCTACAACAACAACAAACCTGCACATGTGATGCCGATTCCGCCATTTTCGCCCTTATCCGGATCGGAAAAATTTCCTTATCCTGTGGGTTTGTTCCTTACCCTTCGCGCTTGCCTTTACCAGTGTGTATACAGTGTTGACGGGGACTTAAAACCTCAAATCAATCAACCAAATTCAATGTATAATTTTAATTGCGTTGCGCCATGCTTTAGAGCTTAACATGTTGACAGGCTCTTTTTTCTACTTTTACGCTCTTTTGATCATATATCGACTAAATCCGACTGTACGTATAATGTAGTTACTATGACCTATGGATAAGATGGTTGACTCTTAATCATTATGTCTCTCACCGCTGTGGGTTCGAATCTGGCTCGGGTCAAATGTGAGACGCCAAGTTCGGCAACTGTAGGTCATGTGTTTTTTCTCCGGGTACATCGGTTTTCGCCCACCTCTACCTCTGATTATCGATCGGCTCGATACGAGTGAAATAATCATGACAGGGCCGTACCCCTCTCTCCTCACCACCACCAAAAAAAACATCATTCCTCGTTGCCGTCAATCCCGCTGACATCCATTTCTAACTAAGAACCAATCAAATCAATGATGTATTCATGTTAATCAAAACCTGTCTGAAAAACAGTGTAGATCCGGTTCAGATGGCAGGAGCAATCTGATCAGGACCTACACTGTTTGTAAAGATACGGATTGTCGTGTTCAGCGGGATAAGGGTTTAGTACACTATTTAGCTGGTAGGGTTTATAAGAGCAATTCATCATGAAAACACGCCTATATAATTTTGACCCCCTGGAACCCCACTTTTATATAGTAAAACTGGGGTTTACAGGGGCAAACCTTATTATCCTTATTCTGCTCTAACTATAGATTGTGGGTACTTGTTAGAACCGCCTAGGTGAGGTGGTTCTAACGAGTGCCCATAATCTATGATTTTGAGCAGAAATAAGAAAAATAATACAATTGATCATCTTAAAATTTTCATTTTTCCGGCGGTAAAGTTTACAGTGTATTTTTTATTTTTTATTTATTTATTTTTATTTTTTCGTTTTGTTTTGTTTGATTTGAGGTTTAACGTCCCCGTCAACACTGTAAAGGTCATTGGTTTTACGGCCCTTTCAAGATTATTTCACTCATATCGAGCCGATCGTTAATCAGAGATGGGCGAAAACCGGGATACCCGGAGAAAAACCACCTGACCTTCCGTTGCAGAACTTGGCGTCTCACATGTGACCCGAGCGAGGCTCGAACCACAGCGGTTAGAGACCTAATGATCAAGAGTCAGCGCTCTTAACCACTAGGCCACGGAGGCCCGTTACAGTGTATTTGTAAAGAAGTGTTTTCGTAATGTATTTAGGGTCCTACTAAATACTGCTATGACTGACAAGGACAAACACGGACTGCACAAGGACTGCACAAGGAGTCCATATTTCTGTGGTTCTAACGAGTACTCACAAGCTTTGTTTTTTAGCAGAAATAAGAACAATAATGTACACCCCTCTAAACCTTAGTTTTATAACATAAAAACGGAGTTAAAATTTAAACCATTGTTCGTAAACCCTACTGACTTCTTTACAGGATAATGTCACTCCCTTGGTAATTCATACTTTCTGAATAGCATGAAAGTATTGTCTTGACGTAGCATATTACCGGGAGTGTTTTGTGTGGTCATTTCGGCCAGTATGTATATATGGGCATGTTTCTCGTGACTGGGCGTATACGTGGACGATACGTGTAGAGAATCGTCATTCTACCAGTCGTCGCCTTAGACTTCACATCTTATCTCGTTTAATATGGCTTCGGAAGCCGGGCCTTCTCACGAAGTTGATCCAGCTTTAGAGCAGCGGATACAACAGTCGCAGAACGACATTCTATCTAATATAGACAGGCTGATTTCTACAAAGCTTGCGTCGTTTGAGCAGAAAATTAGTTCTTCTCAGAGAGATATTTCGGACAGCCAATTTGCTAAAATTCAGCAGAATATTCTTTTGAACGACAGTTATTCTTTCAAACGCAAGGGCAACGAGGAGCAATTCAAGGCCAACGTGCGTGTCTTGGACAAGTTAAGAGAAGCTGACTCGCATTCGAAAGACTCTTTAATTTTGCAGTATGATGAATCAGCCGTTGCAGCGAAAACCAGGATAACAGAAGGTATTGACATTCTTAATCATAGACAAAAACTTGTGAAACTAGCTGACTCTTCTGAGCTTGGCTGGCGTGTAGTACAGGAGTACGAGTCTCATCCTCTCGCTTCTGATGAGGAAGATGAAAAACGCATGTATAGGGCTGCAGCGCGCGCTACCAGGAAGTTCCGTCAAGATAGAGGCCGTTTCTCCAGAAAACCACGCCCTTACAACATTCCACCCACAGCTACTCAACCTGCACAGTCGACCCAACCATCAGCTTATCCACGGGGACGAAAACCAGGGAACTGTTTCCTCTGTGGTAAAATTGGTCATTGGCGGTTTGAGTGTCCAACATTGCCGTCCGCTGAGTCGTCTGACAGAGGAAAAAATGTACAGATAAGTATTCCTTGTGACTTTGATATTTGTACAGGGGGTAAAACATGCAGGGGAAATATTGAAAATTCTTCAAAAATAAATGAAGCATTTCAGTCATTTACTTTAGGGCAGTCACTGTCATTTAATGTTGAGAATTTGGGAAAATCTTATTTACAAAGACCAGGTAAACAGTCGGTTAGTACATGTAATATGAGTGAGTGAGTGTTTCAGTTTTACGTCCCACCAACAGCTAAGGTCATACGGAGACGGGACCTCGGTTTAAAGACTCATCCGAAAGTCTGGAGAAGCCCGGGATCGAACCTGCGACCCCTGGTTTACAAGGCGAGTAGCGTAACCACTCGACCACGGAGGCTTCTACATGTAATATGAGCCAAGGCGGGGTGTTGCAAAGTGATGATTCAGTAAAAAGCAATATGATGGGGCGCATTACGCATACTGGTGACGTAGCCGTGAAAACACCGGTAGGTAGATTAAAAGCTGCATATGAACACTGGAGAACAGCCGGGGCATCTGATCAGGTACTAGATATTATCCGTAATGGTTACAAATTACCCTTCAAAGATTTACCAGAGCCGGTTTTACTTAAAAATAATAAATCAGCTATAGATAATCCAATTTTTGTTTCCAATGAGATACAAACTCTCATTGAAAAGGGGTGTGTAAGTGAAGTATCTGACATCCCTATAGTTGTCAATCCATTAACAGTGGCTTATAATAAAGTAGGTAAGCCCAGGCTGGTGTTGGATTGTCGGCACATTAACCCACATCTTTTCAAATATAAGAAAATCATTCAGTTGCAAGGGGTTTGTTTGACGTGGGTGATTTCTTATTTACGTTTGACTTGAAATCTGCTTACCACCATGTGATGATCATTGAAAGCCATCGTACCTACCTTGGATTTCACTGGGTAGAAGGTGAGTCTACACGTTATTTTGTGTTCAATGTTTTGCCGTTTGGAGTCAGTACTGCAGGTTATGTATTTACCAAAGTCATGAGAGCGGTTGTAAAACACTGTAGAGCTAAAGGTTTAAAGGTAATTGTTTTTCTAGACGATGGTATCGGGGGAGCTAAAGGAAAACAGAAAGCGTTAGAGGTCAGTGTATTTATACGCCAAGATCTGTTAGCATTCGGTTTTTTACTGGCAAATGAAAAATGTGTATGGGATCCAATACCATTAGTGGTCTGGCTTGGGCATGTTTGGGACATGCTTTCTGGCAAAGTCAGTGTCACAAAAGAAAGGCTTGATAAACTTGAAGGCACATTAAATTGGTTTATAGCACAAGTCAGTAAAGGAAATTTGTTGGTAAGAGCACGAAAACTAGCAGGGTTAATAGGCCAGATTATTTCTATGCAGTGTGGCTTTGGGTCGGTCGTCCGTCTGAGAACTAGAGCTTTATACAAATGCTTATTAGAAAGAGCATCATGGGATGCACCGGTTATGATAAGGTGTGATGCTTTCCATGAGATGGTTTTCTGGAAGGAAAACATGTTGTCATTGAACGGAAAGCTTTTAGGGAATCAGGAACACGTTGACAAAACTCTTGTAAGTGATGCCTCTGATATCGGCTACGGTGGTTACATCGAAGATATAGCTGAAAGTGAGCTTGTTGGAGGCTGATCGTCAGTTGAAAGCATGCAAAGTTCGACCTGGCGTGAGCTTGAAGGCGCCAGAAGGCTTGTAGAAAATCATAAGAGTAGCCTGGAAGGGCAGTCAGTTGTTATTAAAACAGATAGCAAAAATGCAATGAACATTTTGAAATCAGGAAGTCGTATTTCTGAGCTTCAGGAAAAAGCTATAGCTGTAAATGAAATATGCAAGAGCAGAAAAATTACCTTATTGCCCACATGGGTACCAAGAGAAAACAATGATAAGGCAGATTTCTTGAGTAGATGCACGGATTCGGATGACTGGGGAATCAAACTATGGGTTTTCGCGTGGTTAGATGGGTTATGGGGGCCTCATACGTATGATAGGTTTGCGTCAGATTACAATGCAAAATGTGAAAAGTTCAATTCCCGTTGGTGGTGTCCTGGAACGTCAGGGTTAGACGCATTTTCAGAGTCATGGAAAAATGACAATAATTGGTTGGTGCCCCCTCCTAGGCTTATTGTTGATTGTCTGCGGAAAATAACAAAAGAAGGTGCAGAGGCCACTCTGATTGCACCTATGTGGAAGTCTGCTCCGTTCTGGCCATTATTGTATCCTGATGGCCAAATTCCAGCAAAATATGTCATTGAAAGCCTCTCATTGCCCAATTGCATTCTAACAGAAAGGGGTAGAGGAAAAAATGGTATTTTTGGTGGAAAACTTCTGAAATTCAGTATGATCGCATTTAAAATTAAAGGGGATACCTAAAGCGTATTAATCATATTGGACACGTAAATCATATTACCCAAAAGTCAAATATTTTGACACAGTTGCAAAACGGTAATGAAAGGAAGTCTAAATATTCGTCCACAGATATAAATACTAATAAAAAGCAAACACTTTTGCAAACCTACCGTAGTGGGAATAGTACGATGGGTATGTAACAGTATTTTTGTATTTGCTTTTTTCAGACCTCGGTTTAGAAACGAAAATCCACTCCCATGTTCAAGAAGCTGGAATTTCGCACAGCAGTTTTCCTTACCTCGAATCCAAGATGGCAGACTATTTATTGCGGTCCAAAAGTGATAATACGGTATATAAATACTTTCATTCATTCAAACGTTGGGAGAAATTCATTGTGTCTAAAGGTGGGTGTGCTTTACCAGCCAGTCCTATTCATGTAGCATTATACCTAACTGATCTTTTAGACAGTGGCAGATCAGACAGTGTTGTCTCTTCTGCATTATACGGTGTAAAATGGGCACATAAAATATGTGATCTACAGGACCCTACGAACAATGCGTTTGTTTCCAGTTTAATTGAAGCAGCGAAAAGAATTTCGGTTAAAAGAGTTAATAAGAAACAGCCAGTTACTTCCGACATGCTTAAAATGCTGTGTGCAAAGCACTCTAGTTCCACAGATCTACTCGTGATAAGAGATTTATGTATGATTTTGTTAAGTTTCTGTGGATTCCTCAGGTTTAACGAGCTGAGCTCCTTAAGATGTAATGACATATCCATATTTGACGATTATCTTGTCTTAAGGATTAACAGGAGCAAGACAGATCAGTATCGTTTAGGCAGTGAAATCCCTATCAGCAAAGGCAGTACAATTGCTTGTCCTCTGCTCATGTTGAAACGTTATTTGGATTTGAGCAAACAAAATTGTAGTTCATCCAAATTCTTGTTTCGGCCAATCTTTAAAACTGGTGGCTCTTGCTCTTTGATTCATAAAGACAAAACTCTCAGCTATACACGTGCTAGAGAATGTATTCTGACCAGGCTGAGGGAAGTAGCAGGTAACATTGATCTTGGTTTACATTCTATGCGGGCCGGAGGTGCAACTGAAGCCGCGAATTCAGGTGTAAATGATAGATGTTTGAAACGGCATGGGCGATGGAAAAGTGATCGCAGTAAAGATGGTTATGTTGCAGATTCGCTGGAGCGTAGATTAAGTATTTCCAAAAATTTAAATCTGTAGACCTAGTTTCCTTCAGCCTGCTCAGTTCAGCCCGTTCTTTTTAAATCTACACAACCCGACTGGTCATTGCATTAATTTGTTCCGTGTTTTGTTTTTACAAAAGACTGGTATAGTTAAGACTTCATACTTTCTTGCGTTTCTGAAAGAATAGCATGAAAGTATTGTCTTGACGTAGCATATTACCGGGAGTGTTTTGTGTGGTCATTTCGGCCAGTATGTATATATGGGCATGTTTCTCGTGACTGGGCGTATACGTGGACGATACGTGTAGAGAATCGTCATTCTACCAGTCGTCGCCTTAGACTTCACATCTTATCTCGTTTAATATTTCAAAAGTTTTCATGTTAAAATAGAATGGGTCCAACATTCTGAGCGACATTCGCACTGGTGATTTACTTTTCTATTCAATCACCGGCCACTTGGACACGGTTTCAAAAGTTTTTTCCTTAAAAAGGTTTTATCTTTGGTTTTTTCCCGGGCGGCGATGTCGCAAAGTTCTAAGTAAAAGAGTATTTTCAAGTGAACTCTTAAAGTCTGCTTATTTACTATTGGCAGTCTAGCTGCACGTTCGTAGGTTAAGGTGCATGTCCGTGCACTGCATTTTCATGTAACTGGTTTAATACTTATTCACACAATGTTTGTTGCATGTACAGAAGGTCCAAAATACACAACCCGACTGGTCATTGCATTAATTTGTTCCGTGTTTTGTTTTTACAGAAGACTGGTAATAATCATTGTCCGGATAAACATTACGGTTGCACTACAGTAAATAATTGGTCTTTATGAAAGCTGTACTTGCTTTGGGGGAGCTTTCAGTACGGAATTGAATATTCTGCTGCTTCTGATTGGATTTGGTGCTCAGCCATAATTTTACTAAGAAGTATTATTGTTTATTAGAAGAAATATTAGTAGGTATTTGCTATTGTAAAAAGCAGCTGAATTAAATTTAACCAGAAAATTGTGCTGACTGGCCACTGGAAATGCCTGGATTTATTCGCTGCTTATGGGTTTGTTGACACTGACTGCCGAAAAGGCCAAAATTTGCCGCACAACACCCAAATTTTTTAGCTGCTTCTGGAAGGTAAATGGTCTTCCTGTCAAATTATATGCCTCATAATAGAAGCATTAGACCTGCTGAAATGTGGTAGAACATGGAATATGTCCCAATTTACATTGTAAGGGGATTTTCTTTTTTACTGTAGTATCACCTTATACGTACGACAGTACTCCAGTGTCCAGTGCCGGACGCCTTTTTATATATCAGGTTATGGTAATAATCATTGTCCGGATAACAAACAGCGGCTGATGGGGCGGCTCAGAGCTAGATCTACACTCTTGCACAGGTATTTGTGTCGGTCTATAGGCTTGATGAACATAGGGGCTTGAATCATGAAAAAAAAATGAAAAATTTTTTTTTTTTTTTTTTTTTTTGGTACTATATTAGAGACAAGGGGGGAAACTTCGGCTCCATTTTTTTGTGGGGTAACCTCATTTTACCCAGTGTATCTTTTTCGCAAATGCAGTTTTTCACCTGCAAATTACGAATTATACAAGTTAAATATGTCCACTTTGCAACAATAATCCGCCTCTGTCTGTCACTTGCAGGAAACATGTTTTTCTCGCATGGATTAACTCAGCAAAGCAAAATTCGGCATAAACGTGTGACAAAAAGTTTCAGGTTTTCATCAATCACAAGCGAACTAGTGTTACGGAGGAAACTTTTTTCGCTTTCAACTGATGTATTTGCAGCTCTAAATTTAGATTTTACTACTTTTACATCGCTTTATGTAACCGATCAAGAAAACAATCATCGCGAAGCTTGGTTTTTCTGCTGATTCCGGGCTATTCTATCAATGAACTAACGACCGGAACGACCGGTGCTGTTTAATTTTTATACCGTTCGAAGTAGTGACAAATGAGCATTATCGCTATTTTTCTTCCATTTTCAACTAAACCCCAAGAGGGGACACAGACGTTGTATACTGCGTATACTCCAGTTTTGAAGGCTGAAAGAGTACACAGTCACCATGTAATTATGGTAGGGTTCTTTAACATGCACAGGGGATGGTTCTCCCTGCACAGAGGTCTCCAGTTAACGTCCAGATTCGAAGGACGATGCACTTTATGATATTCATACCTGAAAAATTTATTATGCCAATGGAATGTGTTCTGACGCCGAAATTTTGTCACCGCTGCTGGGGATCGAACCTGGTACCTTTAGCATCTGAGGCACTGAGCTAGGTGGGTGGCTAAATTTAGGAAGGCAGGGATTAGCCGAAGTTATCTCCTTACCGGACTCAGAAAAAGTGAAATGTATTTTTTGTTGAAATCGTGGACGTTTTGTGTTATTTTCAAAACAGTTTCGCTTATGCTTGTATAGACAGAAATAAAACAAGAGGACCCTGTATCGCTCACCTGAGCTAACAGATTCAAAGTTTCAGGAAGTGCCAAACTTTACTGAAGGATTAATGAAAGAACATGGTGATGACAGGGTAAGCATTTTCTGCAAATCAAGTAGAATGTAACTCTATGATAAATAGGCTGGCCTCACCAGTTTTCAAACGCATCCAAGCTTTTATTCCTGACTTGCTAAGGAGATCCGATATAAACTGATGGGGCTATGGTGATGACAAGTTCAAAAATAAGCAATTAACTGCTGCAATCAAGGGGATGTTACTCTGTGACAAATAGGCAAACCTCACGAGTTTTCAAACTCCTCCGAGCTTTTCTGTCTGACTTATTTTTTTGTAAGTTTCATAAAGATCCGATCAAAACTGAAGGGGCAGCAGTGCTAACAAGGTCGAAAATAGGCATTTTTAAGAAATTAAAGGCACGTAACTCTATGATAAATGTGCCGACTTGGCCAGTATTCAAACTCAGGTTTTATTCCCAGCCACTTTACATATAAGTTTCAGAAAGATCCGATCAAAACTGAAGGGGCTACGGTGATGAAAAGGTCAAAATTTGGCATTTTTAGCAATCAAAGGGGTGTTACTCTAAAATAAATGGGCCAACTTGGCCAGTTTTCGAACTCATCCGAGGTTTCATCCCCAGCCACCTTACATATAAGTTTCAGAAAAATCCGATCAAAACTGAAGGGCTACGGTGATGACAAGGTCAAAATCAACATTTTCAGCCATCAAAGGGACATAACTCTACGATAAATAGGCTGACTTGGCCTGTTTTCGAACTCATCCAAGATTTTATCCCCAGCCACCTTACATATAAGTTTCAGAAAGATCCGATCAAAACTGAAGGGGTATGGTGATGACAAGGACGTAAATCTATGATAAATGGGCCAACTTGGCCGGTATTCGAACTTATCCTAGGTTTTATCCCCAGTCACCTTACATATAAGTTTCAGAAAGATCTGATCAAAACTGAAGGGGCTACGGTGAAGACAAGGTCAAAAATCGACATTTTCAGCCATCAAAGGGACATAACTATACAGCAAATAGGCCACCTTGGCCGGTATTCGAACTCATCCGAGGATTTATCCGAAGTCACCTTACATATAAGTTTCAGAAAGATCCGATCAAAACTGAAAGGGCCTCGTTGATGACAAGGTCAAAAATCGGCATTTTCAGCAATCAAAGGGACGTTACTCTGTGATAAATAGACCAACTTGGCTGGTTTTCGAACTCATCCGAGATTGTATCCCCAGCAACTTTACATATAAGTTTCAGAAAGATTCGATCAAAACTGAAAGGGCTACGGTGAAGACAAGGTCAAAAATCAGCATTTTCAGCAATCAAAGGGACGTTACTCTATGAAAAATGGGCCGACTTGGTCGGTTTTCGAACTCATCCGAGATTTGTTCCCCAGCCACCTTACATACAAGTTTCAGAAAGATCCGATCAAAACTGAAGGGGCTACGGTGATGACAAGGTCAAAAATCGGCATTTTCAGCAATCAAAGGGATGTGACTCTATGATAAATGGGCCGACTTGGCCGGTTTTCGAACTCATCCGAGGTTTTATCCCCAGCCACCTTATATATAAGTTTCAGAAAGATGCGATAAAAACTGAAGGGGCTACTGTGATGACAAGCATGTTCCCATTGTAAGTCTATGGGACCTTGTGATTGCCATAGCAACCAAAGTTTTCATGCGATTTCAAAAAAAAAAAAAGCTAATGTCATCAATGCCCCACCAGAGACATGCTACAGATGAGAAATGATTGAGATCAGCCTGCATGCTGCAGAGATATAGCTGCTCAAAAGTGTGGACGGACCGACGGACGACCCACTATACTATAAGCTCCCCTGGGTGAGCTAAAAAAACAGCCAGCTTGTTAAAATGCCACCAATACGTAAATGTTCAAAATGATGCAGCATGGAAACAATTTGTTCCCTATTGCAACATATTCTTTTTTTGTGTTTTGAAATTTTGATCCTGGGTCGCTAATGGCCAGTAAATGACAATAAGCACTATTTAGGTTGGGCCCATTGGGTGATTTAAGGGGACAGAACCCCTACAGTGCAGCACACACATGCTCTCTCATCCGCGAGTTTCTGAGTGGACGCTTCTATTTATGAATTCGGCCAAATCCATTGATGTAGGGGCTTGGGTAAGAAAAAACACTGCTCAATTCTTCTGCTCAGCAAGTTTGTATTAATCTGAATAGGCACCACAACTCACCACAACACGGCAAACAAAAAAGGTCAGAATAAGCTAGAGTATATCAACCTTGATTTTTTTTGGGGGGGGGGGTGGAGCCGGGATCATTTTACGGTCATTTCGAGTTTATTTCACTCATATCGAGCCGATTGTTAATCACATGTGGTCGAAGACCGTAGTATCCGGTAAAAAAAAAAACCGCCAGGCCTTCCGTTGCAGAACTCATGAATGCCTTAAAATAGATGACTTTTATGAAAGGTTTGATTGTGAAGTGCTTAGATCTGTTGAAAAAGTACTTGTATTAGTCTAGAGTGTATTGGAAAGTAAGTGAGAAATGGGGCCTTTTCAATATATAGGACATTTAATTTTGGTGCTTTTGAGTAAAGCAGCATTCCAATCTTAGTGTTTCTCGACCAGGCTATTAAAAAGGTTATAAAACGTTTTTCATGCTCAATTCAGTCGAGCGTTAAATTTGTAATGCTCGCTATTTTTAAATACTAACAGTTCATCAATTTTCCTGCTTAGATTTGTTTGTTTGATTTGAGGTTTTACGTCCCCGTCAACACTGCAAAGGTCATTTTGGAGACGTTGCTTCCAATTTTGTGGGACCTTAAGATGAAATGACGTCTCAAGCCCTGCCGCCCAATGAACAAATAGGGTTAATTAACATGGACGGGCCGACTCGCACCGCTTTGCCTGGGCAGGCTTAGATGCTCTAAGCAGATTACCAGTACTCGTGTGCGGGTCGGTTTCAGCTCTGCGTGGAAGCATCATTTTTTCATGCCCCGATGGGCGGGGCCGTTTCCTGTTTAGATAAGAACTGAATAACAGAATGTATGATGGGATTGAGGCCGAAACAAGGAATTTTTAAGCAAGTTTTCAGTTTAGTTAAGTATCATGTAGGGTTTTGTCGAGCATGAGACTTTAATTCAATGAAAACGAGCCCGAAGCCACGACCGCAATATTAATTATTTTTCTCACCCAAACACTAAGGAATTGATTTGTTTGATTAGATGTCCCCATCAACAGGTCATTTTGGAGACGTTGAATCCATTATGTGGGACTTTTACTCGACAGTGAGATGAATTGACATCTCAGGCCCTGTCGCCCAATGAAACCAGTAGGGTTTATAAGCATGGACGGTCTGACTCGCACCGCTTTGCCCGGGCAGGCATAGATTCTTTGAGCGGTTTAGCAGTACTCGCGTGCGGTCGGTTTCAGCTCTGCTTGGAAGCGTCACGCAGCCCACCTATTTCTTTAAGCCCCGATGGGCAGGTCAGAAAACTTTAAAGAATGCGTTGTGAACTGCACAAATATACAGAAATTAATAAGCGATAAAGCACATTCACACCATTGTAACGCAACAAAATGTCAGTATTTTAATATTCATACCTCCTGGAGAATATCGTCATCATTTTTCCAGTGAGCCGCTAAAGTTTGTGTCTAAAGCATCTGTTTATATGTAAAGTGCTACGCATGAAATAAAAACAAGTTCATGTAAATTTCATGACCTGCTTTCTTTGACACTTGACAGCAGTTTGATGACAAATTGAATGTCCATTTCATTAAAAGTTGATAAGGACATGTCATTCTGACTGTTAAAAATGTACATTTAAGGGGAAACTGAGAAGCTGCTCCCCTAATTGCATGGATAACAAAACATGCTACAGAAGACGGTTTTGAAAACAAAATTACCTCGGGCTCAATTTGGGTGTTTTGCAATGACTGACATGATGAGATAGCTAATAAACCCTAGAGTGAGCAGCGATATGAGGCAAAGAAAACAAACACTTAAGAAATGAAATAATTTTTCTCCTGTTCATGATAGTACGAACGCAGTGGGTTGTATGCAAAGTAAGTGAACCCCGAAGAACTCGCTGTCGTTCATATTTTCATGAAAAGCAGAAAAATTAAGTTTATTGTTATATAATAACATTCTATGCCCCTCATCACTGGGCGAAAAATAATGCGTATAGGGCAAACTTTTTAAACTGAAAAACATGTACACGCCATTTTACTACAAAGAGAGGAACAGCGTTGACCTCACCAACGCCCGTAGAGAACCATGGTTTAGAAAGACGTCACTGGATGTCACTGAAAATCATGTGACACGATGCGTTCTATACTGTTTTCTATGTGTTTACGTACACAATATTTCCATACCCTCTACTTAATCTTAAGACCTCCGCAAATTTAATCCAAATATATGAGAGAGAGAGAGAGAGAGAGAGAGAGAGAGAGAGAGAAAGAGAGAGAGAGAGAGAGAGAGAGAGAGAGAACAGCAAACATTAGACAAAATACATGTTGTAACGCTTTTTCCTTGGTTTCCACTAATCACAAAGAAAAAAAAAAAGAAGGAAAATTCCTACAGGCCTATTGGCACAAAAACAGCCATTGTTATTTAGGTAACAATATTAGAACACACGCTTAAAGTCGTCAGTCATTCCGACCACTATGAATTCAAGTTTGTATAACAATTTCAAGTTATTTCTAGCCGTATCTCTTTTAACTAAAATTCTGAACCGTTTGGCTTAACACTGCTGCATTTTTATTTATTTTTTATCTTTTGCTTAGCTAACCCTCGCCGTGTACCGGGAACGAGCGTTTTAACATAAGGTGACGACGTCATGTACACAGCGGCCCCCGCCCAAAGGGGCTTGAAGAAATATATGGGCTGCATGATGCTTACACGCAGAGCTGAATCTAGGCCCCCACTAGTACTGGTAAACGGCTTAGAGGATCTAAGCCTGTCCAGGAACCGCAGTGCGAGGCGGACCGTCCATGCTAATAAACCCTTTTAGTTTCATTGGGCGACAGGGCTTGAGATGTCATTTCATCTCAATCTCGGGTAAAAGTCCCATTAAATGGAAGCAACGTCTCCAAAATGACCTTTACAGTGTTGACGGGGACGTTAAACCTCAAATCAAACAAACAAACCAACGTCATGTACACACGTTCTTTAGCACTCTGCCAAAAACACAGATTTTATACGATACCCGTTGTGCAAAAAAAAACTGACAAACATTTCCCCTTCAATACGGAGCTCTCTAGCAATGTTCTCGATAAGATGGGTTGTGCCCGTCCCAGCCTGGACATAAACAAGGCAGTTGGGCCCAGTTGGGCCTTTTTGCGTGGCAGTAAGAATATGGACGAGATTGAAAATTGTCTATGGTAAAACATCAACGTTTGCGAGACGCTTCTCAGCCACGAAATCAAGCACGAAATCAAGCGTTTGCTTCACGTGGATCAATAGATTGGTTCCCTATTAGATTGGTTCCCCTTCGTTATTACCTCCACTAGATTGGTTCCCTTGTCGTAAATGTCTCCGCTAGGTGGCTACAACATAACGATTGGTAGCTAGCAGAAGCCATTACGTCTATTTATAGCATAAGCACTGACGCGGTATTGGAAATACCCGAGTTCAGCAAGGTTAACTGCTGAGTCAGTCATACCTGGTTCCCTCGTCGTTATCTCCGCTTCTTTGGTAGTCTGCTATATCATTAGCAGGGACCAGCTGCGTAAATGTGTTAATAAATAAAACGGGTTTCCCATTGAACTGTAAATAACCCATTAATGCCAAGCGCTTCACTGGCAGTCGGAAGAATTGTCGTCTGCTCGCTGCATGTATTTTGATAAAAGCAGCAAAACCCCTGACCGGACTGTGCATATGCGCAGGCTGATTTCTGTCTCTACTTTTCTGATTTCTGTCTCTACTTTTCGCAAAATTAGTTCAATATTTCTTTGTGCCCTTTATGGAACGCTAGGCAAATGGGGGTAGTCATTTCCAGAAACGTGTTGGGGTTAATAACCTGAAAATATTAGTGTTGAATTTATCCATGGGGCTTTTCAAAAATGCAAGGTTTCGCAAGGGTGAATGCAACTTCTTTACTACTGCTATAGCACTGAGTAGATCGATATGTATTTGTTAAAACTGCCTCGTCGAGGCGATTCTAACGAGTATCCTTATTATCTAAATCTATGTTTGGTCTGAAAAGAAGGAATATTTTAGCAACAGTATTTTATGGCCCTGATTGATTGATTGAATGACTGATTGGTTGATTTAAGGTTTAGCGTTCCCGTCAACACTATAAAGGTCATTTTGGAGACGTTGCTTCCAATTTGCGGGACTTTTACCTTCATCTCAATCCCTGCCGTCCAATGAAACCAATAGAGTTTATTAGCATGGATGGGCCGACTCCCACCGCATTGCCTGGGCAGGATTAGATTCTCTAAGCTGTTTACCAGTACTCGTGTGCGGGTCGGTTTCAACTCTTTTATGGCCCTGAAAAATCACATTAGTTTGCAAGACTTTCTAACGTAAGAACACACAGAGAAACTAATAAGGACTGAACTAACCGCTTTTATATAGCTAGGTACATTTCCATGTAGAGTTATGTCTACATAATTGTTTAAGATGTATTGGGTTGATTTGCAGAATTGTTTGCGTAAAAGTAACAGCTTAGTTTGGGAAATATTAAGTCAAAGCACTGTGAGTACCGGTGGGTCGATCGTCTCTGAGTGTAGGTTTGGAAAATATATCCTGAACTGAGAATTGATCGTTGAACCATTAAATTCCAGTATTTAAAGCAAGCAGAGTAGGAGTAGACCTGATCAGACACCGCGTTATGTGGCATCTGATCAGGTATACACTATTTACCAAAGCCCCCCTGCACGAGCACAGCCCAGAATTTACTTTTTACACTGCACCTCTTAGGTGCTATAAACAACCAGTCCCGCGATTTTGTTAATTGTCAGCAACAATAAACAGCAGGCGTGAAGTTTCTGTATTAGAGAATGCCTCGTACACGAGCCCAGTGCAGATTTTCTTTGTGTTGATTGATAAGTCAATACCCCGTACATGAGTCCAGTCTAGATTTTACGTTTTACACAGCCCTCTGATGGCACAGGGAGAAGACTAAACACTGCTGCCTGGGTTTTGTTCATCGCCAGCAATAGTCACGCGGATAAAAACAACCAACAGCAACACTGCTTTATAACGTAGATTGTAGGTACTCGTTAAATCGCTTCTTTATAACTTTATAAGAAAAGTATTCAGTGAAAAAAAAAAAAATAAATGACGTTCTTGGTGTTGTACTGGAAGCATTTTCCTTCAAGACATTACGCAAACACGCCTATACAAATACATTGCCACTTTTATCGCCGAAAAAATGAAGGCTTTAAGATGAAAAATTGTGATATTTTTCTTATTTCTGCTCAAAATATAGATTGTGGGCACTCGTTAGAACCGCCACAAATATAGATTGAGGGCACTCGTTAAAACCGCCTCATCGAGGCGGTTCTAACGAGTACCCACAATCTATATTTTAGAGCAGAAATAAGAAAAATAAGGTAAAACCCCCTGAAACCCCAGTTTTACTATATAAAAGTGGGGTTCAAGGGGGTTAAAATTATATAGGCGTGTTTTCGTGATATTTTCCAAATTATTAACGTATCATTTGTTAATGTGTTTATTCGCCTTCTGTATACACATATATCCAATCATCTCAACAGATTTATAATATTTCCTTGATAATGCTTGAGCTGAGCCTCATATGCAAGACAATATACACTGATATGTGCTTGAAAAGTTATTACAGGTACACGTATATCTCCTGTTTGAAATACCGAGGGAGGTACATGTAGAACAATCCGATAACGGATTTTTATCCCCCCCCCCCCCCCCCCCATTGTTTATTAATACCACATTTCAAATAGAAGAAATGAATAATCTCTATACTCTATATTACATGCACTTCCATAGACTTTAAGGACCGAATGGATCTTGAATTTGGGGTCTGAATTTCCGTTCAGTTGACTGTTTACAGCTCATGTTAACGGTTCAATCAGCGTAGTGTTACAGAAGCTTGGTGGAAGAAAAACTGGATGGCCGCCATTTTGAAAGCGCTTTCTACAGTTTTGAACATAAACAGGAGAAACAACGTGTTTCAGTGATAAAACGCATCTCCATGTTTTCTTTAAGAGTTGCATCCGACCCAAACGTCACTCATTCTGAACGTCTTTTGATGTCTTCCCAGACACCATTGCAATTACGTCATGAATGACGTCGACGAGACTGAAACTTTCCCGCATTTGAATATAACGGTTTTACTGCAAAAGCGGTATCTTGTATCTTGTACATAAAGTAGTTCCAGCTAAAGAGAATCAGATTTATTTCTCCGGCTAAGAGGAAATATTTCTTCTCAGCAAAAAGGAAAATACCAAGATTATGTCTGGTAGAAAATCATAGTATTTCTCTGTTATGCATGTAATATAACATTTTATCCAACTTCTCCTTTGCAAACAGTGTAGATCCATCGAATGCTTCTGCTGATCAGGATCCACACTGCCATAGTTTCTCCTCTCTGGCATTTTCTCGCTCAGTCCCACCACTGCATCCCAGCTACTGAATAACAGTGATTCAGTGCAATGTTTTTAAACAAAGTAATTTGTTCATTCTACCTGTTAATGCAGGCCGTACGCAGGAGTGACAACCCCCACCCACCCCTCCTAATTTGGAAAATTATCTCAAATTCATGCAGTATTTCACATTCTGCAAATTACCCGGAATTCGTACCCTCCCCACATTTTATAGAGTCTGCGTACGGACCTGAATCATGTTCTAAAATGAAAATGTTGCTGTATGTATGGCGAACAGTGCTGGTCCTGATCAGACGCGATGTACTGTCTTTCCGATTTGGGTCTATGCTGTATGTCTAATAACGATACCACCTTTAAAAGTTTTGCTCTAAAATATTCCTAGGTTCTTAGATATGTTATAAGCAGAAGTGTGAAAAGTAACGTTATATTGTCTTTTTTGTTGGTCGGCTTAGCATACATATGTGCAAACGTCCATTTCTTTCTAACAATTTTATTAATAGTATTTTCCGAAAGTCGTCGCGTGAGGGCGCGGGCTATATTAAGATACTGTTTTTGTTTTCCTTTCATGACGGAGGCAGCCTGGCATTGGCCTGACCTATTTCGTTTGATCCTTAAATGCCAGTATTTAAGCAAACAGTGTAGTCCTGAGCAGCCGGCTGAGCAGACGCCACATTCCGCGCCACATTCTGATCTGGGTATTCAGTGTTTGCGGAACCCAGCACACGATTCCTTACCAGACTCTATAGATAGCTCTGACTTACATGTAACATCGACAAAAATAGCGCGACGTTTTCTATTTATAATGATAATATTGGTTTCCCCAAATCAGTGATTGTCACGTGGGCAACAGCATTATTTTTTGATTTGCCTCTTAGTAACTTTGGGTCGATTGTAAAACAATCGACCCAAAAACAGGTGTTGAATCTTTAAATTTCTGATACAGGTTTAAAACTACATGTAGTGGCATGTTTTAGAATTCGTCTTCTTTGCCTTATTCTCGATCATTGGAGGTCCGCTAGAACCGCCTCAGTGAAGCCATTCTAAACTTTCTTTTTAGTAGAGTTACAATACTAATCCTTATCTCTGCAATCCCCACTTTTTATTATATAAATCATTGCCTTCTCTTCTACTTAACAGCAGTGCTCACTGCAAGGGTGTTAGTGTAATGTACGCACTATAACAAAAATGAAAAGTCCGTGAAATGAACACTCCATCAAACCCACTTTATATAGAGAAAACTGGGGTTATAGGGGTACAAATTATTTTCTTATTTCTGCTCCAAGACATAGGTTGTGTGTAAGAATCGCCTAGCAGAGGTGGACCTAACGAGTGCCCACAACGAATGTTTGCAATATAAATAAGAAAGAATGCACTGTGTCGCACAGGTGTATTATCGTAATGTTTTGAGGAATAATACCCCTTGCCCACTCCACATTTTCTCTCAATAAAGTAATGTTTGCAGGGGTGTATATTACTTTAACTTTGTAACGTGATGGGAATGTCAAGGAATAAACTTTTTGTTTTTCAGAAAAATACAAGGTCTGCATAAAACCGATCAGAAAAAGCAGAATGCGGTTAAACTTCATTCCTTAATTATAAGCTGCATTTATTACGATGATTTACATATTTGGTGAAAGTAGATTCATGTAGGTATTTGGATTCTTATCCCTGTCGGTGTTGCAGAGTAATTTTCTATAAACAAACGAGTGAGTGAGTGAGTGTTTCAGTTTTACGTCCCACCAACAGCTAAGGTCATACGGAGACGGGACCTCGGTTTACAGACTTATCCGAAAGTCTGGAGAAGCCCGGGATCGAACCTGCGACCCCTGGTTTACAAGGCGAGAAGCGTAACCACTCGACCACGGAGGCTTCTATATAAACAAACGAAGAGAAACCATCAGACAGCTTTACAATTCGGTGACGTATATTCATTGACCTACAGTAGCGCTCGGACAAATCACGTAATCAGCCATCAACTACAATCGTCCGTTTTTAAAATAGAAGTCTGTGTAGCTTTCTACTTCTTTGGGTAAATAAAACATGTAACTGTATGTAAAACTTTAGGTAAAACATGTAACTAAGACTTCTAACCCGAGACGCCGTTCTACGCTTTTGGTAAATATGAAACCAAATCTTCGGATTTGAGACGTCTGTATATAAATATAATGTAATAGACAAATGGAGACTGAAGCTGGATACATGTAGTATTCATTTAGCAATGGGCAGAAAAGGTTTGGGAATTCGTAGGCACTAATACTACTAATACATTGAGACTATTCAACCACATAGGAAAATAAAAATCAAAAATGAGTTCCCTTAAGAGCAATGAAAACATTCAAAAGAAAGAAGATGGGTCATACTACGTAGTTTCGGCTAATAAAGCCTCATCAGTGACCCTGTAATGATCCGGCAAAGAAAGCCAGAGGAAACATACTGCAATTTTGCGAATCTCGAGTAGGCAGTCGATTCAAAGACTGATATAAATCAAAATGGGGTCCAAATAATTAAAAACCCGCCTAGAATATGAGTCTAAACCAATAATTTATTTCCGATTTCTCAGAATATTCACGCTGATCTCAAAGGACCAAAAGTAAAACACAAACTGCACTATGGTTGATGTACGGGGAGACAACGGACGTAAAATAAACATTTACATTAGTTTAGCCTAAGTCAGACTTTGAAACAGCTCTCAAACGATGCACAAAATAAGTCATATAATGGACTGAACGGTACAGAGCAGTTAAGTTTAATTTGAAACACTTTCGAATACATGAATGTTTAAACGATTGAAATGTTTTCATTGATTTAAGCAAGTTTTAACATTTTATAATGTGCAGATATTCCTGTCATTTGTTTGTGTTTTTTTTTCATAAATTACAGAAAAAATGGTGGCAATTTTTTATATTAATCTTCGCGAGAATCCTATCCGCCATTATTATAACCACTTAAGTGAATCATTTTTCGTGGCAGATCCAGTTTTGATAAGTACTTACATTACGTTAAATCTAGCCTAAAGATACTTTTGGGTAAAGACAAAATCTAGTCTATAACATTAAAATCAAATCAAAATACCTTCGCATGTAATAAGTCATTCAGTTTAAAGAATTATCTAGAAGCAACTTCTAAAACATTTTTAAATTGTATATGACTGCACATTTCTCACCGAAACATGCTTTATTATTGATTTTGTAACAATGTGATTATTATTGGTAAATAAGAGTACCAATAAGCTATTCTAAAAATGCTTTGTTTTTCTTTTAATTGCAGACAATTAAAATACTTTAGACAACAAATAGTTTCAATATTTTTGTATTTATTTATTTGTTCTACAAATAAACTGCTGGTGAACTGATGATCTTATGTGTTTTAAAAATAATCCAAAACCCAAAGTTTAGAAAAATTGCCAGCCCACGTATTGGATTCCTTTTTTGAAGGAAGCCAACTTGTTTTATCAGATCAAAGATCGTCTTCTGCTTTTTAGTAAACATTTTATTTCCTTTTCTGCGCATGCGTCAAAAAAGTTACAGCGGCTGATTGGAAGTTGACCGCAAAGCGATACAATACAAAATTCCCAGAGCACAGCCCATTATACGTAGAAACACCATCTAGTTATCTTATCTGCGTAATACGTGTATACGTAGTCCTAGCAGAATATGTTACATTGACAAAATAAATCAAAGGAGAAATCAAGGCTATCACACACATTTTAACAGTAACAACTCCACTGCCGGACGAACTTTCCGAAGTTCCGGATTATATCTGTCCTGCACGTCCCGCTTTTTAAACACGACGATTATGGCAAGCGCCCGGGTTTCCGTACCGATCATGGACAGAACACTGCGGAAAGCGAAGCAAAAGTTGGAAAATCTATATTTAGAGCTGCGAGTACATCTTTTTGGATTCAAATTGGCAAAGCGAGCTAAAGTTAAATGAAAGACAACGGGTGAAAGTGAAAAAAGTCCCCCCCCCTCCGTATCACTAGTTCGGTTGTGATTGATGAAAACCTGAAAATTTTTGTCACACGTTCATGCCGAATTTTGCTTTGCTGAGTTAATCCATGCGAGAAAAACATGTTTCCTGCAAGTGGCAGACAGAGGCGGATTATTTTTGCAAAGTGGACTTATTTAACTTGTATAATTCATAATAAGCAGGTAAAAAACTGCATTTGCGAAAAAGATACACTGGGTAAAATGAGGTAACCCCCCCAAAAAAAATTGAGCCGAAGTTTACCCCCTTGTCTCTATTATCACACTGGTCAATACATACGCACAGGCTGCGTAGCGGTCGCATAGACTTCGTATTTTGGACGCATAGGCTTCGATGAAAAATGGCGGATGACAGTTCGTCAATGCAGGTTAGAAACTGTTTTTACGTTAAACTAACTGTTGCATTGCATTTCCCGATACTGACATCTGCCTTACAGACCACTTTATTAATATGCGGCTTCGTCTGTTGCAAGAAAAAGTTTGAAAAACGGAATATAGAAAAATAGACCCCAAAAGAAATTTGGCAGTCAACACAGATTCACCTGTATTTTCACTTTGATCCGGTCGCCCTATGTAACTACACGTTTTTTGCTGGTGTTCTGGCCGATAAATTGTGAATAACGATAATGAAATCGAAAAGCTAATATGCAACTTTCGTCATATCTTTTGCGAAAAATAAAAATCATGATATTTCGATACAACGCGCGTAGCTTCGTTACCTATTACAACGCAGAGGCTGCGAACTAAATTTGAAAGCCCTGTATTATGTAGAATAATAGCGAATGCTATTAAATTAATGTCGCGGAATCAGTCAACCAGCGTTAGTTGGTGATGCTAAAGACATTCTGTATCATTTATACCGAAAACATTTTCAGTCTCAGCTATGCAAATACATGTATAACATTTTGAGGCGAATGCACAAAATCTGTCAATTTACAATTATTAACACCACCATTCATAAACTCGGCAAGTCCTCATCTAATCTGTTAAGTATTAAGCCAAATAATATTTGCACTGTATGAATTTTTGTCGTGTTTTTTACAAAGCATGTGGCTTCGCAGGTTACAGAGATGGGAAGACGCATTACGAAAACACGCCTATCAAAATACCACTAAAAAGATTAAAAAAAAATACTTTCAGATAAAACATTCTGATAGTTTTAATATTTCTGCTCAAGGCATAGTGTATGGGAACTTGTTACAACCGCCTGGTCCGGGCGGTTTTATCGCGTATCCACAAACTGTATTTCTGAGAGAAATAAGGAAAACAATGTATATCCCTTTAAAGCTCAGTTTTACTATATAAAAGTTGGATTTAATCGCGCCTGCACTGTCTGATCCCAGTCTTCGTTTCCGATAAAATAGAAGCATCTGCTCATTAAACATATAAGCTAATTCTAGCCTTTGCAGGATCAAAGAAGAAAAAAAAAAGACTTTTCTTTATCTCAGATCTATTTTCAATCTCTGTCCTTACATCATATTTTTTTTGCTAACCAGACTGTCTTCTTCAACATAGCCTATCAGAATCTGAATTTCATAGTGACTTAGAATATAAATTCAGAAAAATACTTGCTTGCAATGATTTCAGTAACCCATTTCGTGAAATCATTCTTCGATATAATAAGATAAGATAGATAAAAAAATGTTTTTGCTTTACGGCCCTTTCATAACTCTATGACGGCTCCGGCCCAAAGATTTACTTTTTTAAGAAAGTCTGTCGGCTGGGTGCTTACTTATGGATTTAAACCGCTTCCTTTAACCCTTAAGCTACAGTTAAAAGCAAAAAATGAAGACCCTGATAAGACGCTGCGTTTGGCCCTTCAATTCATGTAATGTGAGCAAACAGTGAAGACCCTGATTAGATGCCGCGTCTGGACATACACTGTTTGAAAAACCCAATCCATGATCTATGGATTTCCGTATTACGCAACACGGTGACCTCTCTTCGAAGAAAAATAAACGCTGCTGTTTTCTATATACAAGTTCCCTGGATTTCCGACCAATCAGTGATAATCACGTGGACTTAAGCACTGTAGAGCTACTTGCACTTTTTTACTTTGTGACGATTGATAAATAATCGACCCCAAAACTAGTATTTGTCTTTTCAAAAAGTAAACGGGTCATTCATATTAGCAATTGCAAGTATGCTTTATAGGGTTTGAGATGTCATTTCGTCTCAGTGTCGGGTAAAAGTCCCATAAATTCGGAAACAATGTCTCAAAAATGACCTGAATGATGTTGTCGGGGACGTTAACATCACCACAAACAAAAAGGTTCCACTAAGTCATGCGCTGTGACATGAGCGGATTCTCTACCAATAATGAATTGACAAACAACCGTTCGTTAGGGATACCAATCTAGGCCGAATTCATCTGGAGCCAAGGGCTAGCTTTGGCTACTTTGGTTGCGGTTTCATTTTCCTATATCAGTGATGCAAATCCATAAACACCCAATCAAAAATGAAGACTGCTATCTCCATTTTAAGAGTGCTCATGAGTGCGCATGGGTGGAAAACCGGACGAATCAACCGTAAGAAAAACCTGAATTGTAAAATGGCCCCTGTTTATACTGTCTGCTGCATCTTCTTAAAGTTTTTTTTTCTTTCTTTATTTTTTTTTAAATAATATTTTTGCTTATAGGCAAACAGTGTGGACCAAGATCAGACTATAGACTTAGATTGGTTCAGGTTACATTTAAAGAAAGCAGCAGATGACTATGCAGACGACAATTGTTGTGATTGACATGTAAGATAGCTATCTTCAGAGCTGCTGCTTCCCTCACTAAATTCCTGATCACAAGTTTCCCTGGACTCAAACATATAAGGCTGAATATCTTAAGTGAAGTCCCCACAAAGAGTGGCCAGTTCTTGCTTATTTTGCTCCATTTTAAGCTTCTGTTTTAAACCTCAACATTGCTACATCTGCCTATTCAGTACACACCAAGCTTCTAGATTCCCCATTGATGACGTCAGGGTATATCTGTGGTTAATTGGAATTTTCAAGGTGAGTTCTTTAGCAGAGTAAATGGCTGGAGATTACACAGTGATAAAATCCTTATCAGACCACTTAGAAACCTTCAGTATTCAGTAGAAGAAAGGGTTTATTGATGTTTACCTATTTATTGTAACAGATTATCTCTTTCCTTTCTCCTTTAACAGATTTGACAACCAGACACCGTCGTGATATGACTGAAAAAAATGTTGAAAGCGACGTTAAACCCGAATTCACACACACATTAACAGATTTGACGAAGACAGACTTACCAAGTTTATGAACGGTAGTGTACATTGACAGATTTTCTGCATTATTATATTTCCTTATTTATTCTCAGAAACACAGATTGTGGATACGCGTTAGAACCGCCTGGCCCGGGCGAGCAGAAATATCAAAACTATCAGGATGTTTTATCTGAATGTTTTTATCTTTTTAGTGGTATTTTAATAGGCGTGTTTTCGTAATGCGTCTGTCGATCTCTGTAACCTGCACGTCGTAAATTCCTAAGCCACGTGCGTTGTAATAAAAACACGACAGAAATTCAGACAGTGCAAATATTATTTGGCTTAATACTTAACAGATTTGGCGAAGACTTACCAAGTTTATGAACGGTAGTGTAAATAATTGTAACTTGACAGATTTTGGCATTCGAATCATAATAATGTATGTGCATAGCTGAGAATGAAAATGTGTTTGGTATAAATGATGCAGAATGTCTTTAGCATCATCAACTAACGCTGGTTGGCTCATTTCTCGATATTAATTTTATATCATTCGTTATTATACTGCATAATTCAGGGCTTTCAAATTTAGTTCGCAGCCTCTGCGTTGTAATAGGTAACGAAGCTACGTTCGTTGTATCGAAATATCATGATTTTTCTTTTTCGCAAAAGATGTGACGAAAGTTGCATGTTAGCTTTTCGATTTCATTATCAATATTCACAATTTATCGGCCAGAACACCAGCCAAAAAGGTGTAGTTACATAGGGCGACCGGGCCAAAGTGAAACTACAGGTGAATCTGTGTTGAATGCCAAATTTATTTTGGGGTCTATTTTTCTATATTCCGTTTTTCAAACTTTTTCTTGCAACAGACGAAGCCGCACGTTAATAAAGTGGTCCGTAAGACAGATGTCAGTATTGGGCAACGCTATACAACATTTAGATTGACGTAAAAAAACGTTTCTTACCTGCATTAACGAACTGTCATCCGCCATTTTTCATCGAAGCCTTTGCGTCCAAAATACGAAGCCTATGCGACCGCTACGTAGCCTGTGCGTATGTATTGACCAGTGTGATTATAGTACCAAAAAAAAAAAAAAAAAAAAATATTTTTTTTTTTTTTTTTTTTCAATTTTTTCATGATTCAAGCCCTAATGGATGAATAAAGAAGCTCGTATCACAGAACGTTTTTCACACCTTTTAACATACAATTCGATAATCGATTGACATCTATCGATTATACAAACTACTGTTATATCACATTTACTGGTGGTAATTAAAGACGCCCATACAAATATATCCCCACAGGGTGCATGTTTTCGATATGAAGACATAGTCCAAAACTGGTGTTAACGTGTGGTATCCATCACGTAAACGCGCCCATATAATTGTGACCCCACTTAATAGTAATACTTGGGTTCACAGGAGTATACATTATTTTTCTTATTTCTGCTCAAGAACATATAGGTTGCGGTTATTCGTTAGAAACGCCTCGCCGAGGCGGTCCTAACTAGAGCCCAAAATCTATGTGGTTTTTTTTTTTCAGCTGAAGCTTTTCATAACAAAAATAAACCGCGACAGATATCCCGCCTTGGAACGGTCAGTGAAAATAAAATCACGGGGGTGGTGGAAGTGGGGGCGGTGGGAGGTTGGGGGTGGAGCTTAAATCGATTTTCCTCGCGATTTAGAAAAAGTAATTTGTACAGTCCGCATGAAGGCTTCTTAACTTTATAAAAAGAAGTATGGTTAATGGTTTATGGGTACTATTTATTTTCCTTATTTATGTTTCCATCAGGTTAACAAGTCGGTGTAATGAACACCTTTCTAAACCCTACTTTATATAGAGAAACTGGGGTTTATTGTGGTATTCATTATTTTTCATATTTTTGCTCCAAGTCATAGGTTGTATGTTATATTTCTAAAAATAGATCTTGGATACTGGTTCAATCGTTCTCAAGCATAGACCTGTTAACCTAATAATGACACCGTCAAAATATCAACGTGATCTAAGAAATGTCCAGTTTGCATAAACACAGATTTATATTAAACTAGGTATCACAGACGCATTCTGAATAGTCTAGCTCACTGAGGCGATTCTAACGAGTATACACAGCCTGTGTGTTGGAGCAGTAAATAATGTATATTCATGTAAACCCAAATTTTCCCTATATAAACTGGGGTTAAGAGGGGTGTCCATTACACCGGCTTGTTAACATGATTTGAGATTTAACGCCCAAGTCAACACTGTATTGGTCATTTTGGAGACGTTGCTTATAATGTTGTGGGAATTTTACGCCACATTGAGATGAAATGACATCTCAAGCCCTGCAATCCAATTATGAACAGTCCGACTCACACCACTTTTCCTGGCCAGGCTTGAACATCTTAGCTCTGATGGACGGGGCCGATTTTAATATGTTGTAAATGGCCATACCCGTACAGATATCAAAGGTGGGGCCGAGGTGTCTGGGGCCGAGGTGTCTAGGGCCCAGATGTCTAGGGCCGACTTGGTTTAGGGCCGACTTGGTTTTGGGCCGACCTGTCTAGGGGCCGAGGTGGTAGTGGGGCCGAAGTGTCACCAACTGGGAAATGGATTCGTCCGGTTAGTTTGTGCTCGTGCAAAACATGTTGACCGCATTCAGTGTCTGGTTGATTTAGAAATATTGGTAAGTCATTACTAGTTTAGCTGCCCTCGGTATAAACGGACAGTTTAATACGTAATGTCAGGTTTTGTACTATGTTTCTGTATTATTGCAAATTATGTGCTGTGTATAGTATAGATCTACCACACTCTCGTGTGCCGGTATTTGTGTTGTTATTCTGTGACCCGAAAAGGCAGGGGTACGTATGTTCTCAGTTTTACGCCCCATCAACCACTATGGTGACGCATACGGGACCTTGGTTTAGGGACTCATCTAGAAGTATATGAGAGAGAGAGAGAGAGAGAGAGAGAGAGAGAGAGAGAGAGAGAGAGAGAGAGAGAGAGAGAGAGAGAGAGAGGGAGAGAGAGAGCACTGGTAGATTAGCGGGTAACTAATGTAGATTTCATTTATCTGCCTACGCATGAGTGTGTGGTTACGTGCTCGCACTTGTAACCCCAAAACCCAAGATATAACCCATATGTAAACGATGTTAGTTAATAATCAATTGTTAATACATGTGTCCACACGTGAACGTAAGCGTATGAAGATCTGAGCAGACAGTTGGTGTCAAATGCCCCATTTATAATTCAGCTTTCTCAGCTCAGTTTCATCAAACATTTGAACTTTTGTGTATTTGGTCTGTCATAGTAAATGTTTGGAAATGAATTTTGAACTGGATGCTTTAAAGTGTTCACAAGCTAAAAGGTAGTGATATTGGTCGCCCAAATCTGTTCTGCAAAATGTACATGTGTGTGTCATTCCATCTACCAACCTCTACAGAAAGTTTGGTATTTCAGGTTCTAAATCTCATAAAAATTTGCAATTTTTATTTGATATTCGAGTTAAATATTTTCTTTGCTCGAAAGTTTCTTGAAAAAAAAAAACTTTGTCGCTTGACGCTATTTGACAGCCGAATGCCAGTTTTGTAAGTATTGGTCGTTTAATTTCTGTTTTATAGCTGGTTGTAACCATTTTGGGTTGATGGCATTTTGAGATTGCCATATCCCAGAGAAACCACATGAATCTAGGACAGTTTTAACATTTTCAATGTATGGGGGATTTACACTTATTAGATCTGTGCATGTCATGTGTACATCATGGATGACAGTCTGTTTGGTGGGTCCTGTGGCGAAACAACTTTTGACCAGAAAGAGATTACTTTAGCCTTGCTATCCAGGCTTAATGGTGTTAGGTCAAGTTTGCCGTACACCATGAAAGATGATGGGTTTTTTTAGGTTAAAAATGTGTTTGAAGAATTGAAGCTTGATACGTTCAATTATATCGCAGTTTCCGGACCCTCAGATTTCACTGCAGTATGAAAGTATAGGTTATACTGTCTTTTTTTTTCAAAAGATCAACTTGTACGTCGAAAGGGAGATTTTCCAATCAGCGAGAATAACGCTTTATTAGATTGTTCTGCTATGTACCTTTTCGCAGTATTAAAAGAGCCATTCCTCGATAAATAGATGCCTAGATATTTGTATTCCTGTACTATCTCGAGTTTAGTATCGTTTAAATGAAATTGAATTGAATATTCAATATTCATCTGTGGCAAAACCCTGGAGCATATATTAGTCAGCAGCATTAACAAGCACCTAGCCTTTGAGAGCATTCTTGCTGACTGTCAACATGGTTTCCGAAGTCAAAGGTCTTGCGAAACTCAACTAGTTCAATTCTTCCATGACATTGTAAGTAATCTGGATGGGGCCATAAATCGTGGCCACAAACAGACTGACTTGATCATCATGGATTTCGCCAAGGCCTTTGACAAGGTACCTCACAGAAGGCTATTGTACAAATTGGACTACTATGGGGTACGAGGATCCACACATAATTGGATTAGCTCATGGCTCTCCGGGCGCTCTCAACAAGTTGTACTTGACGGCCAAGCGTCTGATCCAGTCCCTGTTCTATCTGGTGTCCCACAAGGTTCGGTCCTTGGACCGATCCTCTTTTTGATATTCATCAATGATCTCCCTGATAACATCAGGTCATCTGCCCGTTTGTTTGCTGATGATTGTGTCCTGTATAGGGACATATATTCTCCTTCTGACTGTCGCATTATACAAGATGACCTGGATCGACTTGCACAATGGGAAACAGATTGGCAGATGAAAAGTAGAAGTAAAACAAAGATCAGGAATTGATACAATTAACTGACTCCATCCATAAAAGACACCAAAGGGAAAGAAATACAAACATTAAGCGACCAGACCATAATGGAAACCTAAACAAAGGAAGGCCATATGGACAGTTACTTTCCCACAAAATGGCCATATGGCCATCCAAAATTAAAAGACACAAGTAATACACACAGTAAGTAACAAACAACAACATAAATAAATCGCCACAGAAGAGCCGCCTTGGAACGGTCAGTGGAAGATTTCCACTGGGGGGCTTAAATCGATTTTACGTGGCCACAATCCTCGCCCTTACTTCCGTCGCGATTTAGACAAATAATTTGTTCAGTCCGCATGAAGGCCTCCTAACTCATCAGTGCAACATCTCCGTGAACACAGAAATCAAAGAACCACAGAGGTGAGACAACGGTGAGGACTCGACAGCAAGAAACCACTGAAATGCTGGAGCAAAAGAAAACCAACAGTTAGACTCCGATGAGCCCGACCAGAGACAGAGCATCAGGCACCAACCAACATTATCTCTTTAATTTTCAATAAGCCTTTACGTTGGAGCCGTCATAGAATCTGAGGCCTGACCCACCGGCGTGCAATTAAAGAGGGAAGCAAAGTTGCCAACCGTGATTGGGTTAACTACCATGCATGCAGTCTGTCGTATAATATCCATGTTGTACCCAATCTTTTTATATCGAAGAATGATTTTACGAAATTGGGTGCTGAAGTCATTGCGGTTATATATTTTTCTGAATTTATATACTAAGTCACCATAAAATTCGGGTTCCGATAGACCTTGTTGCAGAAGAGATTTAAGTCCAATATTGAATTTTGAAATTAAATCAGAATGGCGTCTATAAAATTTTGAAAAGGCTTTGCGTAGTTTATGGTACCGATAACCCTGATTAAGAAGTTTAGCCATTAATAATTTATTACGAGTGTTGAAGTCAGTTACATGACTACACACTCTAGCAAATCGAATTAATTGCGAAATATAAACGCCATAGGATGGCGCACGAGGAACATCACCATCCAAAAAAGGAAAATTTACAATCTCAAAATCAAAGTCATCGCGTTTATCATAAATTTTGCACGAAACAAATCCATCTACAATAGATAGATGTAAATCCAAAAACGGGGCCTCGGTATCAGAAGAATTTGCTTTATTTAACTGAAGTTCTAGGGGGTAAATCTGACTGATCAAACCATCAAAATAGGTATTATCAATATTTAATAAATCATCTAAATATCTAGAAGTAGAGCTAAAAGCTTCAATAATTTCAGATTGGTTATCAATGGAAAGCGACAATGAAGTTCAATGTAGCCAAGTGCCATTCAATGAGGGTGTCACGACACCTTCAGGACAAGCAAATTAAGTATGATTACACACTACACCAGCAAACTTTGGAGCAAGTTCACTCCGCCAAATATCTTGGTATCACCATCACTGACGATCTCGATTGGGGTCAACATATCTCTGAAATAACATCTAAAGCAACTAGGACCTTAGGATTCCTTAGACGTAATTTGGCTTTTGCACCTCGGCAGACAAAGGATGTTGCATATAAAACATTGGTTCGCCCTCAGCTTGAATATGCATCACCCATTTGGCATCCATATGTTAAAACTCAGATTCAGCAGGTGGAGAAGGTGCAGAGGACAGCTACTCGATGGACCTGCAGACGATGGCGAAATAGAAGTAGCGTCAGTGACATGCTTGATGAGCTAGAGTTGCCATCCCTGGAGACCCGTCGTGAGCAGTCCTCCTTAACCTTCTTCTGCAAGATACATTCTGGTACAGTATCAATTAACAAGGATGGGTATTTGACCCCTGCAACAGTGTCAACCCGGACAAGGGCATCAAGAGCAAATAACTCACAGTATCGTAAGTACCAGTCCTATAGTGATGCCCTGAAAAACTCTTTCTTCCCTAGAACTATTCCTCAGTGGAATAGTCTTCCATCTTCTGCGGTGAATGCCAAGACTGCAGAGGAGTTCAAAGCCCGCACAGTACAAGATTGAGACTCATAGGTATGCGTTTTAGGATACCTCTGTGTTTGGATTGTAAATAGTTTTAAGGACTCATCCAGAGATGATTTGTTTTGTGTGCTAAATTCTAAATTTAACCACCCACCCAACTGAGGTAATGGCCAAATATGACCAAATATATGCGAAGAAAGATAGATAGATATAATCTTTGCGTGTGGTCTGTCGCAAGAAATTATTAGTACATTTTTTTCAAAGCGTTTACGGTAAGTTTCCATTCATCGCAATAGTTTTTAAACACGTTTCGAGCGTTCTGAAGTTCACCGGGAGTTTCACCGAAAATAACCGTATCAAGCAAAGTATATGTGTAAAAGTTCATCGTTAAATTCACAGGTGAGACCAGGTATACAGTGCTGTCTAAAGTAATTTTCTAAGCCATTAAGAGTGTTATCGCACGTAGCTGAGTCAGATTCGCCGACTCACGGAATTGCGTTATAATCACCCCGTGAGTCCGTGGTCAGTTTTTGACAATCGCTGTAACTTTTATACCGACTTTAAAATATTTGAATTTTTGGCATACGGGTAGATATTGACAAAGCATCGTCTTATGACGATAAACTTGAGAGGCAAAATATAAACATAAATTATTAACGGGTATAACTTTTAAAACTTTTGGAATACATGCATTTTGATATTTTTGGGCATGCAGATAGATATTCCAAATATCTTACCATAGTAATTTTCTTATGCCTTATTCTTTATAAATACCCTCGCCAAGGCAAAATTTTAACTAACGGACACAGGCGTATAACTTTCAATCTCTGCTGGTGGATGATTCGTTCGTCCCCGAGGGTATCATCAGCTCAGTATCAGTTCCTCAGTGCTGAGGTTGATACTGCGGGGTTGACGTCAGTACTCAGGTACTGATTTAAATAACTATATTATATCTTTAATTTTTGCAGCATAAAATTCTAATTTTTCTAAAACTAAGACTGACTTGTCAGGTGAGACATGTATCTTAGCGGATTTGGTTGCCGCTTTTTGTAAGATTTTTAAAGTTTGCAAGTCTCGCTACTTTGGACATCATCTTCCTGATGCCCGGGACTTCCGTGGAGTGTGGGCCATGTTTGCTGATGTTGGCTCGGTGGGGGACGCCTATAAGTCCTGATGTAGGTGTCTCTTGCCTGATGCATCCAGTTGACCTGTCACATGATCTGCGTCGGCTGGGGGGGGGGGGTGCTGTGTTTGCCGGCACTTGTCCATCATCAGTTTCGGTTTCAGAACGTTGGGGTTGAGACGCACTGATGAAGATTAAATATCAGAAAGGCCTCTGTGTCATTAAATTTGGTATAATTACGCCTTAATTTCAAACAGTAGTAATATTTTGATAATTTTTGGCACGCAGATTTATATTAACATGATATTTTGCATAGGCATGTTATCATGTGTATGACTGGAATATTGATAAGGTGTGTAAGGGTGGTGAAATGACTAAATGAGTGTTGAAAAGGCAGTAAGCTTCTGTCTCAGTACTGTTATGAAAATATTAAGCTACAATTCTTATTATGAAACAGCTTCATTTTAAAACTCTGAAACATCAATTATATAACTTTGTAAAATATGCAGAGATGCACTTATAATTATCTACATGTAACTGGCAGCCATTCAAATCAGAACTTGATTATAAGCCAGCTTAATTTCGTAATATCATATGACTGACATTTCCTTTTCAAGGTTATTTAAGCAGGTGTTCATGTGAAGTACTTTAGAAACCTGATGAAACTGCATTTTAAAGATCATATTATTAGTGTAGTCACAAAATCATGACAGATAGCTTATAGTTAGAAGAGATTTTGGCAAGAGTTGTGATAACAAGCATGAAGCAATGAGAGAGGGATATTGCGTTAGATTTTTGTAGTGATTATAACTACTGGGGTTTCTGACCAAGACTTCAGATGTCTACTTGATCAGCTTGCATCCAGTGTGTCTGGTTTTAGGAGTTGTGCACTCGTATGAGGTGCCTGCCTAATAAAGCTGTTGAAACTCTCAATATGACTTTAGTTATATTTTGTTAAACACTATACGATCACGAGTCAAAGGCATATAGCTACGCTATATATCTTGCTTTGTTGCCGTGCTGCGGATAAAACAAAAAAAAAGGAACCTTACGACAGAAACAGAAAAATGGACACCAAGGTAGGTGACGTTTACTTTTACTTTTTCTGGTTATGTTTGTTGTTTGTTCTGTCACCAATTATCATTCAAAATAATAAAATTATGGAAGAAAATTAATCTAAAACGAAAACTAAAATGTAGGCCAAAATTAATTTTAGATTAATTTATTTATTTGTTTATTTTATTTTTTTTTTCCTTACAATATGGCTCCACAAGCACAAGCCCAAGCACAGACTCAGCATCAACAACAGCTTGGTCCTGCTGCACAGGCTTTCGTAAATATACAATTAGAACTTGCCAATGTATCACAGGCAATAACAACACAAGGGGCCTCAACAAGCGTGATTAAATTTGATGGCAACTCTAAAAACTTTAGGGAATGGATAAAATCCATTGAAAAATATTCAATTCTTGTTGATATACCTGAGGCAAGAAAGAAGTTGATTGCATAGCAGTTTTCTGGGGGAGCAGTTAGTGGTTTTATACAGAGGTATATGGCGGCTAACCCAGACGGTATTTGGCAACAGCTTAAAGAACAATTAGCTGTCCGTTTCAGTGATGTTACTGATAGGCAAATGGCGCTGTCATTGTTGCGCAGCGTGAAACAAAAACCGGGGGAAAACATACAGCTTTTCGCTGAAAGAATTCTTTCTTTAGCGGAAAAAGCCTACCAAAACCAAGGTGGCGACGCTGTAGAATGTCAATTGACATCTTTGTTGATGGGTTGACCCAAGACAACTTGAAATTAAAGATTCTTAGAGATCAGCCAGATACATTACAGGGGGCAATTGCAATAGCCATTAATGAGCAGAATCTTAGGGCTAGGGTTCAAATGTCGCATACATTTCACACCAAAAGAAAAGAAGCACCTATGGATGTTCACCACTCCAGAGGTCAACGGTTTAAATTTAGAAAATTTAATAGGGTTAACAGCACACAGCAAAATAGAAACCCTAGGGTTACATGCTGGAATCGTGGTCAAGAGGGTCACATCTCCAGAGATTGCAAAAACAAAGAACCACAAAGTAGACCACCTCATGGGAGACCTAGACATCAGAATAATGTACAAAATGTAGTACCTGGTCAGGAAAACTGGGACACTAATTGCATACAGGGGTCGATGTAATGAGTAAAGAAATCAATAGACATTTACCTCATCATAAGTTTAAGATCAATGTTTCAGGCAGTCCAAATTCTTGTTTAGTTAAAATAGGTAAACAAAGGTTTAGAACTATTGTAGACACTGGAGCTGAATGTTCATTAATGCACCGTAGAATTGATGAGCAGCTTACGAATAAACCAAGATTCACCCAAAAGAAAGTTTGCTTACAATCTGCAAATGGGAGTGAACTTAAGTGTGACGGTTGCATTACTGTACAGTTTTGTATCGGTGGTACCGAAATGTCTCAAGACTTCTATGTGATCCGAGATTTAAATAGAAACTTGATACTTGGTTTTGCCTGGCTTAAACAGAACAACGTTAGGATTTATTTTGATTTGAAATGCTTAAGTATCAATGGTAAACATTATGTTAATTTAGAGGAGGATATACATATAGCTTCAGCAGTTAGGATGAAAAGAACATGTTTAATAAAACCTAATACAGCCATGATATGCTATGGAAAAGTAAGAGAAAATCCAGACTTACCTGTAGGTTCGTCATACGAGGTTTCACAAGTAGATAAAGGATTTTTAACTAATCAACCAGGCTTACAAATTATTAATACTGTTTCTACATTAGCAAAAGATAGATCTTTGCCAGTTTTAATTGTTAACAACACCAGCAAATATATTAAAAATTATAGACATGGTTTGTTAGCTAAAATATCAGAGGTTCAAAATAATGTTACACATGTAGATTCAGTCATTCAAAATAACAGATGTGAAAACAAATTAAACTTAAAAGACCTTGATGTACCTGAAAAATATAGGTCAAAAATTGAAAATCTTATATTGAGAAATAGAGACATATTTGCAAATAAAGATTCTGAATTAGGAAAAACAGACACAGTTAAAATGCAAATTGATATAGGTAATCATGAACCAATCAAAATGAAGCCTTGTAGAACTCCAATTAAGAACAGAGAGGTAATTGATAAAGCAATAAACGAAATGTTAGATGCACATGTAATTAAAAGGTCAAGATCACCTTGGTTATTTCCTGTTGTGACCGTTGACAAGAAAGATGGCAGTAAAAGGTTCTGTGTTGACTTTCGAAAATTAAATCAAATAACAAAGAAAAATTATTTTCCTTTACCCTTAATAGATGATATCTTAGCCTTACTTGGTAGAGCAAAATACTTTACATCTTTGGACTTGAAAAGTGGATATTGGCAGGTTGCCATGGATGAGAAGGACAAAGAAAAACAGCTTTCGCATGTCACAAAGGGTTATTTGAGTTCAATGTGATGCCCTTTGGCCTTTCTAATGCTCATGCGGTATTTCAAGAACTTTTGTCTGTTGTGTTGCAAGGTTGCAATGATTTTGCTACAGCATACCTTGATGATATATTGATTTTCAGCTCGACACTGATAGAACATTTGAGACATCTTAGTTTAATCTTAGACAAATTAAGACAGCATAATTTGAAACTTAAGCTTAAGAAATGTGGTTTTCTTAAATAAGAAACTAATTATCTTGGCTTTTTTATTAGTGAACAAGGAATCAAACCTGATGAAAAGAAGGTTGATGCAATAAGATCTTTACCTGTTCAAAAGTGTGTAAAAGAAGTAAGATCATTCATTGGTATGTGTTCTTACTACAGAAGATTCATTCCAAACTTCTCCCAGATAGCTGAACCAATCATTGTTTTGACAAGAAAATATGCACATTGCAAGTGGTCAGACGTACATCAAACTGCATTTGAATTCTTGAAAGAAAGTTTAACAGCTGTCCCACTTTTGGTTTATCCAGATCCAAATAAACCATATGTTCTTTGGACAGATGCTAGCAACTCATGTGTTGGTGCATGCCTTACACAAGAGCGTTGGGGTGATGAAAAACCAATTTATTATTTGTCCCATAAACTTAGTAAGTCCCAATGTAAATGGTCTGTAGTAGAAAAAGAAGCATTTGCGATACATTTTGCTCTTCAGAAGTTAGATTATTATCTGCACAATGCTCAGTTTGTCATAAGAACTGATCATAAACCTCTGAAATACTTATTACGCTACTCGCCTTGTAAACCAGGGATCGCAGGATCGATCCCGGGCTTCTCCAGACTTTCGGATGAGTCTTTAAACCAAGGTCCCGTCTCCGTATGACCTTAGCTGTTGGTGGGACGTAAAACAAAAACTCACTCACTCACTCACTCTGAAATACTTGCTTGAATCTCCTATGCAAAATAAAAAGATTCAACTTTGGGCTTTGAGTATGTTAGGCTATAATTGTACTATAGAGTACATTGCTGGTACAACAAATACATGCGCCGACCTACTTTCTAGGCATCCAGATAAGGTAAACAAAACTAAGGAAAGTACAGTTAGTGAAGACGTAGAAGTAGAAAAGGCACTTGATGTCAATTACAACTTATATCAGGTGAATGTGTTAGACTCTAATCGGTTCGATCCAAAAGCGTTTGCTGGTTGTAACTCAGTATCATCACAGTAATGGTCATATTGGTGTACAGAAAACTTTTACTTCTATTCGTCAGAAATACTTTTGGCCAAATTTGTTCAAAGAAATTCACAAGTATGTTTCTGATTTTATGACTTGCAGAACTAGGTCAATGCAGAAAACGAAACATCCATTACAAGAAACAGATATTCCACCATACCCTATGGCAAAACTCAGTCTTGATCTTTCGGGTCCATATCCAACAACTTTGTCAGGCAATAAATATATCATTGCATTTGTCGATTGGTATAGTGGTTGGCCTGAAGCTTTCGCAGTTCCAGATAAGACTGCTGAAACAGTAGCTGAATTGATCATTGGACACATTTTCGCACGTTTTGGCTGTCCTTTACAAATCGTGACGGACAATGGAACTGAGAATGTAAATAAGATGGTCAGGGAAACATTGGAAAAACTTAATGTTGACCATATTTTGACAAGCGTGTATCATCCTCAGAGCAATGCAAAAGTTGAAAGATTCCATAGAACTTTGCATGACATTTTAGCTAAAATGGTAGCTGATAATCAACAAAGCTGGGATTTGTTTTTTTGTTTGTTTGATTTGATGTTTAACGTCCCCGTCAACACTGTAAAGGTCATTTTGGAGACGTTGCTTCCAATTTTGTGGGACTTTTACCCGACATTGAGATGAATGACATCTCAAGCCCTGTCGCCCAATGAAACCAAAAGGGTTTATTAGCATGGTTTATTAACCGCCTCTCACCGCGGTTCCTGGACAGGCTTAGATCCTCTAAGCGGTTTACCAGTACTAGTGTGCGGGCCGATTTCAGCTCTGCGTGGAAGCATCATGCAGCCCATATATTTCTTCAGGCCCCGATGGGCGGGGGCCGTGCTGGGATTTGTATCTTTGTCAAAGTTTAGCAGCAATTAGATTTAATGTCACTGAATATTCTAAATTTTCACCTTATTATTTGCTGTACAACAGAGATGTAGTATTGTCAGTTGACAATATATTACAGCCTAGGAGAAAATATTTAGGTGAAGACTTCCACCAAGTTGCTTTACAAGAACAGCACAGAGCTTTTGTACATGTAAGAAATTACTTACAAAAAGCAAAGAAACGCCAGGCTAAATATGAAGACAAAAATGTTAAAGAGGTAGAGTTAAAAGTAGGAGATCCATTTTTTATCAAAATAAACAAAGAAAGGGTAAATTAGGACAGAAGTGGAAACCTTATTATAGAATAATTGAGAAAACTGGACCTGTATCTTTCGTAATTAAAAACCAATTAGATGGTACAACAAGTAGAGTGTATGCAGGCGATTTAATGTTGGCAAATGTAGAAGATTGGCCTGTTTCCAAAAATGAAAATAGTAGAAAACTTAGGGACGCAGCATATGTAATTCCACCTCAGGCCTCTGAGTCAGAAACAGAATCCGATTCTGATTCAGAGGAACAAATTTCCTTAGCTAAGCTAGTTAAGAAATACAGACAAGAAAGGGAAACGTCTTCTGATGAAGATGATATACCTTTAATGGAAGTACAGAAAAGGTTAAAACACAAAGAAGCTAGGCAAAATCAAAGTGAAGAAACTGAGGTCAAGGACATGGAATGTAATGATTTATCCTCTGATAATTCCTGTTCTATGCCTTTGGTTGAAAACAATGATTTAGCTAGTGATATGGATGTGAATGTAGTTTATTCACAGCAGCCACTGTCTAATAGTGTAGCCAGCGTGACAGCTAGGCCATTGAAAAAGAGACGAAGAAAGTTTCGAGATAAAGCAGAGCGTTTAAAGCAACTCTTGAGGTTAATGTCTAATATGTTATAAAATGACCTCGTAATGTTATGTTCTTTAATGAGGTAAGGGCCTCATGTATGTTAATAGAGGTGAATTGTAAATAAGTACCTCGTTTAACAGTGTAGTAATGCCCATTTTATTTAATTTCAGATTAACAATATGATGATCACATTAATCTTGGGATCATTGTTTGTTAGCCAGACATTCGGACTCTTTACATCCGAAAATGTTGTGTTTCAAAAGACTAATGAAAAGTAGAAGTAAAACAAAGATCAGGAATTGATACAATTAACTTACTCCACCCATAAAAGACACCAAAGGGAAAGAAATACAAACATTAAGCGACCAGACCATAATGGTAACCTAAACAAAGGAAGGCCATAAGGACAGTTACTTTCCCATAAAATGGCCATATGGCCATCCAAAATTAAAAGACACAAGTGATACACACAGTAAGCAACAAACAACAACATAAATAAATCGTCATCCACCCTTTATTAACGATGCACATTGGTCTGTAATATTTATTCATGATTTGAGGCCGTTTGAAAATCTAATTTTAAAGATTCAAAACGATCTTGTTCGCAATGATGAAATTGTGAAATATATGACAAGCTTTTATCATAAGTCAAATTTAACGGGATATGTAGAAACATTTCAAAGTTTTCATGTTGAAGTTAACCTATTAACAGATACATACAAGTCTGTTTATGAAAACTTTGATGAGTACCAGACACTTTCAGTAAACAGTCATGAACACAAAAGGTCATTAATTCCTATAATAGGACAATTAATGAGCACTCTTTTTGGCACTGTATCAGAAAGTGACCTTGAGAACATAGTTAGGAATACTAAAACCTTGGCACTTAACCAAGATCAGATAACACATGATCTTGATGTAAGTTTATCTGTACTTAACTAACAAGAATGCAAGAAGCAGAAAATAGGAGATCAATTATGGAACTCATCATAGTTATTCAGAAGCTTGACCATAAAATAAGATTGCTTGAAAGAACAATAGAACAACAGTTTGTTAAGACTTGAACAATTTATCCATACATACTTACAATTCAAAATGAAACTTGATGAAATTAGGCTTACCACGCAAGATGCTATATTTTATCTTGAGAGCTTAAAATCTGAACTAAACATGTTGTCAATGCATCATTTGTCAACTAATACAATCTCACCTAAAGATCTGAAGCAATTATTAATTGAAGTAGAAACAAAACTTCCTAATAACTTTGAGCTTCCTAAAAACCCTCGTAAGGATATTTGGTATTTTTATAAGACATTGACATGTATAACATACCTTGAGAATAATGAAAATAGAATTATCCTTAAGTTTCCACTAATTAACACCAAAGAAGAATATGAAGTGTATAAAATACATAACTTACCACTACCGCTACTCTCAAATAATCAGACAGATGTATTATTAAAATACAGTTTAGAAAATGAAATGTTACTGGTCTCAAAGGATAAAACAAAGTTTTCCCTTCTATCTGAAAGTACATTTCAGATGTGTAATAACTATCATTTTCAGTTTTGCAATCCTGAGACAGCATTTTATCAGACCAACGTAAATAAGTTTTGCGTTGTTGCTCTGTTCATGCAAAACCTACATGACATTAAAATGTATTGTAAACAGTAGTAGTGGTAAACCGCTTAGAGGATCTAAATGTCCAGGAACCGCGGTGCGAGGCAAGACCGTCCATGCTAATAAACCCTAATGGTTTCATTGGGTGACAGGGCTTGAGAAGTCATTTCATCTCAATGTCGGGTAAAAGTCCCACAAAATTGGAAGCAACGTCTCCAAAATGACCTTTACAGTGTTGAAGGGGACGTTAAACCTCAAATCAAACAAAAAAGTTAACAGTATTAAGCTATTTAACGGTATATAGCTATTGTTACTTTTTCATAACAGATGAACTTTATCGTACGATATGTTTTCATCATGTACATAGCTCATGTGATCGTAGTACTAATGGTTATAGTACATTGACATTTCAGTGTCACTTATTTGTGCCTTGTATAGTCCTGGAGACTATACATGGACGAAGATTTAGTGATCAGAACTTAAGTGACTTTAAATAATAAAGTCCTGAGTATGCCCCTTAAGGTCATGCTTAGGTGAAGATGTACATGTGACATTAAACTTTATTTTATTACAGCCAGATGACATTAGTGTTGTACAGGAACACTATGGATATTGTAAAGAACATCCACCACATCCAACTTACCTTATTACCAACCTACACTATCAACAAGCGAACAACTCTGCTAACAACGATGGGATACTAACAGCGAAAAAAAATTTACAGAGTTCCGGTTATACCTATTCCACAACCTCCGACAGTTATAAACTTGAGGGAAGAACAATGTGACTTGTAAATTCACCGTCCAAAAAGGAATAAAAACTTAATTTGAAATAGTGTGTTTTAATGAGTCCTTTATTGGTCTTACAGTTTGTAGAAATCCTGGTTACAAGTGTATAGCTTATCCTGGTAATTAGGAAGTCTACTAGATCAGAAGGGTTGATTGAAAGAAAACATCTTAGACATTTAATTAACAGTTAAACTTGAAACTTCGTTATAATCCGGTTCAAATCCTGGTCAAATGTTTTATTGGATCCTGGTCACATATTAGATTAATTACAATCCTAGTCACATGAAACATGCATGATATTAATTAATTAACTAATCTTGATTGATGATATGTTATTCATCCTTGTTCTCATCCTGATGACTAATATATGTATCATATAATCCTGGTCACTTCTATATGTGAATGGATCCTTGTCACTGACATGTGTTTATGATGTCGTGTTTATGCATGATCCTGGTCACTGACATGTGTTTATGATATATGTTGATAATATCATGTTATTATTTAGATATCATCCTGGTTACTGATATATGTTGATGATCATCCTGGTCACTGATATATGTTGATGATATCTTGTTTTATTATATATGAATTGTATATATAGTATATGTACAAGAGGTTTTGGTAAAATTATTAGATAAATTAATTAAGGGGTTAATTAATTTACTCAACAATGGGAGGTATATAACATAGCCATGTTATGCACATGATATTTTGCATAGGCATGTTATCATGTGTATGACTGGAATATTGATGAAGGTGTGTAAGGGTGGTGATATGACTGAATGAGTGTTGAAAAGGCAGTAAGCTTCTGTCTCAGTACTGTTATGAAAATATTAAGCTTCAATTCTTATTATGAAACAGCTAATTTTAAAACTCTGAAACATCAATTATATAACTTTGTAAAATATGCAGAGATGCACTTAAAATTGTCTACATGTAACTGGCAGCCATTCAAATCATAACTTGATTATAAACCAGCTTAATTTCGTAATATCATATGACTCTGACATTTCCTTTTAAAGGTTATTTAAGCAGGTGTTCATGTGAGGTACTTTAGAAACCTGATGAAACTGCATTTTAAAGATCATATTATTATTGCAGTCATCAAAATCATGACATATAGCTTATAGTTAGAAGAGATTTTGGCAAGAGTTGTGATAACAAGCATGATGGTTTGGGTTTTACGGCCCTTTCAAGATTATTTCACTCATATCGAGCCGATCGTTAATCATAGGTGGGCGAAAACCGGAGTACCCGGAGAAAAACCACCTGACCTTCCGTTGCAGAACTTGGCGTCTCACACGTGACCCGAGCGAGGCTCGAACCCACGGCGGTGAGAGACCTAATGACTAAGGGTCAGCGCTCTTATCCATTAGGCCACGGAGGCCCGTAGATGTCTACTTGATCAGCTTGCATCCAGTGTGTCTGGTTTTAGGAGTTGTGCACTCGTATGAGGTGCCTGCCTAATAAAGCTGTTGAAACTCTCAATATGACTTTAGTTATATTTTGTTTAACACTATACGATCACGAGTCAAAAGTATATAGCTACGCTATACAAGAACTAATAAATGATATTGTCTAAAGCCACATTTCTTGCCTCGCCACGGCAAACTTTTCACAAACTGATTATAGGCATAAAACTTTTAAACTTATAATTTTTCGCATGAAGATAAATACATACTAGACGTAACCACCAGATAGCTTGATAAATAACCTTGCTGAGGCTGACATTGGCGTTTAACTTTCAAACCGGTAGGAATCTTTTGAAAATTTTTGGTATGCAGATGTATATTGACAGTACCTAACCAATTTGTTTTCATAAATAACCTCGCCGAGCCAAAACTTGTACAAACTGATTAAAGTCATATAACTTTAAACCACAAGGAATATCTAACTAAGTTTGGCGTGTTTTGTTTGTTTGATTTGCGGTTTAACGTCCCCGTTAACACTGTAAAGGTCATTTTGGAGATGTTAAATTGAGATGAAATGACATCTCAAGCCCTGCCGCCCAATGAAACCAATAGGACGGTCTGACTCGCACCGCTTTGTCTGGGCAGGCTTAGATCCTCTAAGCGGTTTGCCAGTGCTCGTGTGTGGGTCGGTTTCAGCTCTGCGTGGAAGCATCATGCAGCCCATTTATTTATTCAAGCCCCGATGGGCGGGCCGTAGTTTGGTGTGTAGATGTGGCTACAAGGTCTAGCCAATGTGATTGTCTAACGCTCATATAGTTTGATAAATCCGGAGCGAAATTGTCAAAAACTGATTACGGATTTTTGTTTGAACTGAGCTTTAACACCCCCGTCAACACTATATATGTCATTTTGGAGACACTGATACTTTTACCCGACACTGAGATGAATGACATCTCAAGCCCCGCCGACCAATGAAATCAATAGGGTTTTTATGCACTGAACGGACTCGCCCCACTCTGCATGGGCATGCTTAGTTTTCTAAGCTGTTTTACCAGTACTCAGGTGCGGTCAGTTTCAGTCCATCATGCAGTCAAATCTATTTCTCCAAGCCCCGATGGGCGGGGCCGAACTGGTTACGGTTTTGAACGCAAAACATCTAAAGAAAGAAAAACATTTCTGTCACTTACTGAAATCAAAGATTTTTAATTTTCGCCATTCGTTACGTGTCAATCAATGCGCGAATGGACACACTCAAATTTTAAAAATCACAATCACAAAAACTGCATTGAAAACAAATCGCTTAATGACACTGTAAAACGCGCCAAATTAACAAATTGTCGAAATTACACGTTCGCATAAATCTGGAATAAGAAATATTAATGTCTTTCAGGAAATCGTGGTTACAGACTACCCTGAGCGAAAATGGCGACCCGAAAGTCAGCCGTTTTAGCTGTTTTCGGGATCAGAATGAAAGTTCTGACGTCCAAAGCATGTTTGGATTGGTTCAAGTTTATCAAAAAAATTACAGAAAGTGTCTTTTGACATGATTCTCAGAATGTTACGGTTTCATTCCACAGAATTGCACACGTTAGCGTCACATCGACGTCAAGTGCCTTTGGTGACTTTGACGTCATTCATTGATGCTCCAAAGCAATTTTGAAAATCTTTTTCAAGTTTTTGATTAATAATAATAACTATAATCGACCTTATTTATAGAGGGTAACACATTTAGTACTAGTACTAATCTTCAATGTGGCCATCTTTTCCTGGGTAGGAACCAGTACTAAGCAATGTGAATAAAGTTTCTTGCTCAAGGAAACAACACGTGGCGCTTGCGAAGATCGAACCGGCTACCTCTTGATCTCAAATCCGATGCTTTACCACTGCGCCACAGCTTGACTGAAGACAAGCGAATGTGCCAATGTGTTTTTGATCAATGAAGCACCGGTATTTAACAAGCTTGGTAACATTATAAGAATAACATAAACGTCTAACTTATGTCAGTACCTATGCGCGTTTCTGTCTCGTCAGACACGTTACTCAAAGAGGGCTGTCTCTGACTTTCTTTATGTATTTATTTGACTGTTCAAAAGCACGATAAACATTGACCGCTTTGGATAGATGCAGAACATCCTCTATTAACAATAGTTCTTGTAGTTTACCAGTCATACTGAATACAATTTTGTTTCGCATCATGCGGTCTTTGTCAGCAAAATTACATGAGTCAGATCTTGCTCTTCTCTCTGTGAGAAATGGCTCAAAACCTGGCTTTCATCATAACTAACAGACCAGAATCCGTGTGACTCTAATACTTATATTTTTACGTTTATTTCAATGTCATTTTCAGTTTCGCGTTCAAACTGGTCGAAAATTTTAATTACTTTGAAGCCTGCACAGTGTAAAATTATCGCTACTTGCGTTTTTTTAATTGTCTTTTATTGTAGGTTGGTGGTAATAAATATTTCTATCTGTCTCTTCAACGTTTTGAAATTTTCTGAAATGTTTCCTTCCACAAATGTTGCTCTCAGGGAGGTTTTAATATTCCTTCTGCCATGGTCGATGTTAGCTATCTATAACATAACGAGGTTTCGCGACTTTTCCAGATTCAATCTAGTTTATCCAATAATCCACAGACTTTCGAGCTCGAATGTTACCACCGCTGCCACATGTCAACCACTAAAGTCATTGTCATTTACAGTGTTCACTAGAATTATATTAAACGAGAAATGGGCGCGAACTACATTGTTTATTTATGCTGTTACAGTAGTACACATTGCAAGATGAAAAGAATAAAGCAGAATCGTTAAGCATTACACTGTCAAGACAAACATCAGATCCGATCACTTTATAGTCACTTTACTACTAAATTTACTTGAGTATAGAATTGAGTATAGCAAATCATAGTGGAAGTCCAAACTCACTTTTGGCTGATCCAAAATACCAAAATACAGTTAATAAAAACATCAATGAAATGAAACAACAATTCATTCTACCTGTTTATAATGTTGATGGAATAGAAAGTAAACCAGACAGTGAATTTCAATTTCAATATGTTCTATAAAAGGGTTATCCTTTGGAAGCAAGGAATACACCACAGAACTAGAAAATATGAAGTGTACATTTTTTCTGGGTCAGACTAGCTAGTTTCGGCCAATTAGGCCTCATCAGTGACCCTCAAATATTTTCAAAATTCCACAATGGAATCAATGATCCCAAAGGACAAGAAAATATAAACTACACTATGATGTAGGACAGGGAGACTTTTTACGGCCGCCACACATTCCCAGACACCAGCTGTAGTGATGTTAAATATGTTCTTTAAAAGGGTTATCCTTTGGAAGCAAGGAATACACCACAGAACTAGAAAATATGAAGTGTACATTTTTTTAACTCCTCCTTGATGTACTACTGATGGAAGTAAGAGGTCAGTCAATATCTAATGCAGGCTACAAAAAGTTGAAATATAAGAGAGAATGTGAATTAATGAAAGACTACTGAAAGGAATCTTGAAAGATAAGAGCTACTTAATACAGAACTATTTGAGACACAACGGCAGAAATTAAAGTGCTACATAAATAGTGAATAATATAAAAGTAAGCAAAGACAAATATTTGGAAAGCATTGACCTAGACGAATATATTAACAAGAAGTCCATGTGTCATTATGCTCACCAGAGCTCAGTAGGTTCTGCCCACTGGCAGCCATGTATTTTAACATTATATATTATACATGGTTGTTTAAAAACCTTCAGCTGTGTGACTGAATGCGTCTTACCATAAGGAACAAGAAAATATATGGTTTATTGGTGGGGTAAGGCATGACCCCAGGACATAAGTCACATGTCCCGGGGCATCCTGCGCGCCCTAGTGTTGACGTCCCTGAATGTATCTAATCGTAAGGAACATGAATATATATGCTTCAGTGGTGGGGCTCTGAAAGTTTTCAGATTGTTGCCCTTTTGTGAAGTGGAGGGCTAGGGTACCCCGGGAGACCCCTTGCTTGATACCACTGAATGAGTCTGAATGAGATTGTAAATTTTCCTTTTTTGGATGGTGATGTTCCTCGTGCGCCATCCTATGGCGTTTATATTTCGCAATTAATTCGATTTGCTAGAGTGTGTAGTCATGTAACTGACTTCAACACTCGTAATAAATTATTAACGGCTCAACTCCTTAGTCAGGGTTATCGGTACCATAAACTACGCAAAGCCTTTTCAAAATTTTATAGACGCCATTCTGATTTAATTGTGTTCACGGAGATGTTGCACTGATGAGTAAGAGGCCTTCATGCGGACTGAACACATTATTTGTCTAAATCGCGACGGAAGTAAGGGCGAGGATTGTGGCCACGTAAAATCGATTTAAGCCCCCCCCCCCCCCCCCCAGTGGAAATCTTCCACTGACCGTTCCAAGGCGGCTCTTCTGTGGCGATTTATTTATGTTGTTGTTTGTTACTTACTGTGTGTATCACTTGTGTCTTTTGGTTTTGGATGGCCATATAGCCATTTTGTGGGAAAGTAACTGTCCTTATGGCCTTCCTTTGTTTAGGTTTCCATTATGGTCTGGTCGCTTAATGTTTGTATTTCTTTCCCTTTGGTGTCTTTTATGGGTGGAGTAAGTTAATTGTATCAATTCCTGATCTTTGTTTTACTTCTACTTTGCATGACGAGAAAGAACATATATGGTACTGGGTTGGGGATAAGAACGGTTTCTTAGATATTTGGCTAAGTGATGGGGATGGGGCAGGTTCCTGATCCACCCAGGGGACCCGGACCCCATGGTTGGCGAATGTATCTTATCACAAGGAAGAAGAATATATTAATGGTTTGGGGTGGGTATCTGAATGGTTCCGAAGATATATAGCCTTTTATGAAATGGTTGGGATGGGGCATGGCTACCGCATACTACCTTCGCGGGAGCCCCATGTTGTCATAAAAGCATATGACTGACAGAAAGAAGATTAAGAATATTTCTTTAAAAAGAAATTCGAAATATATGCAAAGGCTTAGCAGTAAATACCAGTTTTCTTCTTTCCCCATTATAAGTTTATGGAAATTGTCGATTTTCATTGAAATATTATGCAGTAAATTTCACATAAAATTGACATGACAGTATAAGTCATATTTGCTAAACTTTTTAAAATTTAGCAAACTTATAAAAATAAATAAATGATAAATATTTCTTATAATTAACTTTTTTTTTTTCACAAATTTGTGAGACAGTTGCAATTTGGATAAAATCATATTGTTTGCTTTATTAAGCCAGGTTACAGTTTCTGTTTTTCTTAGGCGCCTGGTCATCAAGGATCATAAAAGAACTGCTAAAACATATTTAATCAGAATCTCCTCATGAGAATGAAATATAGAAACCACATTGCGGCAACGAATGTCTAGAATCAAACACTGAGACAGATTACAATTGATATAGATATTTTGTTGTTCAACATAAATCTGTTCTTATTGTTATCCTTGATGACCATGGCTTGGTGGGGGATAAATGCCTAAACAGGTAGCTTTCCTCTTGAGCAATGTTTTGCTAAGTACATAACAACATGTTAATAAAAAGAAAGTTATTGGACACACAATTATATATTGACTTTATGCATGGTAGACTGGATTTTGCCGTCTTAATTCTGGAATTACCAGTGTTTAAAGTGGACTTTTTATGTTACACTGGACTTTGCCATGTTGGTATTAAAACGACATTTATTCAAGAAAGGTTCTGCCTTCTTTCATATTGACTGGATAACCAGTTCGGACATTTGTCACATTAATATTGTGAAAATTTTGTTTGTTTATTATTGAATTTGCTTAACCACAGAAAATATAAATAAAAAAAAATCTGTTCTTGTAAGCGGCGTTCTTCATGATTTTGATAAGAACTTTTATGCCTCTCAGTAGAACGTAATATCCGGTGGAGAACGTGAACCTAAAGTACATCACAAAGTTGCTAAGCGAGAATTCCCTAAATTAGTGTAAACTATGGAACACCGAACCAACCAAAATTCCTGAAACAGAAATCATTCTCAAGTGTTACCAGTGATTCTTTACCTGACACTGCCAATCGCCACACATCACAATAAGGAATTTGTTGATGGAAAGACGATAAAGAGTGAAAAGCAGAGACAGCGAGATCGGGGAGCATTCAAGGTACGGAACTCTATCTGTATACTTTTCCGATTTTATCCTGTAGAAAATGACGAACTTTTGACTCTGCTGCCAAAACATCTTCCTAATCAAATTTCTGATGCAAATCAAGTGAAAAAGCTCCAGGGGGTAATTTCGGACTTAACTTCAGCAAATACTGTTTTGAAAAGGGATGCGGCTAACACTTATTCCAGCCTTAAAGAATAAAGAATCAGAGTTAAGGGATTGCTTTTTTCAACAAGATAAACTGAAATCTTCGGAAATCGAAATTTCGAATCTGCAAAAGGAGATATATCAGAAAACAAAACAACAACAAGACTCAGATGGCCTATTTTTTGACTTAACAGAAGAAAACATGGAAATTTGGGAAAAGTTTAGCAGGGGAATAGACAATAATGAAAGACTTCGAAAGGAACATTCTATGGAAGTGAAACAACTGAAATCAGGAATAATCAGCTTGAAATTACAAATAAAAAATAAAAGGTAGAGTCCAAAAACACGGAAATGTTAAACAGTGCAAGGCCAGTTCAGATTGCAGTGAACCACTCCATATGACTAAGGGGGCTGGAAACAGTCCCAAAAAGCCTACAGAAAATGTTCGGCAAAAGATGCCTTCTGATCTTACTGTACGTAACCAAAGTTGCCACACATGGTCAAGCCTATATTCATTCCACCAGCCTAACCACTGTCCTGCAAGGAACTTTGTGTGTGAAAACTGTTCGAAACGGGGACACCACTTGCATATTTGCAAAGGTTGTGGTGTAAAAGGCCGTTTGTATAGGACTGTGCTGCACGAGAAATGAACTGTGCTTACTGTAATGTCAGGGGGCATCTTGAACATGTGTTCAACAGGCGTTATAACAAAGAAGGCTTTTCAAAAGTAATTTTAACCATGAAAAGCTGTCATGTACATTCACAAGTATAAAAAATTCTTCTCTACACTAAAACCATATTTTTGAAATGAAGTTCTTTGTTTATGACAAAACTCCTCATATTTGACACACAATTCATCAGAATATTTCATATACATGTAATTGCCATATCCATATTACTGTCAATGCATCATTGAATTTTGAACAGAAATGTTCATATTTAAATATATTGTCACTCTTAAATTTTGTGGACCAAAATCTTCAAAGTAGGGGAGAGCTATTATGCAGTAGATTTCACATAAAATTGACATGACAGTATAAAAAGTAGAAGTAAAACAAAGATCAGAAATCGATACAATTAACTTACTCCACCCATCAAAGACACCAAAGGGAAAGAAACACAAACATTTAAGCGACCAGACCATAATGGAAACCCAAACAAAGGAAGGCCATAAGGACAGTTACTTTCCCACCAAATGGCCATATGGCCATCCAAAATAAAAAGACACAAGTGATACACACAGTAAGTAACAAACAACACCATAAATAAATCGCCACAGAAGAACCGCCTTGGAACGGTCAGTGGAAACGGGGCTTAAATCGATTTTACGTGGCCACAATCCTCGCCCTTACTTCCGTCGCGATTAAGACAAATAATTTGTTCAGTCCGCATGAATCATATTTGCTAAACTTTTAAACATTTAGAAAAAAATTAAAAATAAATAAATGGTAAATATTTCTTATAATTCACTTTTTTCACAAATCTGTGAGGCAGTTGCAATTTGGAAAAAAAACATATTGTTTGCTTTATTAAGCCAGATTACAGTTTCTGTTTTTCTTAGGCACCTGGTCATCAAGGATCATAAAAGAACTGCTAAAACATATTAAATCATAACCTCTTCATGAGAAGAAAATATCGAAACCATATTGTGACAACAAATGTATAGAATCAAACACTGAGACAGATTATAATTGATATAGATATTTTGTTGTTAAACACAAATCTGTTCTTATTGTTATCCTTGATGACCATGGCTTGGGAGAGGATAAATGCCTAAACAGGTAGTTTTTTACTTGAGCAATGTTTTGATAAGTACAGTACCATTCAGACGAATCTTTACACCAAGTTAACTAGGAGTTGACTACATTCAGACTACATTTGGACCCTAGAGTTGACTACAAGTTCACTCCCTAGTTAACTATAGTTCACTAGGGAGTTAACATGGAGTTAACTAATCCTTTGTCCTGTCGTCAAACTCTTATCTGAGATTTGATTTGCATATAATTTCATAACTGAAAATTAAGAAATGCATGGTTTCTACTATCGAATGAGTAATTTATTAAATGTACATCTAATTTGCTATATTAAGACCACATTTTTGGCTGGCCAGATGTGGTCTTAATAAAAGATTGTCTTAATAACAGATAAAAAAATATCTAAAAATGTTTTGGAGCAAGAATGTGAAACCTTTCAGAAATTTCACAAGATGAAATACAAATCATTTTTTTAAAAAAAAAATCAGTTGATTTATATTTCATGCGCATGTTTTTTTATAAAGCGAATTCCTTTTACTTTGCTTTCTTTTTAATACATTTACACATCTAGTTTGTTATCTATCTATTTCTCTATAATAGGTCAAGCATTTTTTCCGGTTACTCCAGTTTTCGTCCACCTCTAATTAACAATTAAAATAAAACATCTGTATGACATACAGGTTGTGGGTGCTTGTTAGAACTGCCTCAGGAAAACCCACAACATGTCTTGGAGCAGAAATAAAAAACAGTATAAACCTCTCTAACGCCCAGTTTTCTGCATATAAAGTGGAGTTTATGGGGTGTTCACTTGTTAACATAATGAATCGCCTAGAAATAAGTGAAATCATCTTGAGGGGGCCCTAACCTTAAAACAATAGTTGGCATTGATGAATGTCATGAATTAACTCTTAAGATGCCAAGAAATGTTTAAAAAAAATGTTGTCTCTTTATGTTGTCTGCTGCACCTTCTTGCAGGCAAAACAGAGTGGACCCTGATCATACAGCTCCTGGAGGAGCAGTCTGATCTGGGTCCACATTGTTTGCAAAAATGAATGTCAAAGTTAACAGCAGACGACAAAGCAGACGATAATTACTGTGATTGGCGTCTTATGTGTTAATCCTGTTAAATCAACAGGTAAGTGTACCGTTAAGTGTTTATTGTTAAACTAACATGGGACATGTGCTGCATATTAACATCTTATTAATAAATTGCCTTGAGTAATATTACTCTAGTGTTTTATTACAACGAAGGGCATATTGAATCAGTTTACCCGGTGTATACAGAATCTGATTTACTGTGCTTGAAAACAAAATTCTGATACATTACGATAACACATCAGTGCGTCATAGTACAATCTTTTATATCTTCAAAATGGCTACTTTTCTGGTGAAAATCAGTGATATTTTTCTTATTTATACTGCGAACATAGGTTGTAGGCACTCGTTTGAACCGGTTCTAATGAGTACCCACAACATATCTCGTGGAACAGAAATAAGAAAAAATAATGTATACCCCCGTAAACCCCAAATTTCTCTATATAAAGTGGAATTTAGGGGTGTTCATTTCAGGTGATGAATTCAGGAGATATAAAACCCACAATACCTACACACTGTAATAAAAGTTCATATCCCATTACAAAAGAAAATGCCTTTATAATTCTGACCCTTCAAACCCCACTTTTAAAACTGGGTTTTACGTTGATAAACCAATTTTTTTCATATTTCTGCTTAAAAACATAGATTGTGGGTACTCGTTACAACCCCCTTAATGAGGCGGTTCTGTCGAGTACCCACAATCTATATTTTGTGCAGAAATAAGACAAATATCTTTTGTTTTATCTGAAAACATTCTTTTTTTTTTCGTGGGTAAACTTTACAAAGTATTTGAACAGGCGTGTTTTTGTAATGATTCTATATTTTATCAACCATCTTTTCTATATTTCTTTTGAGTTCAGGATTTCTCCACATTGGTTGAAACTGTGTATCTGTTTTCTAGAATATCTAAAATATTTTCAGAGCCAAATTTTCTAATGTAAATATAGAAGGACTAAGCATGCCCAGGTAAAGTGTCATTTAATCTGAATGTCTGGTAATAGCCCATAAAATTGGAAGCAGCGTCTCCAAAATGACAGTGTTGACAGGGACGTTAGATCTCAAGTAAAACAAACAAACAAAAAAAAAACAACAACAAAAAAACACCGTGATCTGATTCTTCACTGTCCACGCATAAGTTTCTACAGTATTAAGCTGTATTAAGTTACATGTATGTGCCCAAGCTTGTGATATTCGTTATTACCCTTCTTTAACCCATATATGACAGTGGAATCTTCTACTTTATAAGTTTGGAGTGGTCCATTTCAAAATGACATAAATAGTGTTGACGGGGCATCCGATCTGAGTCTAATCTTTTTACCGCTGTCCCACAAATGGGCGCTTGGCATATATGGGTTAAATGTGGAAATGAGAAATAAAGCGCAACAACATCTACTATTAGATGTTTATTGGCCCCTTATGTGGGAATAGACAATGTCTGTAGGATCCCTGTCATTTAATTAATCCCTACTCTGCTAAACATGAAACAATGATAATCCAGATCTGGTTCTACACTGTCATTCAGTTTGCGAATTTTAAATGAATCCAATATGTGAAGTAATTTGTGTGGACTCTAATCAGTCTGATCAGGTCCCACATTGTTTGCAAAATTGACTTTCAAAGTTACAAGCAGACGACAAAGCAGACAAAATTGCTGTGATTGACATCTTATGGGTTAATTATTCAGCAGGATAATGAAAAACTGCATCTGAAATTGTCATTTGTTTATGTTGTCTGCTGCTCTTCTGGTAAACTTTTCAAAACATATTTTCAAACTTTTCAAACATATTTATGCGTATAGTCAATCAGTGTGGACCCTGATCGGACTTCTCCAAGAGGAGCAGTCTGATTAGGTTCCATATTGTTTGAAAATTTGACTTCTAAAATTACCAGCAGATGGTTCAAAACAGGTTGTGGGTACTCGTTAGAACTGACTCAATGAGGCGGTTCTTTCAAATTCCCACTTCCTTTTTCAGAAGCCGAAATAAAAAAAAAATATATGTGATAATTGCCAGTTTAAAGTTATGAGCAGGTTGTGGATGCTTATTAGAGCTGTCTCAATGAGGCGATTCTATTAAGTTCCCACTTAATAATGTTTGAAGCAGAAATAAAAAAGAAAATAATGTTTGAAGCAGAAATAACTAGAGCTGTCAGAGGATCTGACTATAGCCCCGCTTCAGCGCTGTCAGAGAAGAAAGTTATTTAAGCTGCAGAGAAAACAGTTATGAACAAGAAATAACTGTTGAAAATTTTACATTATCTGGAAAAACTCTAAGAGTTGTGAGCCCTTGTCCCTCATTTCAATGAGCATGATACATTACCAGAATGTCCATGTTTATACTAAATTTCATCTTCCATTTTTCAATGTTCAAAGGGTAATAACTCCTAAAGTAGGCAAATCAGAGTCAGGGTTCCTGCGCTCTGCACATTGTCTCATGGTGCTTTACACTTGTGTGAAGTGTCATGAAAATATCTCAAATGGTTTGTGAGTTATGGAGCCGACACAGTCAAAATTGCCTTTTTAAATGTTCAAAGGGCAATAACTCCTAAAGTAGGCAAACCAGAGTTATGGTTCCTGCACTCTGCACATCATCTCAAGGTGCTTTTCATTTATTTGAAGTTTCATGAAAATATCAGAAACGGTTATGGAGCGGACATAGTTAAAATTGCCATTTTTTAATATTCAAAAGCCTATAACTGAAAAAGTAGACCATCCAGAGTTTGGGTTCCTGCGCTCTGCACACGTAATATGGTGCTTTACATTTGTGTGAAGTTTCATAAAATTATCTCAAACGGTTTTTGAGTTATCGAGCAAAGACGGCTAAAATTGATATTTTTCAATATTCAAAGGGAAATAACTCAAAAATTAGGCAATCCAGAGTTATGGTTCCTGCACTCTGCACACCATCTCATGGTGTTTAATGTTTGTGTGAAGTTTCATGAAAATATGTGAATGGGTTTTAAAGTTATGGAGCGGACACGAAAATTGTTAACAGACACAGACAGACACACAGACAGACACACAGAAAATACGAAAACCAAAGTTATGGTTCTTACGCTCTGCACATTGTCTCTTAGTGCTTAACATTTGTGTGAAGTTTCATGAAATTATCTCAAACAGTTTTCGAGTTATGAAGCGGACACTGTTAAAATTGCCATTTTTCAATGTTCAAAGGGCAATAACTCCAAAAATAAGCAATGCAGAGTTATGGTTCCTGCGCTCTGCACATCGTCTCATAGTGCTTAACATTTGTGTGAAGTTTCCTAAAAATATCTCAAACGGTTTTCGAGTTATGAAGCGGACACAATTAAAATTGCCATTTTTCAATGTTCAAAGGGCAATAACTCCAAAAGTAGGCAATCCACAGTTATAATTCCTTCGCTCTGCACATTGTCTTATGGTGTTTAACATTTGTGTGAAGTTTCATGAAAATATGTTAAGCAGATACAAAGTTATGGAGCCAACACAAATTAACGGAATCACGGAATTACGGAATTACGGAAAATGTTCAAAGGGCAATAACTCCAAAAGTAGGCAATCCACAGTTATAATTCCTTCGCTCTGCACATTGTCTTATGGTGTTTAACATTTGTGTGAAGTTTCATGAAAATATGTTAAGCAGATACAAAGTTATGGAGCCAACACAAATTAACGGAATCACGGAATGACAGAAGGACATGGCAAATCCAATATAGCCCCACTTTTTCAAAGCGGGGCTATAAAAAAGAAAAACTAGTCAACAGCCAATAGCCATGTTAAAGCCATGAACAGGTTATGTGTACTCATTAGAACTGTCTCAATGAGGCGATTCTAACTAGTTCCCGCATTCATTTTTCTTTATTTTTTCGCCCAAAAACATAGATTGTGGGTACGCGTTAGAACCGCCTCACTGACGCGGTTATAACGAGTTCCCACAATGTATGTTTTGGCCAGAAATATAAAAATAAAAATCAGATTTATTATCTGATTTTTTGTCTATTATTAGGTGGTAAAATTTTCAATATATTTGAATAGGTGTGTTTTCTTAGTGATGTACTGTAATGATAAAAATATTTTCTATGGCAAACGAAGATTCCAAGTTCATCTGCTTTGCTAGATCTCAATCAAAATGATAATACTCCAGGATATCATATATCACAAACCATTTCTCTTATCACCTACCAATAAATGACCACTTGAACCTCAGGGGATTATGGCTGCTAAGGTGATGGTATTCATCTGATAAAATCAGAAAATGACTTCTGATAAGAAGGGTTTAATCATTATAATCCACTTATGGATTACTTATGAATTTTGTTATTGGTCCTTTAACATATTACTACATAGTATATTTTGTTCTTGAAAAACAAAATAAATAAATAAATAGATGTCAATGTCACATCTACTACTTCCACCAGTACTACTAATAGCAATAGTCACATAAAGATTTCTACTCAATTGAGATAAACATAAAAAATAACAAAACATTATTACCACTACTACTACTAATATTAATAATAATAACAATAAATAAACCTGTGAATATTACTGCTACTACTACTATTACTTATAATAATAATAATAATAATAATAATAATAATAATAATAATAATAATAATAACAACAATAACAATAACTAATAACAATAGTAACATAAATATTTCTACTTCATTGAAATAAATAATGAAATAAAAACTACTACAATTATGAATTACAGCCAAGCATGCTAGAGGTTTAAAATTAGACAGTGCAGTACCAGACTGAAATGTTTATCCTAGTAAAGGTATACACATCTGTTCATTTTGTACCAGAAACCCCAAAACGGGCAGTTGGCAAACAGTGCAGGCCCAGATCAGACGCCACAGAAAGGGGCGTCTGTTCAGGGCCTACACTGTTTTCAAAAAGTTAAGCCATTTTGCGAATGGAGTTTGAAGGGGCACAACCTGTCACCCTTGAACTTTGAGGTGGACTCGGGCTATATGTAGGGACAAAGATTCATTTGGTACGAACCTTTTTTGTACCAAATGGAATCTTCCTCCTTATATGTACCAGGGCTCCATTTCAAGGTTTAAGGGTGTCGGGGTGTGTTCATCAAGGTATATTTGGGGAATGACTGAACTTTTAGCAAACAGTGGAGGCCCTGATCAGACGCCCCATTCTGCGGCGTCTGATCTGGGCCTGCACTGTTTGCAAAAGTGAAATTTTCATGAATGAATATTCAGTTGCCATATGCTTAGGCAATTAGTGAGGCTTATCAGTGTGAACCTAAGATTTATTGAAGTTCATTTTAACAAATGAAAATAAACAGAGCTGTTGTTCTGGGGAGGCTAAAATGTCCATACCTGGATTTTCGGGGCACTTAAATCCAGGAGTATAACCTGAAATTCATTAACCCTTATCCCGCTGAACATGACAAATCCTAACTTTGCAAACAGCATAGATCCTGATCAGATGGTTAATGATTGTTTGATTTGAGGTTTAACGTCCCCGTCAACACTGTAAAGGTCATTTTGGAGACGTTGCTTCCAATTTTGTGGGACTTTTACCCGACATTGAGATGAAATGACATCTCAAGCCCTGTCGCCCAATGAAACCAATAGGGTTTATTAGCATGGACGGTCCGCCTCGCACCACAGTTCCTGTACAGGCTTAGATCCTCTAAGCAGTTTACCAGTACTAGTGTGCGGGCCGGATTCAGCTCTGCGTGGAAACATCATGCAGCCCATATATTTCTTCAAGCCCCTATGGGCGGGGGCTGTTTCATCTGGTCAGGATCTACACTGTTTTTCATCCAATTTGTGAATTGAATGAATACATAACCTTTAACGATTTGAATGGTTGATATCCAGAAATGGGTATGGTAAAATTAATTTATTCAGCGGGATAAGGGCTAACAATGATCATTTTGAAATTATGGGATATAACCTGTCATTCTTCATTTTTTTTTTTTGCCATGCCATTTGCATCAGCATGATGAAAATAAATAAATAAAAAAACCAGAGGACCATTGGTCCTGAAGACGCTCACCTGACAGCCTTAAGTCTAAAGGGCTAAGGGACATGCACCCAAGCTCCCTCTAGACCTCTTATGGATCTAAGATCCATGTCACCAAACGTGTTTAAATGTTCTGTTTTTGTCCTCTGATAATGATGATTCGGAGATTCGTTATAGTAAACAAAGACAAGGATTGATGATTTCTTTAGCAAAAGTTGCATATAAATTTCTTGAAACATGTGCCACAAAAATTTTGAAAATCGGTTCACTATTAAAAAAATTATGACCAAAATAAGATTTGAATAGAGATTTTACATTGAAAGGGGAGATAATCCATGATCATAAAGTTTTGATTCTGGAATCTTTTTGGCCTCGATTTAAATGTTTGAACTTCATGATGTGTTTGCATCATTTATGATTATTTCAGTTATTTAGTAACAGTGTATGAAGACATTGAAAGTTTGCGGGGAAATATTTACCTCCCTTGCTAGCAATTTAACAATGGAAATTTCCCTATTCAAACGTGTTTTTGGTTATAAAATCCTTATTTGTCAACAGATTTTCTAAATTATTGCAACGCTAGTTCTTTTAAACCTTGTTCTTTATCCTGATGTAATTTTTATTGAGTTTTTTTCTGAAAATTCATTATCAAAAGAGAAAATGTCCACATTAGTATATAGAGAAAGAATATATATGGTTAATGGGTGGGGAAATATTACGCATTTTATTAAATGATGTGGGTAGGGCATGCCCCCAGGGGCCCAAATTAAGGTCCATGTCACTAAATGCATCTGGCTGTATGACCAAGTGGTCCTTAATCACATTCCTGACTCTTGAAGCTCAGTTGGAAAACTTTTGAGTTTGAATTTTCAGTTATATTTAGCCAAGATAAAGCCTTAGATGAGCTAAAAGGTCAGGAACAAGAAAATATATGGTTAATGGGTGGAGAGCTTAACCATTTCTAAAGGGGGTGTCGGCCCCCAATTTAACCTATGGTGTTCAAAGATCCATGTAACTAAATGCCCCTTATCACAAGAAACAAGATAATAAATGATTTATGGGAGGGGATCTGAACAGTTTCTGAGATTTGATGCATTTTATGTAATGCAGGGGTGGGGCATGCCCCCAGGGTCTCAAGATGCATGTCACTTAAAGCCCCTTAGAATATATATTGTTTATGGGTGGGGATCTGAACAGTTTCCAAGATATTGGGCACTTTTTGAAATCTAGGGGGACCCCCTAGACTCCCAAGGTCCATGTCATTAAACATGCTTAATCACAAGGAACAAGAATATACATATGGTTTAGGGTGGTATTCTCAACCATTTGCAAGATACCAGCCATTTAGACTTTTTCCCATACAAATGCCAATGTGACCAAATTTGACCTTGGCATAAAATAGGTCAAGGTCATCCCAGGGCAATTCCTTGAACAAACTATGATGGGCCCGAGTCCCGAGGCTACATACCAAGTTTGGTGGAAATCGGCCCAGCGGTTCCGGAGAAGATTTTTGAAGGTTTTTTTTTAAGGGACCTGGTGGACCCCATGTCAATAAATGCGCCCTATCTTAAGGAACAAGAATATATATGATTTAGTGGTGGAATATTGAACGGTTTGTTAGATATAATGCATTTTCACTTTTTCCCATACAAATGCATATGTGACTAAATTTTACCCTGGCATAAAATAGGTTAAGGTCATCTGAGGGTCACCATTTTAAGAATTTATGATTGGCCCGCGTCCCAGATGCTACATACCAAGTTTCATGAAAATCCGTCCAGTAGTTTCAGAGAAGAAGATTTTTGAAGGGTTTTAACCATATATGGGCATGGCGGCCATCTTGGTTATGTGACCCAACATCACCAACTTAATTTACATGTCATTCTCCCATAAAGCTTGCATATGAAATTGAGTCAAAATTGACCAAGTAGTTTCCCTGAAAAATAAGTTTAAAGTTTGACATATTAAAAAACTTGACCCAAGGTCACGGAATGACCTTGACCTATAAATCTCATATATACTTATTAACTCATTTGGCTGATGTCATCTACCAACTTTCAGGCCAAAGGCTGCAACAGTTTTCGAAAAATCCACCGTTTTCACTTTTTGCCATTCAAAAGCCTATATTACCAAATTTGACCTTGGCATAAAATAGGTCAAGGTCATCCAAGGGCCATTATTTGAAGAAACTATGATAGGCCCGAGTACCCAAGGCCACATACCAAGTTTGGTGAAAATCGGACCAGCGGTTCCGCAGAAGAAGATTTTTGAAGGGTTTTTACCATATATGGGCATGGCGGCCATCTTGGTCATGTGACCTGGACCCCGCGAACAAACTTTCGTTCCCCCATCCCACTGAGGCCCCACATGAAATTTGGCTTCAGTCCGCCCAGGGGTTCCAGAGGAGAAGATGTTTGAAAATGTTGACATACATACATACATGCATACATACATACATACATACATACATACATACATACATACATACATACATACATACATACATACATACATACATACATACATACATACATACAGACAGACAGACAGACAGCATGACCACCCTATAAGCTCACCAATGAGCCTACGGCTCAGGTGAGCTAAAAAACAGATATCAAATTAAGTTACATATTCATTCACCTGTTCTAATCCATATATGTACTACTGTATAACTGTTAAGACTTCTAGTCAACTAGAAGTTAACTAAAGTTAACTCCCTAGTTAACAAAAGCGGGAAATGGAGTTGACTAGGAGTTAACTCCATGTCTGAATGTAGTTGACTTGGGAGTCAACTAGGGTGTCAAGAATCGTCTGAATGGTACTGTACATAACAACATGTTAATAAAACGGGAGTCTACTAGGTTATTACACATAATTACATTATAGTGATAGACTGACAGTCTCAATTTCTGGAATTAGCGGTGTTTAAAGTGGATATTTGACACATTGTAATTTATGTTACACTGGACTTTGCTCTACCGAGAAGGGGCAAAAGTCCTTTTGAAAATAATGAGAAACGCCGGTTACCAAAACAGATGTTTAATTTATATTTTCTGTGTTTAATTAAGCAACTTCACCAATATGTAAATAATACACATACAAAAATGTTCCCAATATTAATGTAAAAAAGTATGAACCAGGTTATCCAGTGAATACGTTAGGAGGCTGATCCTTTCTTGTTAAAATGTCCTTTAACTATTGAAACGGCAAAGTCCAGTAAAACATAAAATGTCCACTTTAAACACTGATAATTCCAGAATTAAGATAGCAAAATCCAGTCTATCATGCATAAAGTCACTATAATATAAGTGTGTGTAATAAACTAAAAGACCCCCCTTTTATTAACATTCTGTTATGCACTTATCAAAACATTTCTCAAGAGGAAAGCTACTTGTTGAGGCATTTATCCCCTCCCAAGCCATGGTCATCAAGGATAACAATAAGAACAGATTTGTGTTTAACAACAAAATATCCATAACTGTCTCACAGATTTGTGAAGAAAAACTTAATTATAAGAAATATTTATCATTTATTTAGTTTTATAATTTGGCTAAATTTTGAAAAAGTTTAGCAAATATGATTTATACTGTCATGTCAGTTTTATGTGGAATTTACGGCATAATAGCTCTCCCCTACTTTGAAGATTTTGGTCCCCAAAATATAAGGATGACAATATATTTAAAAATGTACATTCCTTTACAAAATTCAATGATGCATTGGCAGGAATATGGATATGGCAATTATATGAAACATTCTGCTAAATATGCATCAAAATATGAGGTCAATAACAAATAACTTCATTTCATAAAGGTAGATTTCGTATAGAAAATATTTTTTTTAACTTGTGAATGTACAATGTAAGTAAGTAAGTAAGTAAGTAAGTAAGTAAGTAAGTAAGTAATGTCTTTATTTACAGAGGGTTACCCATTTGGCAGAGCCAATCTTCCACGGGGCCCTCTAAAACATGTATATGTACAATTAACAACAAATCATAATATAAGAACAGCATGAGTAAGGAAAGACGATGACTTGAAAATGGGGATAAAGGTGAGTTGATCAAGTTAAAATGGAAGTTAAGTATGATATGACTGACTGAAATTTATGAGACCAAAATCTTTCGTTGCCGATTTAAGCGTACAAGGAAATCAATTATGAGAAAATAGTTCAATGGCGGTGGGATTTGTAAGATGTCTCATTTATCGTTTTCATCCAAGCCAAACATTTATTGATACAAATATTAATAGATTTGGAGTTTTTAATTTCCAAAGGAATGCTGTTCCAAATGATTGCCCCAGAATACGACAAACTATTTTTAAATAGATTAATCTTTGGTTTAGGAATAAAAAAAATCCTGTTAGAAACTGAGCGAAGATTTAACATAGTATCATTTGGTGGTATGTTTCTCATTTGAAATAAATCAGTTAAATATGACGGCGCAGCGTTATTTGTCACTTTATACACTATTTTTGCTTTATGCAAAAACACACTTTCATCGAAAGAAAGAATTTATAGCCGATTTCGAGCATCATCTAAATGTAAATAGTTATTGCCATTTTGTCAGTTTCTGAACATTAAAAGTAGAAGTAAAACAAAGATCAGAAATCGATACAATTAACTTACTCCACCCATCAAAGACACCAAAGGGAAAGAAACACAAAAATGAAGCGACCAGACCATAATGGAAACCAAAACAAAGGAAGGCCATAAGGACGATTTTACGAAATTTGACACTAAAGTCATTACAGGCATGTATGTTTCTAAATTTATATATTAAGTCACGAAAGAATTCGGGTTACGATAGGCCTTGTTGCAGAAATGTTTTAAGTCCAACATTGAATTTTGAAACCAAGTCAGAATGACGTCTATAAAACTAAGAAAAGGCTTTACGTAGTTTATGATACCGATACCCCTGATTAAGAAGTTTAGCGGTTAATAATTTATTACGAGTGTTGAAGTCGGATACATGACTAGACAATCTTGCGAATCGAATTAACAGCGAAATATAAACCCCGTACGATGTCGCACGAGGAACATTATCGTCCAAAAAAGGAAAATTTACAATATCGAAATCAAAATCATCACGATTATCATAAATTTTGCAAGAAACAAATCCATCTACAATAGATAAATGTAAATCCAAAAAGGGGGCCTCGGTATCAGAGGAATTTTCCTTGTTTAACTGAAGTTCTAGGGAATAAATCTGACTGATCAAACCATCAAAGTAAGTATTGTCAATATTTAATAAATCATCTAAATATCTAGAAGTAGAACTAAAAGCTTCAATTATTTCAGATTGGTTATCAATGGAAAGCGACAACATGAAGTCTCTTTCATAACAAAACAAGAACAGATCAGCCACAAGAGGTGCGCAATTCGTACCCATCGGAATACCCACAATTTGTCTAAATAACTTTGTACCGAATCTAATATAAATATTGTCAAGTAGAAAGGTGAGGGCATCACACACTTTCTGAAATGACCAAAGTGCATAATTCTTCTGCTCTTTAGAAGTGAAAAAATGCATTTCTGACATTACATGCAAGATAGAAAGAATCTTTTCTATGAAAAGCCCATTCAATTAAATCATTAAGCTTTATAAGATTATTAGGAAGTATAGTCTAAAGAGTGGAAAAAATCGTAAGTAGACAGACTTGAAGCACGAAAACGTCTGGATAACAATTTATTTAAAACCTCATTCGAATTTTTTATTGACCAAAACAGGTTTCTTCCTGATATTTCAAAGACTTTATCACAATATTTTATTACATGCGTTTTAATAGCAGTAAGACAGGAAGTTAATAATCTAGAAAGTTCAATGGTAGTGCAAGAGCTAGAATTTGCAATAAACCGTGCTTTGTAAGGTCTTTTATGAAGTTTAGGTAACCAGTATAGCGTAGGAAGCTTGTCTTGGCCTTCTGTAACACACACAGAAAACTTGGTGGCTGAATGACAAATATGTTCATCTACTATAGCTCTCTCTTCAGCTAAAGGCTGAAGTTCATAGGGCTTAGTACCACAAAGCTCCTGCTTAAGCGTGTTAACATAGTGGAGACGTCACCTTGTCTGCAGGGGCCAAAACAAACTTCTTATGAAATTCTTGAATGCCTAGTTTAAGATGACATAAAGACTTCTTGGGCTTAGGAGGTAATAAGTTAGTATTTTGAGAATAGAAAGAAATGCGTTTATTCACTAGTTTTAAAATGCTAAGTTTCCAGTCCTTAAGCTTCCAAAGGAAGCAATAAATGCAATAAATATGTTCCCTTTTATGGAACATATTTAACTTCACTACAGCTGGTGTGTGGGATTGTGTGGCGGCGGTAAAACGTCTCCCTGCGCTACATCATAGTGTAGATTATATTTTCTTGTCCTTTGGGATCATTGATTCCATTGTGGAATTTTGAAAATATCTGAGGGTCACTGATGAGGCCTAATTGGCCGAAACTAGCTAGTCTGGCCCAGAAAACATGCACACTCCATATTTTTTCAGTTCTGTGGTGTATTCCTTGCTTCCAAAGGATAAACCCTTTTATAGAACATATCTATGCTCAACATACTCTTGTTTACACCATCGATTACCGAATTCATTCAAGGCAGCAGCGATTTCATCTCTACATTTACTGAAATCAATTTTGTTGTATTTCCCCATATTGCACAACAGTAGTCTAAATGTGGTCTAATATAAGCATTGTAAAACAACAATTTATCTTCTACAGACATATACGTCTTGATTCGGGTTAGTAACCATAAATAAGATGAAATTTTCTTGGAAATGTATTGAAAATGGTCTTTCCAGAGTAAGTTATCTTCAATATGCACGCCTAAGACCTTTTCATTACTAGTGAGTTTTAACTCAACATCGTTATAGAGAAGTGATAAGCTATTATCCTTCAGATTTGATATCTTTTGTCTGCTTGTAATGAGCATTACTTTTGTTTTATCTGTATTTATTACCATGCCGTTTTCTCTACACCAATTTGTAAGTTACAGGAGGGCGTTTTGAAGATTAGATTCCAATGTTTTAATGTTTGGCTGAATATAATATATCGTAGTATCATCTGCATATAAGTCAGCTGACGAAACTGGACTTTGTAAGACTTGAGGTAGATCGTTAATAAATAACAAGAACAATGGAGGGCCTAAAATGGATCCCTGCGGAACTCCATACAATAAAGATTCACGACGAGACATGACATTATTAATTGAAACTTTTGGGTTCTACTGGTCAACTATGATTCAAACCATGTTATAGTATGTTCGTAACATTTGTATAGTTCTAACTTCTGTAAAAGAATATCATGATCAACGAGGTCAAAAGCTTTACGAAAATCTATCATTAAACAGCCAACTAACTTGCCATCATTAATCGCTTTCAGCCATGAATCAATCATTAAGATCAGCGCAGATTCGGTTGAGTTACCGCCTCTAAAACCGCTTTGATTTTTATGTAATATGTTGAAGGATTTTTAAAAATGTCATGAGTTTAGTTTGAATCCATTTCTCAATAATCTTTGAGAGAGTTGGTAAAATTGAAATGGGTCGATAAGTGTTGACTTCATCTTTAAGGCCGCTTTTAAAAATGGGATACACTTTTGCCTCTTTCGTAACTTTAGGGAAAATTTCACTTTGTATGCTTTTATTAACTATAAGCGTCTTTATGCCATCTTAAAGTAGGTATACAAGAATTTCATAAGAAGTTTGTTTTGGCCCCTGCAGACAAGGCCGCTAACAACGTCGTCGTTGTGTGACGGCTCCACTATGTTAAGACGCTTAAGCAGGAGCTTGGTGGTACTAAGGCCTATGAACTTCAGCCTTTAGCTGAAGAGAGAGCTTTAGTAGATGAACATATCTGTCATTCAGCCACCAAGTTTTCTGTGTGTGTTACAGAAGGCCAAGACAAGCTTCCTATGCTATACTGGTTACCAAAACTTCATGAAAGACCTTACAAAGCACGGTTTATTGCAAATTCTAGCTCTTGCACTACCACTAAACTTTCTAAATTATTAACTTCCTGTCCTACTCCTATTTAAACGCATGTGATTAAATATTGTGATGAAGTCTTTGAAAGATCAGGAAGAATAAAAATCAAAAATGAGTTCCTTTAAGAGCAATGAAAACATTCATAAGAAAGAAGATGGGTCATACTACGTAGTTTCGGCTAATAAAGCCTCATCAGTGACACTGTAATGATCCGGCAAAGAAAGCCAGAGGAAACATACTGCAATTTTGCGAATTTCGAATAGGCAGTCGATACAAAGACTGATATAAATCAAAATGGGGTCCAAATAATTAAAAACCACTCTAGAATATGTGTCTAAACCAATAATTTATTTCTGATTTCTCAGAATATTCACGCTGATCTCAAAGGACCAAAAGTAAAATATAAACTGCACTATGGTTGTTGTACGGGGAGAAGTTTTTAGGCCGCCACACGGCACAACACCAGCTGCAGTGAAGGCAAATAAAAATAAAAAATGTGTTTTGCTCTATAAAAAATCGAATGAGGTTTTTAATAAATTGAAATCCAGACGTTTTCGTGTTTCAAGTCTGTCTACTTACGATTTTTCCACTCTTTACACTACACTTTCTCATAATCTTATAAAAGAAAAGCTTAATGATTAAATTGAATGGACTTTTCACAGAGAAGATTCTCTCTATCTTGCATGTAATGTCAGAAATGCATTTTTCACTTCTAAAGAGAATAAGAATTATACACTTTGGTAATTTCAGAAAGTGTGTGATGCCCTCACCTTTCTACGTGATAATATTTATATACTCGGTAAAAAAAGTTTTGTCCCTAGGCAGAGAATGGGCTGTAAAATATCACAGGAACGATCGATTTTCATATAGTATATACCAGCCTCTTCAGCAGCCACAGCCCGTCAATACTGATTAGGTTTGAGTCTTATGAACCTGTCAGAAAATGCTACAGAGGCTGCCAAATGTTGTAAGGGTCAGCTTTCAAAACGTGCAAATCGTAATTTAAGCGTTAATGACTATTGTAAACAACGGGGCCTAACTCAGTAATTGCTGGGCAGATTTTTGTGAAATTTTCATTGTTGATATTGCAAGACTATGCCAAAAAGGGATCAGAAAGGTGTTTTGTCTTTTGGACCTTAACTCCTGATACAGAGGCTGCAGACCCCCAGAAGACGTTGTCAAAAAGGTGAAAAAAATGGCTGTAATTGGGTATAACTCAATAGCTAATGATCAGATTTTTGTGTAATTTGTATCATTTTGATGCACAGTCTGTACTTGAAAAGGGCACGAAACCATTAGCCCCTTTTAGACCTTAACGGCTGGTACAGATGCTGCAAAATGCCGGAGGGGGTTAAAAACGCCGGCAAAAATGACAATCGTTTTGAGAGGCGGCTTGATATTGTTTACCGCATTCATTCATGCGGTATTCGTTCGTTCGTTCGCTCGCTCGCTCGTTCGTTCATTCGTTCGTTCGTTCGTTCGTTCGTTTGTTTGTTCTTTCGTTCGTCTATTCGTTCGTCCGTTCGTTTGTTCGTTTATTTATTCATTCATTTCTCAAAAAGGTCAGTTTTACCGACAAACTCATTAAAATTTCACTTGCATGCTTTTTGTGATTTTTCAAAATGTTGAGTTCATCAATGTTTTTTTTAATCGTGCACTTTTGTGAGCATCGCTTTAAAACAGATTTGATAAACTTGTTACCGTAGAAACACCATAGACTTTGATCACGATGCCACCTCGTTACCGAAAACTGTCAAACTTAGACCGGGCTAGGGCACTTGGGCAGCTCCAGGCAGGGCAATCTAGTCGACGTGTTGCCATAGCGTTTAACACAAATCGCAAGACTATCGACAGGATAAGGCAACGCTATGCAGCTTCTGGGGATGTCAAGGACCTCCCGCGCTCAGGAAGACCCAGGGCAACAACCCATGCCGAGGATCGACTGATCACCAACAGCACTCTAAGAAGCCGCTTTACCAATGCCAAAATGACGACTATGCGGATTCGACGACTACGAGGTGCTGGGGGCATAGCCGTCTCTGTTCAAACCATTCGGAACAGAATCCATGCTGCTGGGCTGAAATCACGTGTTCCTGCGAAGAAGCCCATTCTTTTACCGAGGCACAGAGCAGCTCGTCTTCAGTTTGCTCGGAATCATGTGCGATGGAATAGACAGCAGTGGCGAACTGTCGTGTTCTCAGATGAGAGTCGGTTTTGCCTACATCATATTGACGGACGTCTACGTGTCTGGCGTCGGAATGGGGAGCGTCACGCGGAAGCCAACGTGCAGCCACGCCATGCTTACAATGGAGGAAGTGTCATGGTCTGGGCTGGTGTGACGGCAGATAGGCGTACCAACCTCGTTGTGGTTCCAGGAATTCTTACCGGTCAACGCTACATCGACGAGATCCTACGTCCCCATGTTGTGCCTTTCCTTCAGCAAATGGGAAACAACGCCATCTTTCAAGATGATAATGCCAGACCACATCGGGCAAGAATTGTAGACGCCTATCTGCAAGCCAACAACGTCAGACGGTTAGACTGGCCAGCAATGTCGCCTGACTTAAGCTGCATTGAACATGTCTGGGATGTCCTCGGCAGAGCCGTCCAAACGAGGATAACAGAGCACAGCACTATGGCAGATCTTCGGCGCTTCCTTGGAGAGGAATGGCATCCAATCCCTCAAGCCACCATCCGGAAGATGGTCTTCTCTACCAGAAAACGACTGATTGAGTGCAGAGACAATCGCGGAGGTTATACCCACTACTAAAGAAAGACAAAGTTCAAACTTATTGAATAGTGTTTCACATGTCAAATGAATTTCAAATGTCAGAATAGTGAAATAAAGTTGCTGATCTTCTTGCTTTGTTTAAGACCAGTGCCACGTATCAGTATATGCATAAAATGGAATAATGTCGTATCAACGTTGATTCGATATGACAATGTTTCAATCAAAGGATGCGGTGGTCTCGATGAGTCGATATTTCATGTTTGTCGTATGCCGATACGTGGCTAGTCCTTTGTTACGATTTGCACGTTTTGAAAGTTGACCCCAGTCGCACTCCGCAGCCTCTGGAGCATTTACGATCGCGTCCTTCTTACCTAAACCTAATCAGTATTGACGAGCAGTGGCTGCTGAAGAGTTTGGTATATGCCATATGAGAATCGACCGACCCTGTGATATTTTACAGCCGATTGTATACATAGGGACAAAACTTTTTTTACCGAGTATATTTGATTCGGTACTAAGTTATTTAAACAAATTGTGCGTATTCCGATGGGTACGAATTGCGCACCTCTTGTGGCTGATCTGTTCTTGTATTGTTATGAAAGAGACTTCATGTTGTCGCTTTCCATTGATAACCAATCTGAAATTATTGAAGCTTTTAGTTCTCCTCATAGATATTTAGATGATTTATTAAATATTGACAATACTTACTTTGATGGTTTGATCAGTCAGATTTATCCCCTAGAACTTCAGTTAAACAAGGCAAATTCCTCTGATACCGAGGCCCCCTTTTTGGATTTACATTTATCTATTGTAGATGGATTTGTTTCTTGCAAAATTTATGACAAACGTGATGATTTTGTGCTTTGACTGCGGTTCGAACCCACGCACAGATGCCTAACACTGCAGCGGCTGACGTCCTTAACCACTGCGCCACAGAGGCATCCCCCAAAAAGGATGCTCCTATAGCGCATATAAGGCTATCCGGCACTGCAGTACACTCTGTATATAGGGGTTTATTTGTTACTATTTCAGTTTTTTTTCCGGGATTATGATTAATTCTCTCAGCAATGGAAGCGACTTTTCGTCTTTACAACCATAGTGGAGACACAGTCAGGGATAAATAAATTGTGCTTTGACTGCGGTTCGAACCCACGCACAGATGCGGCAACGTCGCATAGCACTGCAGCGGCCGACGTCCTTAACCACTGCGCCACAGAGGAATCCCACAAAAAAAGGATGCTCATATAGCGCATATAACGCTATCCGGCACTGCAGTACACTCTGTATATAGGGGTTTATTTGTTAAGACTATGGTTGTGTCTCCACTATGGTTGTAAAGACGAAAAGTCGCTTCCATTGCTGAGACATGTGGGACAATTGTTATCCGCCTATTACCTGTGTCCGACTGTTTGACAAGTGAAACAGTAGACTTAACAACACCAGACCGCTCTCAGGTCAAAAAACTCTGAAAACATATTTAAAGGATCAACACAGAACAGTTTTAACCCATCTGAGAAAACTCACGAGTCCAAAACTTTTAAAGGTGTATCTCGCAAAAACACAGTTCGATACTATATAGGCCACATTGACTCAACCTCAACGTACAGTGGCTTAATAGAGTTTCTTGAAGAACAAGAACTATCTCCAACCATGTTATACATGTTCAAAACTCGCAGTGGAGAACTTGTTGCGCGAGTAAATATCCCGTGCGACCAAACGGATATTATCGAATCCAAAGATATTCCCTGGCCGGATGGTGTTGTAGTAAGCAAATGGATGTCAAAATTCCAAATGCGACAACAACGAACTACAAACAAGCACAAAAAGAACCAGCTCAACACAGATAATGATTATCACTATCAAATGGACAGTGCTGATAAAAACAGCGATGTTCTACGTGTCTTCAAAGACGACAATAATCAAATACGACGGGTTACATATCGTCCGCAGTGGCAACATTCAAGTGTGTATGATGAGTATGATAGCTATGAAAGTTATCAGAATAACTATGACTAGACATAGCGAAAACAATAATCCAAACACGACTTGCTTAATGGAACCGTCAAAAATAAAGACTTATGTCAAATTGACACTTTTACTTTTTCTAACACTCATCATGGCTGTCCCCCTCAAGATATGCACCTGGAACGTCAGAGGAATAATGTCCTCGTCTTCATGTTTAAGTAACACGTTAGACCTACTAGATATAGACATAGCTGTCATATGTGAGCATAAACTCTCTCTAGCAAACCTACAGTTTCTAGACTCTTTAAATCCGAACTATACAGCTTTCCCCCAAAATCAGGAAACTATTCCCAGTGATAAAAAACACGTGTCCATACTGGTGAAAAAGACACTGTTATTTTCAATTTCATATTTACCTGAATGTGAAAGAGACCGAATTATAGGGTTGAAAATTAGCACACCGACTTCTTCTCCGGTGTGTCTATTCGGAGTGTACTTACCTCCTGACAACGATATTGATGCATATAGTCAATATGTCTCCACCTTGTGGGATTTATGGAATTTGTATCAGGACGACTGTGATGTCATAATGTTAGGTAACTTCAATGCGTGCTATGCGGAATTGCCCGCTTCTTATACGCAAAGAGCAAAATCTCGTCTCTTAACAAATTTTATAAATTCAAATGACATTGTACCACTTAACAAAACGCAAATGTGCATAGGTGTCAACTACACATTTACCACTAACTGTAGCACAATAGATTTCATCCTAGTAAATCAGTCACTAGCTGAAACTGTTCAAAATGTGAAGTATTACAAAGCAACGATATTGATATCGCTTCAGATCATCTGTTGTTATTCTGCACCTTGTCATTGCCAGTGCAACGATTTTTCTCACAAAATCATATTGCAGTATCAGCGTGGCACAAAGCAACATGCGATATGCTTATACAGTACCAATTAGATGTACACAGTCAACTACATCCCCATATAAATGTAGACCCTTCATCTCCAGCTGAAATTGAAGGCTATGCTCAACTTATCTAAGTAACTCTCAAAACCTGTGCTGCACATAACATACCGCATTCCAAATTTAAATCGCATGCTAAACCTTACTAGAACTCGTCTGTTAAGGAAGCACATACAAACGCCTTCCACAAACGCAGAGTTTGGATCGCAGATGGAAAACCAAGAGGAATACATCATACGACATATGCTGATTATAAGCATGCTAAATCCAAATTCCGCAAAGCGCAGCAAACTGCAATATTCGAATTCGAAAATCAACAGCTAGTGGAGATTAATGAAGCCTCCGAACACGATATTCGCTTGTTCTAGAGGCTTGTTAACATGAGAAAAGGTAAAAAGAATAACATCTGCACAAAGCTTATTTACAACGACCATACAGCCCACACAGCACAATGTGTTGCGGACGATTTTGCAAATTACTTTACCGACTTATACTCATATACTGATCAGCCAGACACCCATGTCGATGAAGACAATACTTCGCTACCTACAACTCACTCAACAATATCAACACACATTACAATCAATGATATTGCAAAACAAATAAAATCTTTAAAAAAGATAAAACTCCTGGCATAGATAAGGTGCAGAATGAACACTTGATATACGGGGGTAGAACTCTTCTACATTGTTTGTCAAACTTTTACAGTGCAATGCTCAAACATAGCTATATTCCGTCTGCATGGAAAATCGGAATAACCATACCTATTTATAAAGGTAGTAACAAAGAACAGACCCGGATAGCTACAGAGCAATATCACTTCTACCGGCAATGTACAAATTGTTCGAGAAGGTCATTCATGAAAACTTACAAGATCAATTGCACACGAAAGACCCAATGTTTCCGAGTATGCAACAGCAAGGGTACCACAAGCAAATGGGATCTAATACTGTAGCATTTAACTTTCATGAATCGATATACAATACCCAAGAATTTGAAGACAGAGCTTTTGTAGCATTTTTAGATATTCGAAAAGCTTTCGACACGGTATGGCATGCAGGCTTGTTGCATAAACTGAAACAGATGGGCATACATAATCTCTATATTAATTTGATATCGAACGCATATAAAGATATCAAAAGCATTGTTTCAATAAATACATATCAGTCACAACCCTTCGCCATACAAAGAGGTATCAGACAAGGAGGATTCCTTTCGTCACTACTATACCTTGTTTTCATCAATGACCTTGTTGAAGAATTAGATAAATCCAACTTAGGGGTATCTATCTGTGATATCAAAGCAGGTCATCCCACATTAGTGGATGATATAACTCCTATTTCCAGATCACCGCTACAGCTCCAACTTATGATCAATATCGGAGCCGATAATGCCACGCGTTGGAAATTTGAATTTAGCACAAACAAATGCTCTGTCATGGTCGCTGCTCTAAATCCGAGATTTTCCAAAGTCAAGTTTGTATGGACTATGGGTAGCAAAACATTAAACCAAGTTAAATCATCCACACACGTGGGAATTCCAATAAGTGATGGTATGAAATGTCATGAAAAAGTACTAAATGCATGCAGGAAGGGTAGAATTGCACTGCACCGGCTAATAGGAATTGACAGTGAAGCATACTCCCCCAAACTCAATCCTATGACTCTAGTAAAACTTTACAAAACTGTCGTGATTCCCAGTGCATTATATGGTTGCGAAACATGGTCTCAGATGACGGTATCAGATCTCCACGAATTTGAGAAGTTTCAACACTACTGTGTTAAAAAATACAATGTTTACCTAGACAAACTGGATCTTATATGTGTGAATCTTTGTTAGGACTTCCAAAACTTTCAATAGAAATAGACAAAAGAAATTTATTTTTTCTTCAGCGGCTAATCAGGATGCCTGATGACTCAGAGACCAAGCAAATTTTTATCCGTCGACTGTTTATATATTTGCAAAATATCACAGATAGAGCGCCGTTGGGGTACGTTGCGGATATCATTTCAATCTTAGCTAAATATAATCTGACTGATTACTTAGATTTGTGTTTGTTTGGTTTGAGGTTTAACGTCCCCGTCAACACTGTAAAGGTCATTTTGGAGACGTTGCTTCCAATTTTGTGGGACTTTTACCCGACATTGAGATGAAATGACATCTCAAGCCCTGTCGCCCAATTAAACCAATAGGGTTTAAAAGCATGGACGGTCCACCTCGCACCGCGGTTCCTGGACAGGCCTAGATCCTCTAAGCGGTTTACCAGTACTAGTATGCGGGCCGGATTCAGATCTGCGTGGAAGCATCGTGCAACCCATATATTTCTTCAAGCCCCAATGGGCGGGGCGGATGATTACTTAGATAACTATGTAACAAACTATACGTTTCCAACTCCTGCAGTGTGGAAAACACGGTCAATAGAGTCTTACATCAATACCAGACGAATGCATTACAGCAAGCTATGTCATCTGACACTGATTTTTTGCGCTTCAAGAACATTCACAATGCTGTCAAACCCAGCATAGTATGGCAAGCTGCAACCACACCTGCTGAACTTAAAACTCATACATTTTATCGTAAAATGTTCAGTGCTTATTCCAAGAAATGTTAACGAAGTATGTCAAAATTGTGGTGTTGATTCACTGACACATTAAGCCATATAGTTACGTCGTGTATATCAACATTAAACGTTCGCACAATTTTCTGGGACTACTTGGCTGATACTCTTTCTTCGCACTGCAGTGTATTCCTGTCCAGTCTAAACAACGAACAGTTTCTGCACGTTGTACTGGGCAAACAGCTACCTATCGTAGTGGACGATATCTCAAACAGAATGGAATACTTGACATTCGTCGGAATATGCGCAAATTTTGTTTACAGTGCTGTTATATGTTTTTATGGCACATAAACTAATGTGCATCTAAAAGGACAGTTTAGATCCGGTCCATATTGTTTGCTCTCCTCGTCCTCTTCTCTGAATATCAGAGATGTTGCAGAGGAGAGCGAAACGATAAGCAGAATACATACACTAGTCCGAATAGTACTGTGCCCTTGCATTTCGTTTCGGTAAGCGCATCCGTTGCTACCAGGACAATATGACGTATGTTTATTATGTCTGATGCATAAAAACGTTTTTATTATTGTATATGTATGTCCCTATATTGTATTTGTCTATGTGATCGTCACTTGTATATGTATTTGTTGTATGTGCTCTCGAAAGAGGAAATAAAGAAAGAAACCTGTGTTCGATTTAAACCGCGCGACAAATTGTATAGAAATGAATAGGGCATGTGAATCTAAGACATGATTGAAACTAGACATGTGTCCAAAGTACACAGATGCCCCCGCCATATATCTTTGTCGATATGGCTTGTACCCATTCTCTAGAATGGCACAGGGGTGTCCGGAGGGACCCGGAGCTGTCCACAGGGACCCAAGGTCTGTGTCAGTGAATGCATCTTATCATAAGGAACAATAATATATATGGTTAAGTGGTGGGGATATGAACTGTTTCTGAGATATAAGGCCTTTTATGAATTGAAGGGGGCGGGGCATGGTCCGGGGTTGACCAGAGGGAGACAAAGTCTGTGTCTTAGAATGAGTCATATCATAAGGAACAATAATATGTATGGTTTAGGTGTTCGAATCTGATTAAGTCTGTGTCAGTCAATGCATCTTATCATAAGGAACAATAATATATATGGTTAAGGGGTGGTGACATGGATAGTGTCTGAGATATAACGAAGGGGGCGGTGCATGGCCCAGGGGGGACCCAAAGTCTGCGTCTTGGAATGTGTCATATCATAAGGAACGATAATATATAATAAGATAATTAGGCGGGGCATGGGCCGGGGGTGACCGGAGGGACCCAAATTCTTTGTCTTGGAATGTGTCATATCATAAGCAACAATAATATATATGGTTAAGGGGTGGGGATATGGATAGTTTCTGAGATATAAAGACTTTAATGAAGCAAAGGGGGCGGGGCATGGCCCAGGGGTGACTGTAGGGACCCAAAGTCTGTAGCATGGAATGTGTCATATCATAAGGAACAATAATATATATGGTTTAGGTGTTCGAATCTGATTAATTTTCAAGATAATTAGGCATTTTGACAGTTTTGCATACAAATTTCTATATAAATGGGGGGGGGGGGGGGAGTCGGGATGGACCCAATGTCTGTATCAGTCCATGCATCTTATCATAAAGAACAATAATATATATGGTTAAGTGGTGGGGATATGGATAGTTTCTGAGATATAAAGACTTTAATGAAGCAAAGGGGGCGGGGCATGGCCCAGGGGTGACCGTAGGGATCCAAATAATAATCAAAAATGAATTCCTTTAAGAGCAATGAAAACATTCATAAGAATGAAGATGGGTCATACTACGTAGTTTCGGCTAATAAAGCCTCATCAGTGACCCTGTAATGATCCGGCAAAGTCTGTGTCATGGAATGTGTCAAATAATAAGAACCATTATATATGGTTTAGGGGTTCGACGAATCCGATTAATTTTCAAGACATTTAGACATTTTGACAGTTTTGCATACAAATTTCTATATAACGGGGGGGGGGATGGGGGGGGGGTCGGCATGGACCCAATGTCTGTATCAGTCAATGCATCTTATCATAAGGAACAATAATATATATGGTTAAGGGGTGGGGATATGGATAGTTTCTAAGATATAAAGACTTTAATGAAGCAAAGAGGGCGGGGCATGGCCCAGGGTGACTGTAGGGACCCAAAGTCTGTGTCATGGAATGTGTCATATCATAAGGAACAATAATATATATGGTTTAGGTGTTCGAATCTGATAAATTTAAGATAATTAGACATTTTGACAGTTTTGCATGCAAATTCCTATATGACAATTTTGACCTGTTACGCAATCTGACCCCTAGGCCCACCCAGGGGCACGACTTTGGGTCAACTTGAACATGAACTGATAGGTCTTGGTCTGAGTAGATGTCATACCAAATTTCAACTTTGTAGCACAACAGGTAAAAAAATTATATGCAAGTCCGAGGTTTCAGCTCGACATTTCAGCCCGAGGTGGTTACGAACGGGACATACGCACGAACGCACGTACGCACGTACGGACGTAATATCACGGCGAAACGCTATATGCCCCACTCCTGCCAAGGCAGGCGGGGGCATAAAAATACTAGGCTAGATAGCGAAAATGTGATTGAAAATTAAGAAAATTCAATCTTTTATCTTAATTTTGATTATAATTTTATATTTTTTAAATAAAATTTAAACTGGTCAATTTTGAAATGAAAATAGGACCCTTCGTCTCGTGAACCTCTGGTTTACTTTAATAGAAAATTGGCAAAAACTCACGAGGGTGTCTGTTTTTATACTGTAATAATTAAATTATAAAATACGTTGTTGAAAATATGACTTAAAATTCTAGAAAAATGATTTTTCTTTCCAACAGTATCAAATAATTGAAGATCAAATAAAAACAAAGTTGGTCATTTTCAGGTTGTTTTCTTGCCATTTTCAGTACTTTTAGCCGTCTCTCCTCAATGTATCTATTTATAGCTATCGGTTCTCATATTACGCGATTATCGGATTAAATCGGAAATTTCCGGGCTTTAGCTGGTTTAAAGGCATTTATTCTTGATTATTGAGGACTATCATTTCATTACATAATATTATGTAGCCCTCAGTGCTGACTAAAGAGAAGTCCTCTGTCTGCAACAGGTAAGGGACCTTCTTGGGGAAAATCAATAATTGACTAACTGTTAACAACAGTGTACCTTATTGATTTTCCTCTTTAGTGCCTCAGTCAGGGGATTCAACAGGAGCTACTCATCACCCTATTAAAGGCCGCCTTTGATCTGCTACAGACAGTATATCACAGGGGGCAATAAAGCAATTATGAACACACATTGTGTTCTACTGTCTAAGAATAAATGCCTTTAAGACTAATGTCAAAGTGAGCTGCTGAAAGCATTTTTGTTAATGACATTCAATGCTGAAATAAATTTATTTTTTTTTCGTCTTATTTATATATTTACTGTTTTTGATTTTTTTTCTTGTTTAATATATTTTTTTCTGCATGTGACTGATGCGCAATTAACAAACACTTCATATTGTTTACAAAAGAAGAAGAAGAAGAAAGAAAGAAAACACTTTAATTATTTTTTTTTTTTTTTGCTAGCGAAAATATACTCAGTCAAAAAAGTTCCTATACCTAAAATTGCTTCTGTTACTATAGCTACTACAAAAAAACTACACAAAGTTTGTTATGTTTTGATAAGAAGACTCCCTTACGTGCAAAAGCACCATTCGTTTTTGTTTTCTTAAACACATCATCGTAGACTATTGCTTTAAACACCCAAGGGGTCACTGTGTCATTTTCGCAGATAAAATCATTAAAACATGCTATGATTTAACATAAAAAAATTTCCCTGTACCCTACATTTCTAAAAGTTGATACATGTGACATTTATTTAGATACCATTTGCGCCTATTCACAAAAGATTTGGAACTTTAGTTGCATCAGCTACGAGAAACAGGCTATCACATATTGACCTCCAATTCTTAGAAGTTGTGTGCAAAGTAGAAGTAAAACAAACATCAGGAATTGATACAATTAACTTACTCCACCCATAAAAGACACCAAAGGGAAAGAAATACAAACATTTAGCGACCAGACCATAATGGAAACCTAAACAAAGGAAGGCCATAAGGACAGTTACTTTCCCACAAAATGGCCATATGGCCATCCAAAATTAAAAGACACAAGTGATACACACAGTAATTTTGTTTTTGTTTTGTTTGATTTGAGGTTTAACGTCCCCGTCAACACTGTAAAGGTCATTTTGGAGACGTTGCTTCCAATTTTGTGGGACTTTTACCCGACATTGAGATGAAATGACAACTCAAGCCCTGTCGCCCAATGAAACCAATAGGGTTTATTAGCATGGACGGTCCGCCTCGCACCGCGGTTCCTGGACAGGCTTAGATCCTCTGAGCGGTTAACAAACAACAACATAAATAAATCGCCACCGAGCCGCCTTGGAACGGTCAGTGGAAGGTTTCCACTGGGGGGCTTTAATCGATTTTACGTGGCCACAATCCTCGCCCTTACTTCCGTCGCGATTTAGACAAATAATTTGTTCAGTCCGCATGAAGGCCTCCTAACTCATCAGTGCAACATCTCCGTGAACACAAAAATCAAAGAACCACAGAGGTGAGACAACGGTAAGGACTCGACAGCAAGAAACCACTGAAATGCTGGAGCAAAAGAAAACCAACAGTTAGACTCCGATGAGCCCGACCAGAGACAGAGCATCAGGCACCAACCAACATTATCTCTCTAATTCTCAATAAGCCTTTACGTTGGAGCCGTCATAGAATCTGAGGCCTGACCCCCCGGCGTGCAATTAAAGAGGGAAGCAATGTTGCCAACCGTGATTGGGTTAACTACCATGCATGCAGGCTGTCGTATAATATCCATGTTGTACCCAATCTTTTTATATCGAAGAATGATTTTACGAAATTGGGTGCTGAAGTCATTGCGGTTATATTTTTTTTTTTCTGAATTTATATACTAAGTCACCATAAAATTCGGGTTCCGATAGACCTTGTTTGCAGAAGAGATTTAAGTCCAATATTGAATTTTGAAATTAAATCAGGATGGCGTCTATAAAATTTTGAAAAAGCTTTGCGTAGTTTATGGTACCGATAACCCTGATTAAGGAGTTTAGCCGTTAATAATTTATTACGAGTGTTGAAGTCAGTTACATGACTACACACTCTAGCAAATCGAATTAATTGCGAAATATAAACGCCATAGGATGGCGCACGAGGAACATCACCATCCAAAAAAGAAAAATTTACAATCTCAAAATCAAAGTCATCGCGTTTATCATAAATTTTGCACGAAACAAATCCATATACAATAGATAGATGTAAATCCAAAAACGGGGCCTCGGTATCAGAAGAATTTGCTTTATTAACTGAAGTTCTAGGGGGTAAATCTGACTGATCAAACCATCAAAATAGGTATTATCAATATTTAATAAATCATCTAAATATCTAGAAGTAGAGCTAAAAGCTTCAATAATTAGTACCCATCGGAATACCCACAATTTGTCTAAATAACTTAGTACCGAATCTAATATAAATATTGTCAAGTAGAAAGGTGAGGGCATCACACACTTTCTGACATGACCAAAGTGTATAATTCTTATGCTCTTTAGAAGTGAAAAATGCATTTCTGACATTACATGCAAGATAGAGAGAATCTTCTCTGGGAAAAGCCCATTCAATTAAATCATTAAGCTTTTCTTTTATAAGATTATGAGGAAGTGTAGTGTAAAGAGTGGAGAAATCGTAGGTAGACAGACAAGAAGCACGAAAATGTCTAGATTTCAATTTATTTAAAACCTCATTCGAATTTTTTATAGACCAAAACAGATTTCTTCCTGATCTTTCAAATACTTTATCACAATATTTAATTACATGCGTTTTAATAGCAGTAAGACAGGAAGTTAATAATTTAGAAAGTTCAGTGGTAGTGCAAGAGCTAGAATTTGCAATAAACCGTGCTTTGTAAGGTTTTTTTTTTATGAAGTTTGGTAACCAGTATAGCGTAGGAAGCTTGTCTTGGCCTTCGTTAACACACACAGCAAACTTGGTGGCTGAAAGACAAACATGTTTATCTACTATAGCTCTCTCTTCAGCTAAAGACTGAAGTTCATAGGCCTTAGTACCACCAAGCTCCTGCTTAAGCGTGTTAACATAGTGGAGCCGTCACACAACGACGACGTTGTTAGCGGCCTTGTCTGCAGGGGCCAAAACAAACTTCTTATGAAATTCTTGAATACCTAGTTTAAGATGACGTAAAGACGTCTTTGGCTTAGGAGGTAATAAGTTAGTATTTTGAGAATAGAAAGAAATGCGTTTATTCACTAGTTTTAAAATGCTAAGTTTCCAGTCCTTAAGGGCTTTATGCTCAACATACTCTCGCTTACACCATCGATTACCGAATTCATTCAATGAAGCAGCGATTTCAGCTCTACATTTACTGAAATCAATATTAGAAGGAAACCGATATTTCGGTCCTTTAGAAATTATATTCCTTATCCTAGAATCAGGCATAATTTTCAAATTGCCAGTAATTACATGACCAGCAGCAGGATAGCAATACTTTGAGTTTTTACAATCACATGAATCAGGAGTATTAGTATCAATATCAAGATTTGAAACAAGTTTATTGAAATTAAAAATGATAGATCTTACAGGTTTGTTATATTTATAGCAAATTATAGGTGTTTCAGTATTTTGAAAATAAGCAGGAATGGAAGAAAACACCGATCTCTCACGGAAGATACTGGGCAAGTCTATAAAACCCATGCCCATATTAATGAAGGATATTTTGAAGAAATGGCGTTTATGATTAATTTCAGAATCAATGTAAGGACGGGGATAAGAGCGCTGACTCTTAGTCATTAGGTCTCTCACCGCCGTAGGTTCGAGCCTCGCTCGGGCCACGTGTGAGACGCCAAGTTCTGCAACGGAAGGTCAGGTGGTTTTTCTCCGGGTACTCCGGTTTTCGCCCACCTCTGATTAACGATCGGCTCGATATGAGTGAAATAATCTTGAAAGGGCCGTAAAACCCACCCCCCCCCCCAAAAAAAAAATGTAAGGACGGAGAGTATGCTGAGTATAGCCTCTAGTTAAGAGAGCCGCATCATATAACTGATGAGAACTATCGTAGAATTTATTCGCCTCGGTGTCCAGAAGACGTAAAACAGAAACGGGTAATGAACTTAAAAATGAAAGCATAGAGTGGCGTCCATGATTTAATAATATAATTGACAGTCACTTCAGTCTAGTATTGTTTCGTTTAAACGCACGTGATTTACGTTTAAAGTTACCATTTTTCCTGGTGCCGTGAGATCTAGTTCTGCGTTTTCGACATTCCAGGAGTGAGAAAATATCAAAGTCCGGCATTCTGAAAATATTAGCCTCATGATAAATGTTGTCATTAAATCCCAGTGGAAAAAGGGGTCTGTAAAAATTTAATCCATTTCAGTTCAGCTTCATGTCTTTTGATTATTTTGAATCTAGGTGTAGAATTTGCATCGTAATAAAGTTTTTCCACTGGTTGTAAAACAATGTTATTTACAGAATGACCTGTACGTCGAAAGTGACGGTACAAGAAAGTGTCAGTTTTCTTAGGCTTACTCATTCTACGATAATGCTCGTTCAATCTAGTTTTAAGCATGCGGTTAGTTTGACCGACGTACTGCATATTACAGTTTGCAGCACGTCAAGTAATTAGATAAATTAAATCTGTAGACTGTCATGTCAAATCAGACATGTTAACTACAGAGAAGCGTCTACCGTTTACAGATGAAGTAACGGTAGACGCAGTGCTTAAATGCGAACAACATCTGCACCTCTTGGCATTGCACTTAGAAATACTAGGATACATTCCACTTCTTTTCCACGGATTAGTATATTTTCGAAGGATGGGCGATTTGAGAGGAGATAGCCTTATACGAAGACTACTCCCAAAAACATTGGTATTGCCTGCTCCTTTGAGATTAACTGAAGATACAGAAGACATATTTAAGGGTCTAACCAATACCGAAGGCAACATAGTATCAAAGTTCTTAATAGAATGGGGAATCCGTACAGAAGAAGCAGAGTGTAACCTAAGGGGTGATATTGATATTTTAAATGTATTTGTAATACTCATTTTGGTTAATAAGGTTGTGATACCGTCAAAACTAAAGCGATGTTCATACCGGTTATTAAATAAATAAATAAAACAGCATATAAAATTACTGAAGAAGATTCCTTCGAATAGAAGGAAGGTACAACAAAAGCCCACAAAACATCTTAGTCTACTTAAAGTACAGGGATGTCAAACAAGCAGTGGTTATACAACGAGGAACGAACATCGGTTTAATAATGACCTTCAACAGGTATCTAAAGGATGTCAATTGATGGAACAGTGAAAAGCAATTGCATAAGCAATCCCTGAGGATTGGAAAAATAAGAGCATTAAATGCATGTACGGGGAGACCTTTTACAGCCGCCACACGGCACAAACAAAAAGCCCTGAAATGCTGCTTTCAATGGGAACTCCATAGAAAATCGCAATCGATAGTGCTACATGCTACATGAATTTTCTGTATTTTTTACCATCATGATGAACAGCAATGGTGGACACAAAGCGTTTTTTGAAAAAAAATGGCAAAAATTGGTCGAGAGGAATAAAAATTACAGCAGTTCGAAAAATGCTATATTTTTAATTGCAAGGGAGATAATTTGAGAATTTCACAAATTAAAACCTCGCTTATAATGCGAGATCATGAGATATTGTAAAAGTAAAGTGTTATCCGATGTTCAGAGAATATTGTCTTCCATCTTAGACAAAAAGAACTTTATGCGTATGCGCAATGTCCATTTTCAACCAAAATCTTTCTAGGCACATATTGCAAGACAACTGTGGAGCAGAAAGGGCAAATGCAAGTTTGAGCATTCTCTAGCTAAATGTCCGATTTAAATGTCTACAGCCTAGTTTAGCTCAATAGCTGCCAGATATCTGGTGAGTTTCACCCGAAAGTTGGTATAGTTACTTTTTTGACTAAGTATATATTGATTTCGGTGGAAAAAATCTTTTTTTTTTTCGGGTACTTCACATCACTGCTTAATTGGCAATCATGGCGGTTGTGGGAATACTACTTAATTGGCAATCATGCCGGTTGTGGGAATACTACTTAAAACACTTAGGTACTTTTTCTGATCAGAGTCTACGTTGTGCGAAATATCAATGCTTCTTCATGCAGCAAGAGAAGTCTAGGATGCGCACGCTGATGTGATTCTTTGCTGGGCACACGTAAGTTATAGGGAGTGCTGTGCCCTGGTTCAAATAATATTTTCTGGGATAAATTGCATGTAATTACAGACAAACAAAATTATCATCACGAAAACACGCCTATATAATTTTGACCCCTTGAATCCCACTTTTAATAATAAAACTCTGTTTTATAGAGGTAAACCTTGTTTCTTATTTCTACTCTGTATATAGATTGTGGGTACTCGTTACACAATTTATATTTTGTGCAACAGAAAATTTCACAATTTTTCATCTTAAAATTTTCTCTTTTTCGGCAATAAAATTTACTGTGTAGTTGTACAGGCATGTTTTGTAATGTGTTGTCAGGGTTGCAAAACAAAATATATTTTAATGCTAAAACAAAAGCTGATTTAACAAGTTTCGATTAATATGCATCAATTAATACATGTATAGAATTTAACCAACTTGTTAACCTAATGTATGTATTTACTTTTTTTTTAGGTAAATACCAAAAATATTATTTCATCGAGTGTATTGAAAACATAATTTTTTTCACTCGTGCAAAAAAAGAAAAAAGAAAAAGAAAAAGAAACTTTTCAACGTTTCTGGAAAACGTCATAGTTTTCACGAGTGTGCAGCATGGGTGATTTTTTTTATTATTTTCAATACACGGGATGAAATATTTTCTGTTTTTTTTTCTCGCCAAAACAGAAATCTTTTCATATTATACGCGACTATGCGGGTATACTGTAGTTAAATACCTGTTTATCACAAGTTTCGCAGTGTGAAAATAATATCCTTATTTGTTTCAGATATGCAAATATTTCACTGCTAATCGTGATTAACCCATTTCAGACTGGAAACCCTAAACGGGTACCGTGGCAAACAGTGCAGGCCCATTTCAGTCGGCCCAGATCAGACTGATCTGGGCCGACACTGTTTTAAAAAATTCAACCATTTTCCAAATAGGTTTTGAAGAAAACACAACCTGCCACCCCTAAATTTTGAAATGGACTCCTGCTATAGGAGGAAGATTCCACTTTGTACAAAAAGGGTGACGTGATGTAAGGCCAGTATGGGTTCAACGGATTAAAAACCGATTAGTTGTCAAACAAGAGGGCCATGATGGCCCTGGATCGCTCACCTGATCCATAGTCTAACAAGTGGGCCCCAGAGAGGGCCATTATTGGCCCCAGGGCTTTAATGTGCATACTGTTGAGGGAGGTCTTAAAGGTGAAGCTTCATACCAAACATCAACAAAGGCTATAATTTGAACAATCTTGGCAAAGGTCCACTAGATGAAGCTACTCATCAAATATCAAAGACCTGGGCCTTGCGGTTTGAGAGAAGAAGATTTTTTTAAAAGATATTCCCTACACAAGCCTATGCAAAACCAAATGGCCCCAGGGCTATATAAACCTATGTAAAACCAAACGGCCCCGGGGTGGGGGCATTTGTGGCCCCAGGGCTATAATTTGAACAATCTTTGTAGAGGTCCATTAGATGAAGCTTCATTCTAAATATCACAGTCCTGGGCCTTGCGGTTTCAGAGAAGAAGATTTTTAAAGATTCTGCCTATATAAAACCGGCCCCGATAGCTCAACTGGTAGAGTGTCCGCTCCGGGGAACGGGAGGTCTCTGGTTCGATCCCGGGCCGCGACATACCAAAGTCGTAAAAAATGGTACTAGCTGCTCCTAGCTTGGCACTCAGATTTACGGGGTAGAGCTAGGACTGGTCGATCCAGTGTCAGGATAATGTGACTGGGTGTGGTATCATATAATGTGTCTGGGACATGATACTTCAGTGAGGCAGCACTATAAACGTGAGTATTGAGCTCCCTGTCGCAACCAGACACCGTCGTGATATGACTGAAAAATTGTTGAAAGCGACGTTAAACCCGAATTCACACACACACACACTCTGCCTATATAAGCCTATGTAAAACCAAAGGGCCCCGGGACGGGGGCATTTTTTGCTCAAGCACTATAATTTGAACAATCTTGGTAGGGGTCCACTAGATGAAGCTTCATACCAAATATCAATGTCCTGGGCTTTGTGGTTTCAGAGAAGAAGATTTTTAAAGATTTTCCCTATATAAGCCTATGTAAAACCAAAGAGCCCCGGGGCGGGGGCATTTTTGGCCCCAGCACTATAATTTGAACAATCTTGGTAGGGGTCCACTAGATGAAGCTTCATACCAAATATCAAAGTCCCGGGCCTTGTGGTTTCAGAGAAGAAGATTTTTAAAGATTTTCCCTATATAAGCCAATGTAAAACCAAAGGGCCCCGGGGCGGGGGCATTTTTTGTCCCAGCACTTTAATTTGAACAATCTTGGTAGGGGTCCACTAGATGAAGCTTCATACCAAATATCAAAGTCCTGGGCCTTGTGGTTTCAGAGAAGAAGATTTTTAAAGATTTTCCCTATATAAGCCTATGTAAAACCAAAGGGCCCCGGGGCGGGGGCATTTTTGGCCCCATCACTATAATTTGAATCATCTTGGTAGGGGTCCACTAGATGAAGCTTCATACCAAATATCAAAGACCTGGGCCTTGTGGTTTCAGAGAAGAAGATTTTTTAAGTTTTTTGGTGAAAAAAATCTATTTTTGGCTCCTGTGACCTAGATGTGCAACGGACCGGAACGGAACCATTTGAACAACTTTGAAAGGGGACCACCTAAGGAACATTCCTGTGAAGTTTGGTCAAAATCCGATCAGTGGTTTAGGAGGAGATGTCGTTTAAAGAAATTGTTTACGGACGCACGCACGCACGCACGCACGCACGCACGCACGCACGCACGGACGGACGGACGGACGGACGCACGCACGCACGCACGACGGACGACGGACAAAAAGTGATCCCAAAAGCTCACCTCGTCACTACGTGACGGTGAGCTAATAAAATGATTAACAAGAGCACCGCAAGCGGGTGCCAACGCTCGTCTGCAGTTTCTTTTAGAAAACAAAAGTTCTAAGTCAAATCAAATTGCAAGATGGAGTTATAAAACTTGTAGGGAATGTAGCTCTTGTGATGGTGAGTATGTGTATGAAGTTTCATGAAGGTAGGCCAAATACTTTTGGAAATATGGTCAAGGTTAAGTTTTTTGGTTAATTTTTCGAAAAATAGGTCAAAGTTCAAAGGTCAAGGTCACAGGTCAAAAAGCGTGGTATGACTGAAAAGGTCTTGTCCCAAGGAACATTCATGTGAAGTTGGAAGGCTCTGTTGTGAATAGTATTGAAATAAGAGACAAAAACAATTAAAAAAAAAAAAACGGAGAGAAAAGGGGAGATAATTCAATCAAATTGCAAGATGGAGTTATAAAACTTGTAGGGAATGTAGCTCTTGTGATGGTGAGTATGTGTATGAAGTTTCATGAAGGTAGGCCAAATACTTTTGGAAATATGGTCAAGGTTAAGGTTTTCGGTTAAATTTTCGAAAAATAGGTCAAAGTTCAAAGGTCAAGGTCACAGATCAAAAAGTGTGGTATCACTGAAAAGGTCTTGTCCCAAGGAACATTCATGTGAAGTTTGAAGGCTCTGTTGTGAATAGTATTAAAATGAGAGCAAAAAATGTGTTTCAGAAAAAAATTGGAAAAGGGGAGATAATTCAGCCAAAATCAACAATGTTGTTATGGTCCTTGGTCAAAATGTAGCACTTGTGATGATGAGTGTGTGTATGAAGTCATGAGGCTAGGTCTAATACTTTTTAAGTTATAGCCAAGGTTAAGTTTTTTTTGGAACGACGACGCAGGACGACGACTACGCAGACGCCGGAGTGATGACAATAGCTCGAAAGTTTTTTTTTCAAAAAACAGACGAGCTAAAAATGAAACAGTTTGCTTACTGTGTTCCCCTTTATTGCTTAACGAGGCCAACAGGTCCATGGCATTACGACACCGTTTGACATATTGCATTTTTCATATCTCTTAAACGGATATTTTCTGATGAAAGTCTGTCATATTACACAAAACATAGGTTTTGGGTGCTCATTAGAACTGCCTCACTGGGGCAGTTCTAACTCCTACCCACAACCTATGTCATAATATGTACCCCCATAAATCTAGTTTTCTCTATATAAAGAGGGGTTCACAGGGATATTCATTTCACGGACTTGTTAACGTGATGAGGCAAATACTGAAACTTGAAAACTTAATAGTGGCTCGATTGTCTCTAAACTGGGGAAAAGGTGCTGAACGGAGAAAAAGTTTGGTCCTATGTTTTATGCAAACAGTGAATGCCCCGATCAGATGCCTTGTTCAGTCCATTCTATTTGCCATTTTCTCTTTTTTCTGGAAAGCTTACTTTACAGAGCTTTTGTTTGTATTGGAATTTAGCGGCTTAGTCAACACTATTTTAGGTCATTTTTGAGCCGGTCATTTTACCTATCTACTCTTTTCCTGGACTGGCTTATACGTAAACGGTTAACCAGTACAGTGCACATTCTTTCGCTCTCTGAAATAGCCGTTTCCCATCACGTAAAGCAAGTCCTTGAAGAACCCCTCAAAACACGCTCTGTATTAACAGGGGCATACGTTATTTTGCTCTTTCTGGTCCAAAACATAGATTGTGGGTACTCGTAAGAGCAGTCTCAATGATGGGTTTCAAACAAACCAGTGAAAGGCACGTGGAAATCAGCAGTGCAAAGCTACTGTACTTGGTAGCGTTTGTCAATCCGTCTCAAAACTATCAAAACTTTAACATTGAGTCAAATGCGTTCTTCTTATTGAGCATCAAGGCCAAGTTGTTCAAAGCAGCGTAAGTTAACCCTTTTTGTACCAAATGGAATCTTCCACCTTATATACAGCAGGACTCCATTTCAAAATTTAGGGGTTTCAGGTTGTGTTTTCATCAAAATCTATTTGGAAAATGACTGAACTTTAAGCAAAGAGTGCATGCCCTGATCAGACGCCGCGTTCTGTAGGATCTGATCTGGGCCTGCATTGTTTGCCAAGGTACCCCTAAAAGGGGTTTCTGGTATACTGAATGGGTTTATGAACTCGCTACTGGTCAAAACGTTAACTATTCAATAGGTACGTAATACTCTTGTATGTCTGCTGGAAAATGTGAGGAGCTTTTTGCAAAATTGATGCAAACCCTATTCGCATTTTTTTTTGCTGTATAAAATGATAAAAAATTTAACGACTCGTTAACTAACGTCTTCGCAAAAAAATAAATAAATAAATAGATAGATAAATAAATAAATAAATAAATAAATAAATAAATAAATAAAAGTGGCATTAGGTTATTTTATAAATGCGGCATAAAACAAACACTTTCCCTTAAAATACTATAATATTTGAAAAGCAATTTAATCCATATTATATATGGACCAATTAATCATCATATTTAGTTAAAACAAATATGCCACTGTAATACCCCTAAGCAATTGTCTGAGACAAGGATTAACGGTCACAACCGATAGCCTCGAAAACTGCCGACAATAGCCGGATTGCTTTAAAACAGGTGTCAAGAATCGTAATTCTGGAGGATACCTGGAAAAACTGCCAGTACAGGTTTGTTCCCTTGATTTCCCTTGATTTCATATGGCCGAACTTTTCCCGTATGGAAGCAATCATAATCCCGGAAAAAACAATATAAAATAGCAACAAATAAACCCCTATATACAGAGTGTACTGCAGTGCCGAATAGCCTTATATGCGCTATATGAGCATCCCTTTTTTGGTTAAGGACGTCGGCAACTGCAGTGCTAGGCGACGTTGCCGCATCTGTGCGTGGGTTCGAACCGCGGTCAAAGCACAATTTATTTATCCCTGATTGTGTCTCCACTATGGTTGTAAAGACGAAAAGTCGCTTACATTGCTGAGAGAATTAATCATAATCCCGGAAAAAACAAACTAAAATAGTGATGATTTTGATTTCGAGATTGTAAATTTTCCTTTTTTTTTTTTGATGGTGATGTTCCTCGTGCGCCATCCTATGGCGTTTATATTTCGCAATTAATTCGATTTGCCAGAGTGTGTAGTCATGTAACTGACTTCAACACTCGTAATAAATTACTAACGGCTAAACTCCTTAATCCTTTTGCACACCGGTGGGTCGGGCTTAAGATTATATGACGGTACCAGCGTAAAAGCATAAATGGAATTTTTTTTTTTAGTATTCTCTATGTTGGTTGGCGCCTGATGCTCCGTCTTTGTACGGGCCCCTCGGAGTCTAACTGTTGGTTTTCTTTTGCTCCAGCATTTCAGTGGTTTCTTGCTGTCGAGTCCTCACCATTGTTTCACCTCTGTGGTTCTTTGATTTTTTTTGTGTTCACGGAGATGTTGCACTGATAAGTTAGGAGGCCTTCATGCGGACTGAACAAAATTATTTGTCTAAATCGCGACGGAAGTAAGGGCGAGGATTGTGGCCACGTAAAATTGATATAAGCCCCCCAGTGGAAATCTTTCCACTGACCGTTCCAAGGCGGTTCTTCTGTGGCGGTTTATTTGTGTTGTTGTTTGTTACTTGCTGTGTGTATCACTTGTGTCTTTTTATTTTGGATGGCCATATGACCGTTTTGTGGGAAAGTAACTGTCCTTATGGCCTTCCTTTGTTTAGGTTTCCATTATGGTCTGGTCGCTTAATGTTTGTGTTTCTTTCCCTTTGGTGTCTTTGTTGGGTGGAGTAAGTTAATTGTATTGATTCCTGATCTTTGTTTTACTTCTACATGGTAAAATACTCATATTTGCCGGCATTTTGCACGAAAGCCTGTGGTTCAGCTAATTGTTCACCAGTGACGTCAGTCGTCACGCGCATTCACGTGCCTGATGCATTAAAAATGGCTGAAAGTCATTTCGGTGGTTTATTAAGGGACTTGAAATTTTATCTACATGCAGTATCCTATTTAATATTTAATAGCAAGATATCTTTTTTAAAGGCAGTTCTCTCTCTCTCTCTCTCTCTCTCTCTCTCTCTCTCTCTCTCTCTCTCTCTCTCTCTCTCTCTCTCTCACACACACACACACACACACACACACACACACACACACACACATACAAATATTTTACACGCAGGCCTATTCAATATAATGGAATTTAAGAATTTAATAGCTGTAAAAAGAAACATTTCATAGAAAGCATTGTGAATTTGGTCAGATTTCTGTCAAAACATAGTTTGTGGAATCCTAAACGAATCGCATCGTTGAGACGGATCTAACGAGTACTTACAATTTGTATTTAAGACACGGCGGTTTTAGAACAAACATATGACAAAAAAAGTTTACCCCTCCGAGCCCCTTTGATGGAGAACCTGTTCTTAAAGGACTTTAATATTAAAACGATTGAAATGGCATGTTTAAAAAGTGGGATAATTTATTTGTGTATTAACAGCATCTCGATGTTATCTTGATGTATTATTTTAACTTATATAATTATTTTTCATATATATATTTTTTTTATTTTTATCAAACTGCTTCTGATAACTCCGACACATAATACATTTGTTTTTTTTTTCATTTATATTTGTTTCAGAACTATGTCATCTGCTCGGCCACAAATTTGTCGCCGTTGTGACGAGGTGTTGACAAACCCAAGCAGCGTTAGGCAGCATGAACTAAAACACTCTGGCCGATCGCCATACAGGTGCTGCGGCAAGCTATTGCATGGATAGACATATGTGCAACAATCATGGTCAGAAGAAAACATTCACTTGCAGTACCTGTGACAAGAAATTTGCAACAAACACTGACCTTAAACGACACATGAAACACACGGGAACAAAAAGGCATATATGTCATACTTGTAGGCAAACATTTCGTTATGCATAACTTAGCCTAAAAGTCAAAACACTTAGCATAAAAGTCAAAACACAAAACATAATCAACACACAAAAGAAAAAAAAAAACACAATGCCATATATAGGCTTCGGTTATCAATGATATCAATGTCATTCGCACTAGGAACTTCAAGTCAACTGCACGATACAAATAGCCTTTAAACCGTTATGTTGCAATGACAAGAAGAAATGAGTCTGTTTAGAGTCTTTGTGTGGCGGCCGTAAAAAGTCATAGTGTAGTTTATATTTCCTTGTCCTTTGGGATCATTGATTTCATTGTGGAATGTTGAAATTATCCCACTTTTTAAACATGCCATTTCAATCGTTTTAATATTAAAGTCCTTTAAGAACAGGTTCTCCATCAAAGGGGCTCGGAGGGGTAAACTTTTTTTGTCATATGTTTGTTCTAAAACCGCCGTGTCTTAAATACAAATTGTAAGTACTCGTTAGATCCGTCTCAACGATGCGATTCGTTTAGGATTCCACAAACTATGTTTTGACAGAAATCTGACCAAATTCACAATGCTTTCTATGAAATGTTTCTTTTTACAGCTATTAAATTCTTAAATTCCATTATATTGAATAGGCCTGCGTGTAAAATATTTGTATGTGTGTGTGTGTGTGTGTGAGAGAGAGAGAGAGAGAGAGAGAGAGAGAGAGAGAGAGAGAGAGAGAGAGAGAGAACTGCCTTTAAAAAAGATATCTTGCTATTAAATATTATATAGGATACTGCATGTAGATAAAATTTCAAGTCCCTTAATAAACCACCGAAATGACTTTCAGCCATTTTTAATGCATCAGGCACGTGAATGCGCGTGACGACTGACGTCACTGGTGAACAATTAGCTGAACCACAGGCTTTCGTGCAAAATGCCGGCAAATATGAGTATTTTACCATGTAGAAGTAAAACAAAGATCAGGAATCAATACAATTAACTTACTCCACCCAACAAAGACACCAAAGGGAAAGAAACACAAACATTAAGCGACCAGACCATAATGGAAACCTAAACAAAGGAAGGCCATAAGGACAGTTACTTTCCCACAAAACGGTCATATGGCCATCCAAAATAAAAAGACACAAGTGATACACACAGCAAGTAACAAACAACAACACAAATAAACCGCCACAGAAGAACCGCCTTGGAACGGTCAGTGGAAAGATTTCCACTGGGGGGGCTTATATCGATTTTACGTGGCCACAATCCTCGCCCTTACTTCCGTCGTGATTTAGACAAACAATTTGTTCAGTCCGCATGAAGGCCTCCTAACTTATCAGTGCAACATCTCCGTGAACACAAAAAAAAAATCAAAGAACCACAGAGGTGAAACAATGGTGAGGACTCGACAGCAAGAAACCACTGAAATGCTGGAGCAAAAGAAAACCAACAGTTAGACTCCGATGGGCCCGACCAGAGACAGAGCATCAGGCACCAACCAACATTACCAAGAATTAGATCTCTCTAATTCTCAATAAGCCTTTACGTTGGAGCCGTCATAGAATCTGAGGCCTGACCCACCGGCGTGCAATTAAAGAGGGAAGCAAAGTTGCCAACCGTGATTGGTTTAACTACCATGCATGCAGTCTGTCGTATAACATCCATGTTGTAGCCAATCTTTTTATATCGAAGAATGATTTTACGGAATTGGATGCTGAAGTCATTGCGGTTCTGAATTTATACTAAGTCACCAAAAAATTCGGGTTCCGATAGACCTTGTTGCAGAAGAGATTTAAGTCCAATATTGAATTTTGAAATTAAATCAGAATGGCGTCTGTAAATTTTGAAAAGGCTTTGCGTAGTTTATGGTACCGATAACCCTGATTAAGGAGTTTAGCCGTTAGTAATTTATTACGAGTGTTGAAGTCAGTTACATGACTACACACTCTGGCAAATCGAATTAATTGCGAAATATAAACGCCATAGGATGGCGCACGAGGAACATCACCATCCAAAAAAGGAAAATTTACAATTTCAAAATCAAAGTCATCGCGTTTATCATAAATTTTGCACGAAACAAACCCATCTACAATAGACAGATGTAACTATGCCGGTGGCATTTATCGGTAAATACCGGCAAATACTGAAAAATACCGGCAAATACGCGAAAATTGAATTTACCACCCTGGAATTAAAACAAAACCCTACTCTCAAGTTATATATGGATAATTTCAATACTAGCAGTTAGTTGACTTAATACTGATATAGTTTAACTCTGGTGTTATTTTTGTTAGTGTGTAATGAATAAAAAAGCCTATTTAGTATCTGCCACAGTACTCATCTGTTTACTTTTACCTGGACTGATTGTTTAAAGTCAAATAAAACATTGAACACTTTAATGGCATCCTTTGTCTACGTCTCTGTAGATTGAGTACCTTATATAAATATTAATTTTTAACATATTTTAACTCATTAAGTTTGATTATAGTACTTTTGAGTCAATTTTATTAAGATTTCTGCATTGTTTTAAGGCAAACAATTTCAATTTGCCAGTATTTGCCAGTATTTGCCACTTGATGCTTGTTCACAATGTCAACAACAGAAGCAATTTACTGACGTTTCTGCGGGGTATCTGCACCAAATCTCATTAAATTCTGACCAGTAATAATGAAAATATCGAACAAAATATTACCTGAATCAGCAGGTCCGCCATTAAAAAACGCGTGAACCCTTTCATTTGGTCACGTGGATTCTCCGTCGTGATTTTGGTAACATCTTTGCAAAATTAAACTTATAAATGACCAACTTTGTTATTTTCACATTTAATTGATGAATTAATCATACTCTAATTTTGGCAATGTGACAAGATTAAGCAGTTTCTAAAGACTTGACTGGGTGGCTCAAAATGTAACATATAAAATGCGTGGTACATGAAGAAATAGAGGATCTTACACAAGTGGTCATTTCATATGAAATGTATGAAACTAGCCTTAGGCGAGTTTCTTAAATTTCATATGAAATGACCACAATTGGCAATTTATATTGGATTTTATCGCTGAAGAAGTTCACAAGTTTGTCACGGACGACGTCATGTAACTATATGTCATACGTGTGGTCATATTAACAAAAAAAAACAAAAAAAAAAAACACACACACACACAAAAAGAATATTTATTGAGGCGTTCAAGAAAAAATGCTTCAGATATATGTTACATATGGAAATTGCTATATTAAATAAACTGCAAGATTTTCAGAAACATTGGATCCCGTAAAAAGCATAACTTAAACCGTTTCTCGATACTTTGTTAAAAACACATTTTTATCGGAATATGTTTTCCCTTTTTATACAGATAAAAATCTTGTCAATTTTGTGACATCAAACTAGGAAAAATCTTTTGTCTTTCTTTCTCTTTTTCGCCTCATTAAATCATGTTTAACCTACCATTCATGTCAGTACTGATCACCCACAAATATTAAATACGATGGATGAGACTGAAGGATGAAAGCTTTTCACTTAATATTTGTGTATAGTTTTGTAATTAAAAATATATTCTGCAAATTGCCCGGATCTCTGAGAGATCTATGTAACGGGACTAAAGAAAATAAAGTGAACACAATTTAAAACGAATTTCTATTTTATTTTATTTTTTTTTTTCGACCAGTTCAGCGTATTTAAAAATGCATCCCAAAAATTATGATACCGATAGCCCTGTCAGTAAGTCAGCTAACCAGTAAGTACCAGTATCCAAGTATTAGCTGAATACGCGTGGAATGCATATGCAACAGATCCCATCTTGTACCCCAATAGTTCCCAAAGGCAGCTCTTCAAGCAAGGTCTTCAACCTGTACCCCAAATAAAAAACGAGCAAACAAGCGGACAGTCAAATTGTCATCAACTGCAGTACGAGTTCACAATTCCGAATCAGTCGGCTTATCCGTACGTTCCTTTGGACCGCGGTCTGTATACAATGGGACGAACGCACAGCAGTATTACATTCAACAACAGTCCACAGCGATCTTAACAGAACCTCTGGAGACAGGAATTTATAGTACTGGACCCGGTTCTCAAGAGATGATGCCTTTTGCAGTTTCAGGTGTACATCCTTATAGCAATGAAACCATGTCACAGCCTACGTCGAACCGCATGTATGCTCCTTCTAACAGTGAATCACAGATTAATATGTCCGACTAGATAGCCAAGCAATACAGTGCATCAATCACAACATTTTGGTAACATCTTTGCAAAATTAAACTTATCAAGGACCTACTTTGTAATTTTCACATTTAGTTGATGAATTAATCATACTCTTATTTTGGCAATGTGTCAAGATTCAGCAGTTTCAGATTAACTTGACTGAATAGCCAGCTTGAGTGAAGGGGCCGGGATTTCGACAAATGTATTAAGAATACCATCGTTTACATGTGTACCGCTTGGGCAAGAAACGGTGAGCACAGTGCATATGACGAGAACAGATAATCATCAAGCAGTGCAGGAAACAAAGGAGCTGTCGCGAATACGCAGTCTGCAATCCGCAACCAAAGCCAGCAACCACCAGCTAACGTCAAGCGCGTTTAATCAACGACGTTTTTGTTTGTTTGTTTGATTCGAGGTTTAACGTCCCCGTCAACACTGTAAAGGTCATTTTGGAGACGTTGCTTCCAATTTTGTGGGACTTTTACCCGACATTGAGATGAAATGACATCTCAAGCCCTGTCGCCCAATGAAACCAATAGGGTTTATTACCATGGACGGTCCACCTCGCACCGCGGTTCCTGGACAGGCTTAGATCCTCTAAGCAATTTACCAGTACTAGTGTGCGAGCCGGATTCAGCTCTGCGTGGAAGCATCATGCAGCCCATATATTTCTTCAAGCCCCTATGGGCGGGGGCCGACGACGTATGCCTAGAGCAGATCAACAGAATATGCCGAAAACAGATAATATGCCCAGAACAGAACAACAGTCAGCATCAATCACAGCTTCGACTGGTCAACAATCAAATCTTCAAGCGGCTCCAAGTGAAGCACAGTATACAATACAACCAGATTCGGAGATGTTAAATTTGAATATGAGGAAGATAAAAGATTAAGAATCATTACTTCACAAAGTCAAGCATTCGATACTACTGGATGTTGACTCCAAACTACAGGAAATGAAATAAACTTTGGTCAGCATACTCAATACTGTGCAACCGGAAATGTATGCTGCAGCTGCCAATCAACAACGTTTCATGCCTATTGATATTTCGAACAGTTTTGACGAATGGATCGGCATCAATACAACACATGGTGTACAGGGTGATACTTCTCAAAAATACGTAAAGACGACTTACCAACAAAGTGAACCTGAGACACAGATTCCAGCACCAAACCCTATACCAGTGCGTTTGACCCACAGAGATGAAAATAAAAATGAAAGGCAGACAAATGGAATGGCTATGTAGTGCCCACATAAAACAAAATAAAAGATTGATAATAGGGGACACAATTCTTAATCCTATAAATCCTGCAAACACTTAAATAAACACTCTAAAAGTGGCGACAAAGTTGGAGACATATTAGGGGAGATAAAAATGTATGACGTAATGTCCTTTGAAAGTGTCATAGGTACATTGGAGGCAACGACGCGTCAGGCAGTAAAGACATAGAACGATTTCAAGAGTATTATGATCAGTTAATATAAACAGGATACTCTGAGTGCAGGGTCTACATGTGTTACATATCAACGCGGGGAGATACATGTGTTACAGAATATAATGCATGTTTAGAAAGTCTATCAACACATTGGAAGAATCATGGAAAGTAGAAGTAAAACAAAGATCAGGAATCGATACAATTAACGTACTCCACGAGATGTACTCCAACCATCAAAGACACCAAAGGGTCTCAATAATACAGGAAACAGAAGATTTCTTTCATGGAAAAGATGATCTACCAAACTTTTGGTATTACTCATCCGATGACATTCAGTTCTGAAGTCCGCCGTTTACTAAACGCTATTATAAGGTTCACAATGTCAGGGACTTTAAAATGAGTGTGTATATACCACGTTTAACGGGACCACGAGGTAACGGGGGTCGGCGATTGGAGATGCAACCTGCATCAGGACAGTGCCAGCGTTATTCTAAACCACATGCTGGTCGGAACAGAGAACAAACTATGAACCCACACAGGCATAGATGGAACATCGCAAACAATCGGAGGCGAAGCGGAGGTTACTACGAGTATGGTTTGGTCGGACACAAGTTCAAGGACTGTTGGAATAAAAGATAGGAAATCGGCATTAGTGCCATAACTGACACAGGCAATTCAATTGATAACGTTAATTCATTCAGTTGTCTTCAACATGTGTGTTGTTATTGCAATAAGTTGGACTGTGCCTGTGAAGAAACTCATATAAGTGATGATAATAATAATGCTTTACAGCATACAGATGCTGAAGATAATGACAGTATGTCCTTATCAAGTATGTTGTCAAATAATAACACAAAAGAATCTTTGATAGACTTAAATCTTTGTAAAAAGGGAATGAATATAGGTTTTTTTTAAATGTTCAAGGACTTTGCTAAAAATTTTCAGATATTCAGGTAATGCTTACCCCAGAGAAAATGCAAACTTGCATATCTTCAGTATGTGTGAAACAAAACTAAAATCAAGTAGTTTTAAAATACAGTGTTTTCAAGATCCCTTTCGTAAAGATAATTATACGAATGGTGGCGGAGGCATACTTGTTTATGTGAAAGATCAGATTTTGGCCAAACGTAGGGAAGACCTTGAGACAAACGATATTTCATGTCTTTGGTTAGAAATCACCCCTAATAAAGGAAAGTCATTCTTGGTTGGCTCATTGTATAGAAATCCTTCTGAAAGAGTTGAATGGGTAGAACTATTTGAAAAACAAAATAGATACTGTTTTGCATGATAATAAAGAAATTATACTTTTAGGCGATTTTAATAAAGATTTACTTAATTCTAATATGCATAGAGAATGGTTAATTTTAACAGAATCTTCAGGGCTAAGCCAACTTATTACTGAGCCAACTAGGGTAACGAATTCATCAAGTACGCTTATAGACCATGTGTATTTAACTCAAGAAGAAAAGTTAGCACAGTCGAATTGGTATAAGTGACCGATTTGCTATTTTATGCTTTGATTTTGTTTTGTTTGATTTGAAGTTGAACGTCCCCGTCAACACTGTAAAGGTCATTGCTATTTTATGCAATAGAAAATTAAATGCAAACTTTAAAAGAATGAATACAAATCAATAACATACTGATCGTTTAAGAAATTCGAAGACGCTGATTTTTTTAATGATTTATTAGCAAAACCATGGAATGAGATTGATGAGAACCAAGACATAGATGACAAACTTGATACTTTGTACACACTTTTCAATGAAACTGTCAATAAGTATGCGCCACTGAAAACGCACAGAATTAAAAAAGACATTCAGCCTAACTGGCTTACATCAAATATTCTTGATAATAGGAAAGAAAGGGATACACTTAAATGCCAAGGTCGTTTTGAAGAATACAAACTTCTACGAAATCAAATATCATCGATGCTTGATCAATCAAAAAAGGAAACTTATAAAAATAAAATTGAACAAGGAAAGGATGATCAATTGGGAAATTGTTTAAATAGTTTGTGCATCAAATAAAAACACAGGTAATACACACAATATTTTAGGGCTTAATGTCCATGGAGAATAAGTTGCAAACCATGATGAGCTAGCCAAAAAATTTCATTTTGCAACATAGTGACTTTAGTAAACTTCAAGATTATATTAATTCAAAAATTCCTGAAAACATCCATTTTGAGCTTCCAAAAATTGATGAAACTTTCGTGTTCAATCTCCTTTCTTCACTCGACACATCAAAGGCAACAGAATTCCTGCATCTGATTCCGCAACAAGTTCATATACTTCTGTAGGAGAAGCTAGGTTTGGCTTTGAGGTCATTGGTTCAGACAACACTGAAAGTCATATCGAGCCGGTCAATTTGCATTTCTTCGTATTCTTCGATAGACTTAAACCTTCGCCATAAACTAATTACTACCCTGTTTGAATCGTCAGAAGGGAAAATTGATAGCAGTTCAAAATACATGTTGCAGAACTCGGTTCGGGCATTATGATCAGTTTCAATGACAACAGCTTCTATGTAGTTTACACCAAATATTAGCTGAATATACACAGTTTTATTCTGATCTTAAGTATTGAAATAATTAATAAACTTCAGTCTTCTCAATATTATATTTACAAAAGCTGCACAAAATAATTAATAATAGCAATACATTCTAACTTAACAGAGGAAACATTTAATTATTTCTACTTCGTCTCGATTCTCACTTTGCGCAGGGACAATTCTGGAATTTTCTTGCGCAAGGTAGGAATTCTCGTTCTTCGCAATAAAAAGAGTAACCATATATGTTAGCTGGCTGGTTTGGAAAAAGTTTAACCTTCAATCTGAAAGCAACTGTTTTTTTTGTATTTTTTTTCGTTTCCTCGTTGTCATAGTACACGGCTGATAGTTTTGTTTATATGAAACTGCAATCAACTTTTGGAATCTTTGGCAAATATATAAGTTCCCATATTTACTGGCTCACTAACACAGCATACACATGCACAGCTTTGTTATTTGACTTGTAATCCTATGGCTTCACAAATAAGTATGTACTAAGCGTCGGCCCCCGCCCATAGGGGCTTGAAGAAATATATGGGCGGCATGATGCTTCCACGCAAAGCTGAATCCGGCCCGCACATCAGTACTGGTAAACCGCTTAGAGGATCTAAGCCCGTCCAGGAACCGCGGTGCGAGGCGGACTGTCCATGCTAATAAACCCTATTGGTTTCATTGGGCGACTGGGCTTGATGTCAATGTCGGGTAAAAGTCCCACAAAATTGGAAGCAACGTCTCCAAAATGAACTATGCAGTGTTGACGGGGACGTTAAGCCTTAAATCAAACAAACAAATGTACTAAGCGTGAACTCTGGCTTTTTGTAAAAGCTGATACTTGTGCTCTAAACGGTCCATCGAGTTACCCCAAGTAAACTTTACAGCTGCCACCTGGGCTACGATGTTTTTTTTTTTTTTTTTTTTTTACTTTTTTTTCCTGGCAAGGTGTGGGAAAGAATGTATTATGTTCTCTTTCGATATACAATCGAATGTGTTTGTCGTCAAACTCTAACAAAGAGTCAATAGCAGGCGTTACCGGAAGATAAAACGGCAGGACTGCCTCTCAGTAGGAGTTTGGAAATTTTTATCAATAAGACTACTACAGGATAAGATGATCCACTAAAAGGTTAATTAGTGCATCGTTCTCTAGGTGCTCGCAACAAGTAACTTGTGCTAAATGGCCAAGCATAAGCTATTTAAAGTTTCATTCCCTTTTTTTTTGTCTGGTGTACCCAAAGGATCAGTACTTGAATCGGTCCTTTACTTGGAGTTCATTAGTGATCTTCGTGATTCTATCAAGTCATCAATCCGTTGTTACTAATGACTTCGCCCTGTATATTTTCATGACTGTCTTATTCTGCAAGATAACCTGAGTAGGCTGGCAGATGAATGCCACAAAGTGCACCGTCCTTCGGATCGGGACGTTAATTGGAGGCCCCTGTGCAGGGAGAACCATTTCCTGTGCAGGCAAAGGTTCCCTACCGTAATAATGTGATTACTATGCAGGCTTTCATCCTGCAACTCTGGAAGGTATGTAATGTACACCTGGAGGGTATGTAATGTACGCCCTCTCCGAAAATGCCCGGAGAGGGTGTAGGCAGTATACGAATATAGTAAGAAAGTAAGATGAAGTTTAGTGTAGCCAAATATCCAACGAGGTTGTCACGGAACCTCAAACTACTCACTTCACTAGCAAACCCAAGGCCAGATTAAATCCGCCAATATTTTGGCATCACCATTGCTGAAAATCTTGATTACTGAATTCCTGCCCTTCTCAACCTGTCAAATCTGAAATGACACTGGGATGCAAAACATCCAATACATACCTTAGCTGAGAGAGAACCAGTGTTTCGTATACATTTTCCTTCGTCTGTCTGGTTGAAAAAGCCAAATCAAGTCTAAGAATTACCAATGTCCTAGTTGTGCATGCAGAGCTGAATCTGGCCCGCACACTAGTACTGGTAAACAGCTTAGAGGATCTAAGCCTGTCCAGGAACCTCGGTGCGAGGCGGACGGTCCATGCTAATAAACCCTATTGGTTTCATTGGGCGACAGGGCTTGCGATGTCATTTCATCTCAATGTCGGGTAAAAGTCCCATAAAATTGGAAGCAACGTCTCCAAAATGACCTTTACAGTGTTGACGGGGACGTTAAACCTCAAATCAAACAAAATCAATGGACACACGGGTGGACACATTAATTCTGGACTTTGAGAATGCTTTTGAAACCACCCCTCATGAGCTCCTGAAATCCAAATTATTTGGCTACGGCATTAAGGGTGGGGGACTCTCAAACAGATACATTCATTTCTTTGCTATAAAAAAAATCTTCGAGTTGTTGCTGATGGTGAATCTTCGGGGAGGGCGCCAGTTTTGTCTGGGGTCCCACAAGGGACTGTTCTTGGTCGACTGTTATTCTCACTGCACATTAGTGATATCTCCACTGACATTGACTCAGAAATAAGACGACTGTTTTTGCTACCGGAAAATTTGAGTAGTTGGGCACGAAAATGGGGCATGAAATTTCAGTCGGTTAAATGCAATATTATTAAGATGACTAGTAGGAGAACAATAAAATTGAGGCTTTTTACACCTTAGATTCCATTAAATATCTTGGTCTGACAATCCCAGGCGATTTGAGATTCAATACTCACATTAGCAACATGTTTACTAAGGCAAATAGAACGCTCGAAATTCTGAGGCGAAATCTTCATCAGTGACCTCAGTATGTACAAGAGGCAGCATATTGAGGACTTGTTCGCCCAATCTTGGAATACGGTAGTTGAATCTGGGACCCCAATGCAGAAATTGAAAATGTTCAAAATAGAGTTACCAGATAACAAGCAGTTACTGCTTCTCCCCGTACATCAACCATAGTGCAGTTTATATTTTACTTTTGGTCCTTTGAGATCATCGTGAATATTCTGAGAAATCAGAAATAAATTATTGGTTTTGACTCATTCTAGACAGGTTTTTAATTATTTGGACCCCATTTTGATTTATATCAGTCTTTGAATCGACTGCCTATTCGAAATTCGCAAAATTGCAGTATGTTTCCTCTGGCTTTTTTTTTCCGGAATATAACAGGGTCACTGATGAGGCTTTATTAGCCGAAACTACGTAGTATGGCCCATCTTCTTTCTTATGAATGTTTTCATTGCTCTTAAAGGAACTCATTTTTGATTTTTATTCGAAACTGGGGTTATATATTCAACACTAATAATATTAAGATGGGCGTCTCTCAAGAAAAGGAGAAGAGACAGTACGCGCATACTGTTATACAAAGTTCTGAAGGGTACGTCCAGCATTCCAACAGATGACCTTATTATCCACCGAGCTAGGCGCTGTAGAAATCACCATTCACTGGCGTGTCAGACCCCTACTGCCAGAACTGTCATTTACAAAGAATCTTTCTTACCTCAAACCATTAGCGATTGGCATTCCCTTCCCGATTCAATCATTCTCACACCTTAAGGTGCTGAGGATAGTGAAGTTAACTCTTTAATGAGAGATTGGGACCAACTTCCCATATCATAGGTCCTGTTGTATGAATGTTGGTGGTGGCGGACCAAATTAGCATTTGTGAAATGCTTTACGAATTGGAGAGGCCATCCATGGAGGCCTGACGTGAACAGTTCTCCTTTAAAACATATTTACTCAACCTGTTTAAAATACCTGACCCTGTTTTATTTGTTTATGCTAAGGTTTAACGTCCTCATCAACGCTATTAAGTCATTTTGAAGACGTTCCTTCCAATTTTGTGGGACTCGTACCGGACATTGAGGTGAAATGACGTCTCAAGCCATATCGCCAAAAGAATCTGCTATGACTTTGCCGCTTTATTGTAAAAGATGCATCAGAATTGTTCTTCAGGTGCCTATATGTGTACCAATCAGTCCTCTGCAAGGGTGCCCTAAAGAATACCCCCCCCCCCCATACCACAGAACTGTTCCTTCTAGTGATTACCTTCCTTCCTTGGTAGATGCCAAGACTAGAAAGGAGTTAAAAGGCCGCATGATGTTAATTTTCTGAAACTTGAAGCATAAATCTGCAAAATAATTATTCGAAATAGTTTACTTAATTGCGTAAAAGAGACATCATTCATCGTTCCAGGCTATAAGAACCTCTATTTTTTTTTCTCAAGCCTGGGCTATTCGTCTCAAAATTGACGTAAGTCTACAAGGAATGCACCACAGAGCTGAAAATTGTGAAGTGCACGTGTTTTTCTGGGTCAGACTAGTTAAAAATGACCAACCGCTTATGAGACACCGATAGGAACCAATGATTGTTACATGGGCGTTACGCAGTTGTAACCTGGTAACGTCTATAGTTTCAACCATCGTGATGTCTACAGAACCTCCGCTAGGTTGCTGCAGATATAAGCCGAAACGACTTAGAAAGAGCATAATTGATTGGCCGAGCTTAACATAGCCTATGACTACATGAGTTTCACAAGTGACAGGTTTTCAGCAGCACCAGAAATGAAAAAGACTAAGCCAGGAAACAACTCATTTTGTCAATTGGAATGTTTTTGGTTTCTTCGCTTTTTCTTTACGAAATTCCTATCGTATATCCGCCCGCCCATGAGCGGGCCGGAATTAACAGCTTCTTTAATCAAATTCATGGCTTTTTTCTACATCTTGAAAAGGATAGAGCTATTCTTGAGCTGATGAACTTGCTGATAAGATGATAGTTGATGATAGGAATTCCTTGGGTCATGTTGTGTGTATTAACATCCAAATACAGTGAGAAGTAAACAGTATGGCACCTGCTATTGTTGATAAATTGATTGAACTGTATGAGGATAGGTCAGTTTTATGGGACAATTGTTTGAAGATATGTCATGACAAGAGCATGAGAGACTAAATATGGAAGGAATTAACACATTTGAATATATACTCCAAAAACATAACATTTTCAGTCAAGAACAGGCACATGCCAATGGGCTAAAATTATGAAAAATACTTCCGGCCAAATATTGAAATATTGCTTCAAAGTAGAAGTAAAACAAAGATCAGGAATCGATACAATTAACTTACTCCACCCATCAAAGACACCAAAGGGAAAGAAACACAAACATGAAGCAACCAGACCATAATGGAAACCTACACAAAGGAAGGGCATAAGGACAGTTACTTTCCCACTAAATGGCCAAATGGCCAACCAAAATAAAAAGACACAATTGATACACACAGTAAGTAACAAACAACATAAATAAACCGCCACAGAAGAACCGCCTTGGAACGGTCAGTGGAAAGAATTCCACTGGGGGGAGGGGGGCTTAAATCGATTTTACATGGCCATAAGCCTCGCCCTTACCTCTGTATACACTTATTTTGTTTAGTCCGCATGAAGGCTAGTTACGCATCAGTGTAACATCTGCGAGGCTTTTTAGTCAAGGATATGATTATGGTTCAAGTCGAGTTCAGCACCATCATGTTTCTTAGTTTGAATTTATTCAAACAAAGACCAATACCTTGTCTACACTTTGCAATTATTCTTGAATCACATATTTATCAAAGCTCACTATTTGTTTGCTTTTAATTGCAATGTCTAGTCCTTCTCAAAACGATAGCGACATAGTGCGTTTTTTTTCATTTCTTAAAAAGGGCTACTTTTCTGAGCAACATTATGTAATTCGTGATAATTTTACTATTTATACTGCAAACATAGGTTGAGGGTGCTCGTTAGAACCGCCTACGTGAAGCAGAAATAAGAACAAGAGGCCCATGGGCTACAATGCTCACCAGAGCTCAGGGGGCCACTGCCCACTGGCAGCAATGTATTTTAATTAACCATGGAAGCCCTGCTCCCAAGGCTGCTACAGATAAAATTTCGACCCATACAGACTAGTGGCTTCAGGGGTCTGATGTCGCTTGAAGACAACAGATGACAATAGACAATTTCCCATCTGTGGCAATAGGCCAAAAAGAACATTATTAAAGGAACACTTCTATGAAAGTTTGACAAAATATCTTGAGAGGCATTAATGTCTTTTTTTTCAATTTTCCCCCATTATAAGTCAATGGAAACTCTTAACTTGTCATAGCAAACAAACCAAAGAGACAAATTTCATAAACCAGAGCTCAGGTGGGCACTGCCCAATGTAGCTCTGATTGGTGTCACTAAATGGGTCTTATAAAAAGGAACAAAGACATATATAGTTTAGCGGTGGGGATATGTATGGTTCCTGAGACGTAAGGCCTCTTAAGCAATGGAGGGATTCGGGCATGGCAGATCCCAGAAAAGCCAAAGATTGTTGTAACTGAATATGTCTTATCATAAAGATCAAGAATATATATGGTTAAATGGTGGGGGTCTGAACGGTTTCTGAGATATGAGGCCCTTTTATGAAGTGGAAGGGAGAGAAATTGCCCCTGCTGCCCCCCAAGACAGGGTTGACTGAATGTGTCCAATAACAATGAACAAGAATATATGTGATATAGGATGGAAATTTGAATGGTTTCTGAGATATATGGCCTATTATTAAGTGAAGTCTTATCGTCAGTATGGTTTAGGGGTGGGGATCTGAACGGTTTCTGAGATATATGGATTTTAATGAAGTAAAGGGGTGGGGCATGGCCCGTGGCACCCCAGGGGGACCCGCATGCTGGTGTCACTGTTTGCGTCTTATCATAAGGAACAAGAATATATATGGTTTAGGGGTGGGCTCTGAACAGTTTCTCAGATATATGGTCTTTTGTGAAGTCGAGGGGTGGAGTGTGGCCCGGGCACACCCTGGGTGATCCCTAGGTTGGTGTCATATGGTTTTGGGGTGGGGATCTGTAAGGTTTCTGGAATATTTAGCCTTTTATGAAGTGGAGGGGGTTGGGCATGGCCCCGCACATCCCGGGGGACCCCAAAGTTGGTGTCACTGAATGCGACTTCTTATAAGGAACGGGAATATATATGGTTTAGAGTCGGGGATCTGTAAGGTTATTGGGATATTGGGCCTTTAATGAAGGGGAGGGGGTGGGGCATGGCCCCAATACATCCCGTGCCCCCCCCCCCCCCCCCCAAGGTTGGTGTCACTGAGTCCATCTTATCATAAAGAACAAAAGTATATATGGTTTAGGGGTTGGGATCTCGATGGTTTCTGAGATAAATGGCATTTTATGAAGTGGAGGGGGTGGGGCATGTCCCCGGCACATCCCGGGGGACCCCAGGTTGGTGTCACTTAATGCATCTTAGCATAATTTGTTTTTTGTTTGATTTGAGGTTTAACGTCCCCGTCAACACTGTAAAGGTCATTTTGGAGACGTTGCTTCCAATTTTGTGGGACTTTTACCCAACATTGAGATGAAATGACATCTCAAGCCCTGTCGCCCAATGAAACCAATAGGGTTTATTAGCATGGACGGTCCGCCTTGCACGCATCTTAGCATAAGGAAAAAGAATATATATAATTTCGGGGTGGGGATCTGAATGGTTACTGAGATAAATGGCATTTTATGAAATAGAGGGGGCAGGGCATGTCCCCGGCACATCCCAGGTTGGTGTCACTTAATGCATCTTATCATAAGGAACAAGAATATAAATGGTTTAGGGGTTGGGCTCTGTAAGGTTTCTGAGATATAAGGCACTTTATGAAGTGCAGGGGGCGGGGCATGGCCCCGGCACAACCTAGGGGACCCCCAGGTTGACATAAAAGCATATGGCTGAGAGAAGTTTACTCAAGGAACATGTCTATGTAAGTTTTGTCAAAATATCTGCAATGACTTGGCAGTAAATGCAATTTTTAAGTTTCCCCATTATAAGTCAATGGAAACTCTAAGTTGCCATAGCAACAAAACTAAAAGGCAAAAATTTCATAAAAAACACAAAACCTGTAAAGGCAAATATGGTGAATATTTTCATAAAGTCTCAGCCTCCTAGTGCATATGGTTGCTGAGGAGATGACTTTTTAAGTATTTTTTTTTCTATTTTTTTTGCATTTTGGTTTCCATGGCAACCAATAAAAATGAGCAGAAGGCCTAAAATCATACGGCAGATAGTATATTGCCTATGGAACATTTCTATGAAAGTTTTGTCAAAATATCTGCAGAGGCTTGGCAGTAAATGCCATTTTTTCCCCATTATAAGTCTTTGGAAACTACAAGTTGCCATAGCAACCAAACTAATGAGCCGATTTTCATAAAAAAAAACACAAACTTTCAATCCCCCAGCCCAAGGATGCTACAGATAAAATTTGGGCCCAATCGGCCTAGTGGCTTCAGAGGAGATGTCCTTTGAAAATGTTGACGTCATAGGACAGACGACGACGCCGCCGCCGCCGACGACGACAACGACGACGGACAACTGCCTATCCTATGAGCTCCCCCGGAGCCTTCGGCTCTGGTGAGCTAAAAATAAGTTGGCTTCCTTCAAAAAGGAAATCCAATACTTGGGCTAGCAATTTTGCTAATCTTTTGGGTTTCGTTTAAGAAATAGATCTGCACTGGCCGTGAATTGTTGAGTAATAAACCAAAGTTTTGAGATTGATTTGTCTACTAACAACTGAACGACAAATTGTTATTTATTACTCAACAAGTCAAATAATAGAGCTGATCCATTTCGATTCTAACATATTGAAAATCAGAAATAATATTGTTTTTATTTCATCAAATTCCTGCAATCCTTCGCCTTTGTTAGAAGAAATCCCGCCAAAAATATCGACTGAAACACAGTTTTATTTAAGTCAATAAGTAAGTAATGTTTTTATTTATAGGCGGTGGCTCATTTGGCATAGCCAATCTTCCATGAGGCCCTCTGAGAGCATACAATTACATACATTAATAGCATAATCATACAAATCAAATGATACATTTTAAAATACGAGAAATGCGAGAAATTTATGGAATTGAATGGTTGTAAAAGTGAAAAAATAAAATTTCTTGCATGCTTTTTAAAGAATGATAGAGATTTATCAGTGAAATCTAAATCGATATTTTCTGTGAAAATACAATTTTTATATTCACTGTTAAATGACTACTTTTTTTCTTCAAATCTAATTCTGTTGACAGCTTTAGCTTTGTCAAATGATGTGAAATAAATGAACTTGTTCTAATTGACGGTTAGCTCATTCTTGTGTGACGATGACGTTAATGACGTCATTTTCGACGCTGACGTCACTTAATTTTTCACGGTCGCCAGACTAGCCCGAAACTTATTTGGAAAATACTCTGTCAATTATTTCAATAATATTCAATTCATTATGATGTCCTGTCAGGCTATCTCTCGGGTGCAGCATTCAGTTTACACCCAACATTATACCCACTAAACTCGTTGGACACTACTAACTTGACGCGAAACGACCAGGAACAAAGACAATTTTCTCCGAGTGTGAGCTTCGCCGTTTGGGAAGCCAGACAGTTTCCTTTTGAAGCATGTGAGAAACAGAAAATTCTATATTTATTCAATGCAAGAATAAATTTTATGTCACTCATTAAACCCAAAACAGATATTTTCACTCGTGGCTAAGACACTCGTGAAAAAAAAAAACAAAAAAAAAAAAAAAAAAACAGTTTTGGTGTGAATTCGATGAGACAAACTTTGATCTTACACTGAGAAAAAAAATCAAATATCCCCTATATTGAGGAAAAAATGAGAAAAAAATATATATCCTGATTTATTTTTAATATTGCTGGCGATGGGGGTTTCAAAACAGAATAAACTTTTCATCCATGTTGTGCATTTAGCTGTAAACGATTTTAAACTTGAAGCATTTTTAATCTCCATATCACTGGTCCTGAAAATGACAAACTATTTTTAAATAAATTTAGATTCGGCTTTGGTATTTCGAAATTTCTGTTAGAAGCAGAACGTAAAGTAGAAGTAAAACGAAGATCAGGAATCGATACAATTAACTTACTCCACCCATTAAAGACACCAAAGGGAAAGATTCATAAAAATGAAGCGACCAGACCATAATGGAAACCTAAACAGAGGAAGGCCATAAGGACAGTTACTTTGCCACAAAATGGCCATATGGCCATCCAAAATAAAAAGACACAAGTGATACACACAGTAAATCACAAACAACAACATAAAAAAACCGCCACAGAAGAACCGCCTTGGAACGGTCAGTGGAAAGAATTCCACTGGGGGGGGGGGGGGGGGGCTTAAATCGATTTGAAGTGGCCACAATCCTCGCCCTTACTTCCGCCGCGATTTAGACAATTAATTGTTCAGTCCGCATGAAGGCCTCCTAACTCATCAGTGCACATCTCCGTGAACACAAATAATCAAAGAACCACAGAGGTGAGACACAACGGTGAGGACTCGACAGCAAAAAACCACTGAAATGCTAGAGCAAAAGAAAACCAACAGTTAGACTCCGATGGGCCCAATCAGAGACAGAGCATCAGGCACCAACCAACATTACCTTTAATTAGATCTCTCTAATTCTCAATAAGCCTTTACGTTGGAACCGTCATAGAATCTGAAGCCTGACCCACCGGCGTGCAATTAAAGAGGGAAGCAAACTTGCCAACCGTGATTGGGTTAACTACTATGCATGCAGTCTGTCGTATAACATCCATGTTGTACCCAATCTTTTTAATATCGAAGAATGGTTTTACGAAATTGGGTGCTAAAGTCATTGCGGCTATACATTTTTCTGAGTTTATATACTAAGTCACCATAAATTTCGGGTTCCGATAGACCTTGTTGCAGAAGAGATTTAAGTCCAATATTGAATTTCGAAATTAAATCAGAATGGCGTCTATAAAATTATGAAAATGCCGTGCGTAGTTTATGGTACCGATAACCCTGATTAAGAAGTTTAGCCGTTAATAATTTATTACGAGTGTTGAAGTCAGATACATGTACATGACTACACACTCTAGCAAATCTAATTAATTGCGAAATATAAACGCCATATGATGGCGCACGAGGAACATCACCATCCAAAAAAGGAAAATTTACAATCTCAAAATCAAAGTCATCGCGTTTATCATAAATTTTGCACGAAATAAACCCATATACAATAGATAGATGTAAATCCAAAAACGGGGCCTCGGTATCGGAAGAATTTGCTTTATTTAACTGAAGTTCTGGGGTGGGGGGGGGGGGGGGGTAAATCTGACTGATCAAACCATCGAAATAGGTATTATCAATATTTAATAAATCATCTAAATATCTAGAAGTGGAGCTAAAAGCTTCAATAATTTCAGATTGGTTATCAATGGAAAGCGACAACGATATAAGTTTATCATGACTTACCCTTTCATAACAATACAAGAACAGATCAGCCACAAGAGGTGCATTATTCGTACCCATCGGAATACCCACAATTTGTCTAAATAACTTAGTACCGAATCTAATGTAAATATTGTCAAGTAGAAAGGTGAGGGCATCAACCACTTTCTGACATGACCAAAGTGTATAATTTTTGTGCTCTTTAGAAGTGAAAAATGCATTTCTGACATTACATAACAATACAAGAACAGATCAGCCACAAGAGGTGCGCAATTCGTACCCATCGGAATACCCACAATTTGTCTAAATAACTTAGTACCGAATCTAATATAAATATTGTCAAGTAGAAAGGTGAGGGCATCACACACTTTCTGACATGACCAAAGTGTATAATTTTTGTGCTCTTTAGAAGTGAAAAATGCATTTCTGACATTACATGCAAGATAGAGAGAATCTTCTCTGTGAAAAGCCCATTCAATTAAATCATTAAGCTTTTCTTTTATAAGATTATGAGGAAGTGTAGTGTAAAGAGTTGAAAAATCGTAAGTAGACAGACCCGAATTTTATGGTGACTTAGTATTTAAATATTCAGAAAAATATATAACCGCAATGATTTTAACACCCAATTTCGCAAAATCATTATTCGATATAAAAAGATTGGGTACAACATGGATATTATACGACAGACTGCATGCATTGTAGTTAACCCAATCACGGTTGGCAACTTTGCTTCCCTCTTTAATTGCACGCCGTCGGGCCAGGCCTCAGATTCTATGACGGTTCCAACGTAAAGGCTTATTGAGAATTAGAGAGATCTAATTCAAGGTAATGTTGGTTGGTGCCTGATGCTCTGTCTCTGGTCGGGCACATCGGAGTCTAACTGTTGGTTTTCTTTTGCTCCAGCATTTCAGTGGTTTCTTGCTGTCGAGTCCTCACCGTTGTCTCACCTCTGTGGTTCTTTGATTATTTGTGTTCACGGAGATGTTGCACTGACGAGTTAGGAGGCCTTCATGCGGACTGAACAAATTATTTGTCTAAATCGCGACGGAAGTAAGGGCGAGGATTGTGGCCACGTAAAATCGATTTAAGCCCCCCAGTGGAAATCTTTCCACTGACCGATCCAAGGCGGTTCTTCTGTGGCGATTTATTTATGTTGTTGTTTGTTACTTACTGTGTGTATCACTTGTGTCTTTTTATTTTGGATGGCATTATGGCCATTTTGTGGGAAAGTAACTGTCCTTATGGCCTTCCTTTGTTTAGGTTTCCATTATGGTCTGGTCGCTTAATGTTTGTGTTTCTTTCCCTTTGGTGTCTTTGATGGGTGGAGTAAGTTAATTGTATCGATTCCTGATCTTTGTTTCACTTCTACTTTGAAGCACGAAAACGTCTGGATTTCAATTTATTTAAATATGTTCTTTAAAAGGGCTATCCTTTGGAAGCAAGGAATACACCACAGAAGTGAAAAATATGGAGTGTACATGTTTTCTGGGCCAGACTAGCTAGTTTCGGCCAATTAGGCCTCATTCGAATTTTTTATAGACCAAAACAGATTTCTTCCTGATCTTTCAAAGACTTTATGACAATATTTAATCACATGCGTTTTAATAGCAGTAAGACAGGAAGTTAATAATTAAGAAAGTTCAGTGGTAGTGCAAGAGCTAGAATTTGCAATAAACCGTAAGGTCTTTTATGAAGTTTTGGTAACCAGTATAGTGTAGGAAGCTTGTCTTGGCCTTCGGTAACACACACAGCAACTTGGTGGCTGAATGACAAATATGTTTATCTACTATAGCTCTCTCTCTTTAGCTAAAGGCTGAAGCTCATAGGCCTTAGTATCACCAAGCTCCTGCTTAAGCGTGTTAACATAGTGGAGCCGTCACACAACGACGACAATGTTAGCGGCCTTGTCTGCAGAGGCCAAAACAAACTTCTTATGAAATTCTTGAATATCTAGTTTAAGATGACGTAAAGACGTCTTAGGCTTAGGAGGTAATAAGTTAGTATTTTGAGAATAGAAAGAAATGCGTTTATTCACTTGTTTTAAAATGCAAAGTTTCCAGTCCTTAAGGGCTTTATGCTCAACATACTCTCGCTTACACCATCGATTACCGAATTCATTCAAGGAAGCAGCGATTTCATCTCTACATTTACTGAATCAATTTTAGAAGGAAACCGATATTTCGGTCCTTTAGAAATTATATTCCTTATCCTAGAATCAGGAATAATTTTCAAATTGCCAGAGTTTTTACAGTCACAAGCATCAGGAGTATTAGTATCAATATCAAGATCTGAAACAATTTTGAAATTAAAAATGATAGATCGAACAGGTTTGTTATATTTATAGCAAATTATAGGTGTTTCAGTATTTTGAAAATAAGCAGGAATGGAAGAAAGCACCGAGCTCTCACGGAAGATACTTGGCAAATCTATAAAATCCATACCCTTATTAATGAAGGATACTTTGAAGAAATGGCGTTTATGATTAATTTCAGAATTAATGTAAGGACGGAGAGTATGCTGAGTATAGCCTCTAGTTAAGAGAGCCGCATCATATAACTGATTAGAACTATCGTAGAATTTATTCGCCGCGGTGTCCAGAAGACGTAAAACAGAAACGGGTAATGAACTTAAAAATGAAAGCATAGAGTGGCGTCCATGATTTAATAATATAATTGACAGTCACTTCAGTCTAGTACTGTTTCGTTTAAACGCACGTAATTTACGTTTAAAGTTACCATTATTCCTGGTGCTGAAGTTCATAGGCCTTAGTACCACCAAGCTCCTGCTTAGTACCATGTAACAGTCACTTCAGTCTAGTATTGTTTCGTTTAAAAGGATGTAATTTACGTTCAAAGTTTCCATTTTTCCTGGTGCCGTGAGACCTAGTTCTGCATTTTCGACATTCCAGGAGCGAGAAAATATCAATGTCCGGCATTCTGGAAATATTACCCTCATGATAAATGTTGTCATTAAATCCCAGTGGAAAAGGGGTCTGTAAAGATTTAATCCATTTCAGTTCAGACTCATGTCTTTTGATAATTTTGAATCTAGATGTAGAATTTGCATCGTAGTAAAGTTTTTCCACTGGTTGTATAACAATGTTATTTACAGAATGACCTGTACGTCGAAAGTGACGGTACAATCAAGTGTCAGTTTTCTTTGGCTTACTCATTCTACGATAATGCTCGTTTAGTCTAGTTGGATACCAAACTTTCCAAAAACATGTCTCGCCTCTGAAATAGCTCTGTGATATATGAAAGGGCAATGTTATTATCTACCTTGTACATAATTTTTGCTTTGTTTAAAAACATTACCTCATCAAATGTCAAGATCTTAAGACGATTGCAGGCCGCATCTAAATGTGTATACTCCCCACTTAAAATAATTTTGCATGCCAGTCTTTGTAATTTTGTGACCTTCTGAACATTCACAATAGTTGAATTTCCCCATATAATGCTGTTGTTTAATATAAGCATTATAGAACAGTAACTTATCTTCTCCTGTTAAAAACGACTTTATCTATGATAAAAGCCACAGATTCGATGCAATCTTTTTCGAAATGTATTGACAATGATTATTCCAACTCAGGTTTTCTTCAATGTGAACACCAAGAATCTTTTCAACACTCGTCAGCTTTAAATCAAGGTTATTATGTTTCAGAAGGAGATGAAGGTTATTTAGACTAGCTCTTTTTTGTCTGCTTGTTATGATAATCACCTTAGTGTTTTTCAATGTTTATCACCATGCCATTTTCCCTACACCAATTTTCAAGTAATTCAAGAGATGTTTGAAAGTTAGTTTGAAGAGTTTGCGATTGTATGTCATAATTAGAAGTATCATCAGCATATAGGTCTGTTGATAAGACAGAATTTTCAAGCACCAGAGGCAGGTCGTTAATAAATAACAAAAACATAAGGGGGCCTAAAATTGAAACTTGCGGAAAGCCATACATTATCTTTTCACTTTCTGATACTTAATTATTAATAGATACCACCTTTGCTCTATTACACAAATAAGAATCAAACCATAATATAGAATTCACGTCACATTTATAGAGTTTTAGTTTCTGTAAAAGAATATTATGATCCACGAGGTCGAAAGCTTTGCGATAACCTACCATTACCTTACCTACCAATTTACCACCATTTATTGCTTTTAGCCATGTATCAATCATTAATACTAATGCAGATTCAGTAGAACGTCCTTTTCGAAATCCGCTTTGCTGCTTATGCAATAGACTATAAGAATTAAGGAACGATATAAGTTTATCATGAACCCATTTCTCAATCAATTTAGAAATTGTTGGAAGTATTGAAATTGGTCTGAGATTGTTTACTTCGTCCTTTGGACCATCTTCAAAAGTTGGATTAACTTTTGCTGTTTCTCAGGTTTTCGGGAATATGCCACTCTTGTTAATGGACTCAAAATATCAGGAGCAATTTTCAAAAGTCCTATACAATCAAGGCCTGTTGCCTTTTTCGCATCAAGGCTTACAGGAAAGTCTTTAACAAACGAGTGTGTCACATTCGGTATTGCAAAGCAGCTGTCCTTTGGTTCTTTTGAATCAACGTATTCCTTTATATATTGAAAGTCTGAATGCTCAATAGGTTCCTTAAGTTTTGATGCCACATTTACAAAGTATCTGTTGAAGACATTAGCCATCTCATGATTATCAGAAAGCAATATGTCCTTATCTTTAATTCCTAAAATAGTTTCCTTATTTGTTGTTTTACTAGATGCTCCGAATTCTCTAAAATGTGCGTGGATCGTCTCTTCCTTCTTCAATTTTTGATTTATATACCCCTCGTTTAGATGACCTTATCATAGAAGACACTTTATTTCTTAGTAAAACATACTCATTTGGTTTTCCATTTATTTTGTATTTATTTCTCTCTCTGATTGTGTCTAATATTTCTGGAGTGAGCCATTCAGGTTGTTTTTGTTTCCTGATTCTATGTTCCCTCAAAGGTGCATGTTTGTTAACAACCTCTATAAATAAAGCATTCCACATTTAACCCATTTCATCGACATCATCAGAGCAGCTTAAAACTACCCAAGGGGCTTGAGCTAAATCGTTTTTGAAAGAGGTCTTATTAAGGAGGATGGGGTGTAATTCATTTGTCTTTAGATTTTTATTATTTGCTTGTATTTTATAGCTTGAAATCTCTGCATTCGTGAGCCGGTATAAAAATATAGGCATACCATGCTTTTTTTTTTCGAGCTTTTTAGCCTTATAGATGGGTACTGTTTTCGAAATTATTGAATGTTTCAATAATTACCCCAATCATTGACAAATTGTCGATAACAATTGTTTAAAACAAAATTTCCCAGTTTGGTTTAAAAAACACAATGCAGAATAATGTCATGTACCTAGCTGTGAAAGACAAACTCTTTCACAGGTTTTTGTCGAAACACCTATTTACAAATGACTTTCTTTGCATTTTTTTTGCTGTTTTGATATGCAATTTTCACTATATTTGATAAAAGAATGCATTTTTCGTCTTTAGATTTTTCTTATTTTCACATATGTTGTGAAATAATATTAGATACACGAAATAGGCGTGAAATTTGACCATGTCACCAGGCATCTGGAAGAAGTAATGCAGAAAAAGTTACCCCACCCCCAATAAAAAATGGCTAAAAAGCATTAAGATATTGTTTAAATGATAAGAACAAGGATTATACCTTTATTATTGCACCTACGTTTGCTTACCTAATGCGATATGTATCAAAGTATTTCATTTTAAATGAAACACAATTTCATTTATAAGTTTTATGGTGTGAAAAATTGTTTTTTTTTTCTGGCAAAAAATCCATGTTATCATATCGCCATATTGTCAATTTGTTCATGTTTAAAAGATATGAAGCCATTAACATTGTCGCAGACGTTCAGACAATGACCGATATATGCTATTAATTTACCTTGGAAATATTATTGTACATTTTTATCTTTCTTTTTTGCCTATATATTACCCCACCCTCCTAATGAAATGGGTTGAAATTGATAAAAAAACAGAAATTCAACTTCGGTGAAGTTGATGTCGCACCTGCTCCCCACCTGCCCAACACAAAAAATAAAAGTTTATTTAAGGCATAAGAGATGAATATAGGGCTTTGAGAAGAATCCATAGCCTATAATATATGTGAGGTAAAGAACTGACTAAGTTCACAATGTGATAAAATGATCTAAAATGACTAAGTTCACAATATGGAAAAGGTGACAAAAATTGATTTGAAGATTAAGTCCAAACCACATGCGCATCCTCATACCATGCCGAAAGCACATACAAATTTTCCAAATGATTGGTATAAAAGTGTAGGAGGAGTTGCGATGACAAGAGGTACCAACCCAATACCAATTGAAGGTTAAAAATGACTAAGTTCAGAATCTGGAAAAAGTGACAAAAATTGATTCGAAGATTAAGTCCAAACCATATGCGCATCCTCATACCAAGGGGAAAGCACATGCAAAGTTTCCAAATTATCAGTATAAAAGTGTAAGAGGAGTTGCGATGACAAGAGGTACGTATCGCATACCTAAAAATGACTAAGTTCACAATATGGAAAAAGTGACAAAAATTGATTCGAAGATTAAGTCCAAACCACATGCGCATCCTCATACCATGCCGAAAGCACATACAAATTTTCCAAATGATTGGTATAATAGTGTAGGAGGAGTTGCGATGACAAGAGGTACCAACCCAATACCAATTGAAGGTTAAAAATGACTAAGTTCAGAATCTGGAAAAAGTGACAAAATTGATTTGAAGATTAAGTCCAAACCATATGCGCATCCTCATACCAAGGGGAAAGCACATGCAAAGTTTCCAAATGATCAGTATAAAAGTGTAAGAGGAGTTGCGATGACAAGAGGTACGTATCGCATACTTAAAAATGACTAAGTTCACAATCTGGAAAAAGTGACAAAAAATGATTTGAAGATTAAGTCCAAACCATATGCGCATCCTCATACCAAGGGGAAAGCACATGCAAAGTTTCCAAATGATCAGTATAAAAGTGTAAGAGGAGTTGCGATGACAAGAGGTACGTATCGCATACCTAAAAATGACTAAGTTCACAATATGGAAAAAGTGACAAAAATTGATTCGAAGATTAAGTCCAAACCACATGCGCATCCTCATACCATGCCGAAAGCACATGCAAAGTTTCCAAATGATCGGTCTAAAAGTGTAGGAGGAGTTGCGATGACAAGACATCCAGTGTAAAATGTTGACGGACGGACGGACGAACGAACGGACGGACGGACGGACGGACGGAAACTTGCACGCCTATGTCTTCCTGCTAAAGCAGGTGCGACAAAAATACCATATGCTGATGCAAAAGAATATACAAATTTCCTTTTTCCCGTTCAAGTTCCTGCCAACGTTATGGGGAAAGTAGAAAAACTAATAGTTAATTTTTCTCTATAATTTTTAAAGTTTTTCTTTCATGCCATATTCACGGTCCGGAAACGCTATTTAATTATCTATTGCCTGTTTATGCAAACTGTGAAAGGGAGGTGCGATAAGTTATCCATTTACTTTCCGGTGAAGGCAATGATCAGGAATGGATACAATTACCCAACACCTCCGATCAGACACACCAAAGGGAAAGAACCACGAACATGAAATAACTAGACCATAATGGAAACATCACTAGCGGAAAGCCAAAATGGCAGTTACATTCCCACATAGTGGCTTTTGTGGACCTTGATAAGGCATTTGGTTGAGTGTCTCGGAAAGTCATTTAGGAGGCACAGAGAAAATTTGAAGTGGAGGAGTGGAATGTTCGACTGGTCCATTGGATGTCTGCTAATGCGCAGTGACGTGTCCCTGTTTGTGTCGGTTACTATGAAGAATTCGAAATGAATGTCGGTGTTCCTCAAGACGCTTTTCTCAGTCAAATACATTCCATTATTGTGCTTTACGTCTTGTCATGCGAGTTCTGCTCTGGAGGCCTTTGTAATCATAGTTGAATCACTCAAAGAAAGTATCTGGATACTAATAATTTTGTTCGATTCGTTTCAGCTCTACATGGAAAAAACATGCAGCTTTATCTTTTTCTTCAATCCAAGCTCGGCGGGTCGGCTATCATGTACTGTACAGACTAACAATGAGAAGTATTTGGGACGACGAAGCACACTGATGCAATTCTCCCTCCCCGATTCCACAGTTCGAGCCTCGATTTTGATTCTCTCTCTCTCTCTCTCTCTCTCTCTCTCTCTCTCTCTCTCTCTCTCTCTCTCTCTCTCTCTCTCTCTCTCTCTCTCTCTAACTGTCCTGTTGAGTCTAAGATCCTAAATGTGGGTGGATATTTGTTCACTGAGGTGGGTTATCAGAAATTGAAACTGAGACTGCGACTGATTATTAACAGAGTAATGTGAGCTGCCAGGCATTACAGTTGTGTCTGCTCTATAAGTTCATACCAATATCTAGGTGGATAAATATGGCAGTGTTTTTTTCTATCTATCTACTGATACTGTGTTAGCCCCGCCCATCGGGGCTTGAAGAAATAGATGGGTTGCATGATGCTTCCACGCTGAGCTGAAACCGACCCGCACACGAGTACTGGTAATCGGCTTAGAGGATCTAAGCCTGCCCAGCAATGCACGTCGGACCGTCCATGCTTATAAACCCTATTCGGCGACAGGGCTTGAGATGTCATTTCATCTCAATGTCGGGTAAAAGTCCCACAGAATTGGAAGCAACGTCTCCATAATGACCTTAACAGTGTTGACGGGGACAAACTTCAAATCAAACAAAACTGATACTACGTAGGTCACATTTGACCATTACCGTAGGTTTACATTGCATACACTCCAGGTTTTGCAGGATGAATACCAACACAGTAATCATGTAAGGATCTTTAACCTGCACAGGAGATGGTTCTCCCTGCACAGGGGGCCTCCAGTTAACGTCCCGATCCGAAGGACGGTGCACTTTATGACATTCATCCCTGCAAATGATGCCACTGTCCCACAGTGTGTTCGGACACAGAAATTTTATCGCCGCTGCCGGGGATCGAACCCGGGACCTCTAGCATCAGAGGCAAGTACACTAACCACTGAGCTATCACGCTCCTTACTGTTTTTTCCCCAATTATATGACGTCACGCAAACTAAATGAGTCATTGTTTTGTTTGTATTGACAAAGTATGGCCATGGAATATGTGCAGTGGCAGACTCTTCAAGGCTTATTTTTGACACCAATGGAAAAATAAAGTAAACGTCTTGCGTTAAAGAGAGTTCAGATTTGCCGTGGAAAGCTGATGGGCTGCAATCGGAGGAAACAAATCAGTAGCTGGAAAAATACAGGGTTAGTCTGTTTGTCACTTAATTTTCACGTGCTTACAGCCATGCGAACTAGACCGGAAAGTAGTCTATGAAGTCGCAAAATATTTTACAACAAAAAACACTGTAATGGTTATCAAATGTTACAAAAACCTCAGAAAACACTTTACAAACAAAATACAAACTAAAATTATTTGAGGTAAAAATTCAAACTTGATTATGGCAGAGTCAGTTATGCGCCACCCTCCTTAAATGTTTTGAAAGATGGATATTTAATGGTTTGATGAGAATGCTAACGTACACAAGAATTTAGTTTTACGATTTCCAAAAATAGCAAAACGATCACTTAATGTAAGTTTATTTGCACACACCTGAGAAATATTTTCCTCAACACTTGTATATATGTGATCAATTAATGTTTGAGAACTATTTGTGACACGTGTTGGTTGTGATATCAATTGAGAGAGACCCAAGGATAACGTTGAGTTTTGCCATTCCGTGTCTGCTTTATCATTTAACAAATTTTTATTCAAATCCCCTAGTAAAATGATTTCTTTGTTTTCTTTTGAGGCATTATCTATAAAATCTTCAAATCTATCATTATATTCTGTTCTAGAATCAGGAGGCCTGTACATATTACATAATAACAAGAGGGCCCAATGACCCTATATCGCTCACCTGTGTACCAGAAAATCATAAGTGTAGGAGACCACTTGACATTGGAGAAGAAGATTTTTGATTTTTTTTTTCCAGTATAAGTCCATAGGTCAATTTTGATCCAAAGGGCATGGTTGGCAGGATTCATGTAGACGACCATTTTATGTTGATATATACTAAATCAGTGATTTTTTTGACAAATTTGCCATTATGAGTCCTGGGACCCACTGGGTCCAGAATTAATGCATCCCAGACCCAAACCATGCATCCAAACCAGGACCCATGGTGAAACATTCTTTTGCACCCGAGAGTCAGTCTTGCAGTCTGGAATGCATGAATTCTGGATTGTAGCAATTCCTTATCATTGCCCGTTTTCAGTTATATTTAAACTTGTGTATAAACCGTATTCAGGCGTGTATTACCCGCAGTTTTTTCCCTCAAATTACAGGCACAAGTTCAGGGTGCGGGTAACCCACCCGAATTATTTTTGGACCATTTTATTTTTACTTTTGTCAGCTGAAAATACGATGCATCTCATGTTATGCTCTATCCTTTTACAGTTCCCGACATTGTCCACTCAATTTTATTTACACATGAGTAATATAACAATCTCAATTACTAAGCAAGCCCGATTTTTGTGAGGATTATTCCTAAAACTCTGATTTTGAACGAAATAAACAAGCAAGTTCAATGCGAACATCGAATACTGGCATCCAAACTGCGGCCCACAAACCACCGCTAGTTTTTTTCCTGCACGCGATCGGTAAATGACGTCATCGGAACCCAGCAATCCCACAGGAGTCTATTGTTTTATCTTAATGGGGCGTATCTCTTTCATAAAAAATTGTTTGGAAACGGTAAAAAAATTCTCGATATCAAAACCAATAACCAATAACCAACAACAGCATATAGATAGATGTGTTAACACAAATTAAAGCGTTCAACTTTTCTCGCCAAGCGTCTGCTATTTGGCGCCAAAACATAACCATTCATGAGATAGTAGAATAGTCGTAACAACTCGTCATAGGAGCAATTAAATAATTTTCACATTGATTGCGGATTAAATTTTATGATTGTGGAATAAACGCAAACTGGAGACATAACTTGACCATATTTTCACACCTTATCGACACGCACCACAGGGTGGCAATTATATGGCAGGGATTAACAATAGTGTCTTAATTTAACCGTTATAAATTATCAAACAGTTTTAATCCAAATCAGACGTCTGTGGCGTCTTTCTGAGGTGTCAGATCTGGGACTGCAGTGTTTGCCGATGTCCCAAAAAAGGGCCCTGGGCATACATGTATGTGGGTTAATAAATAAATAACACTGGTTGACAGGTAAAGTTTTTTCAACATTTTAATATAAAATACATGCTTTCTGGTGATACTAGCACGCACGCGCATTTGCCCGCCTTTTGAAGACGATCGCGAGTTCCGTTGTGTGCTACAAAAACTGGCCAAACTCACGCATCATTTAATTTTTGTAGCGAATTTTTATATTTTATATCGACTTGTTTTTTTTTTACTTCAGTTGTCTTAGGTCTTATACATCTATTACTATCTTTCGTCTTACACTGAGTTGGTCATATTTGGCCATTGTAGTTTGATTACGAGCTGGGACTGTCTGAATTAATCACCTGGCTGAAATGGGTTTAGTACTTTAAGCAGTTTAATGTAGACGATCGCCGTCACGATCGGCTGCCTCAGACTGAGAGGCCTTGTTGTCAGACTGCTTTTGACCTAGCAGACCGAACAGGGTTTGCTGTTTGGGGTCTAGTTTTAGTTTTTCAGGAGGCGGCATCTCTCGCAGCTTCTTCAGTCCCTCAGTTTGACAAGTGCAAGGTCAAACGGTGTTACGCTAAAAGTTCTCAACGGATTAAAGGTGCATTATTGAGCTATCGGGCTTCAAAAATGAAAAGCGTGTTTTTCGGTTTTATTTCTTCTATTCATGTAGCTTTATCATTTGTAATCTTCTGAAACCAAATACCACTTCAGAACTTTGTGAAAATCGTCGATTTCATTTTTGTCTACCTATATTTATTTGTTGTTGTTGGGAATTCCTATCTAAAACTATTCCTGTCACGTGACAAATAACCGGCAACATCACTGCGGCGAACAACAAGATGGCGACCTCCGGTTCATCTGAGGAAAGTAGAATTTTTAGTCCAAATTACAAGTATTTGACTTTCAACGGCACTGACACAATACTATCATGCATGTTTATATGTTATCAAATGATAACGCATCAATTTGCAGGCAAGAACATTATTTTGCCGTCAATATATAAGGATGAATTTCTGAATCGATGAGAATTGACATGGGGTCGTTTCAAAGCTACACAAAAAGCGCATACATGTGAGAGTAGATGTATGATGTGGGTATTTGTTAGAATTAGACGATACTAGCAATAACCTTTTGATTTGTTTGATTTGAGGGTTGACGTCCTAATTAACACTGTTTAACGTCCCCATCAACACTGTATAAATAATTTTGAAGACATAGCTTACAATTTTGTGGGACTTTTATATACCCGACATTGAGATGAAATGAGATCTCATTCCCTGTCGCCCAATGAAACCAATAGGGTTTATATGCATGGGCGCTCCGACTCGCACCGCTTTGCCTGGGCAGACTTGGATCCTCTAATACTCCTAAGCGGTCGGTTTAAGCTCTGCCTGGCAGCATCATGCAGAACGTGCACCAGGACCTTTCTACTCACTGATACTGGGATCGGCCACATTTTACCATTACTTGCAGATTTACAGCAAACATCAATCTTGCAATTACGGTAGAGGTCTTAACCTGCACAGCGCCGGCCTCGGTAGCTCAGTCGGATGCGCGTCTGACTGGTGATCATGGGGAAGCAGGTTCGATACCTGCCGGGGTCGGCAATATTCTTTCGCGGGGATTGATCATGAAATCTTTTCTACGGGCATTCTCTCCATTCCGCTGGTTCAAGAAGGGCAGTTGTCAGTTTCTGGCGAAAGAATGTGCACTCTCTTGGTTACCTCTTACGTATAAGCCTGCCCAGGAAAAGTAAACTGACATGCTCAAAAACGGCCTTAATAGTGTTGACTGGGCCGTAAACCCCAAAACAAACAACAGTTAACCTGCATAGGGGATGACTCTCCCTGAACAGGGCGCCTCCAGTTTGTTTGTTTGATTTAAGGTTTAACGTCCCCGTCAACACTTTAAAGGTCATTTTGGAGACATTGCTTCCAATTTTGTGGAACTTTAACCCGACATTGAGATGAAATGACATCTCAAGCCCTGTCGCCTAATGAAACCCATAGGGTTTAATATGAAATAGGTGCGACCTAACTGCAACCAACTGTTTTGATGCTTATTAACCTCCCATTGTGTGTATTCTATATTAGTTGGGTCTTTTTGAAATGAAAATATTTTCTAAATGGACATTTGCAGTAGTACCGTAAAATTCCTATATGGACTGTTCTAAAGTTGAACAGTCTCAAAGGTGGCCCCTGACTTAACAACTACAGCAACAAAGTTAAACTTGATTTGTGCAGTAGATTGTTAATCGAAAAAAAAACATAATAAAAAAACACGATGTATTTGTGAAACACTGATGCCCCCAAACAGCGCATGTTAAATATAAAAGCAATATCACTAAGCAGTCGGAAGGTATGGCCAATGTTCAAGTCTTAAAAAGTAGGTGAAGGTCACAAGGTAAAAAATTATGGGATCGTTTGAAAGGTCTTGTGACACAGAATGCACATGTGAAATATGAAAGCCCTAACACTTACTGATCGAAAGTTATGGCCAATGTTAAAGTTTTTAAAAAGTAGGTCAAACGTCAAGGTCACGAGGTCAAAAATTATGGTACCACTGGAAAGGTCTTGTGAAAAAGAATGCATATGTGAAGTATGAAAGCCCTATCACTTACCAATCGAAAGTAATAGACTATGCTAACGTTTTTCAAAAAGTAGGTCAAACGTCAAGGTCACGAGGTCAAAATTTATGGTACCATTAGAAAGGTCTTGTGACAAGGAATGCACATGTGAAATATGAAAGCCCTATCAATTACCAATCGAAAGTTATGACCAATGTTAAAGTTTTTACAAAAAAAATCAAATGTCAAGGTCAAGAGGTCAAAAATTATGGTACCGCTAGAAAGGTCTTGTGACGCGGAATGCACATGTGAAATATGAAAGCTCCATCTATTACCAATCTAAAGTTATGGCCAATGTTAAAGATTCCAAAAAAAAATGAAAAAAGTAGGCCAAGGTCAAGGTCACGAGATCAAAAATTATGGTACCACTGGAAAGGTTTTGTGATAAGGTATACACATGTGAAATATGAAAGCCCTATCACTTACCAATCGAAAGTTATAGACTATGCTAAAGTTTTTAAAAAGTAGGTCAAACGTCAAGGTCACGAGGTCAAAATTTATGGTACCATTAGAAAGGTCTTGTGACAAGGAATGCACATTTGAAATATGAAAGCCCTATCAATTACCAATCGAAAGTTATGACCAATGTTAAAGTTTTTAGAAAAAAAAATCAAACGTCAAGGTCAAGAGGTCAAAAATTATGGTACCGCTAGAAAGGTCTTGTGACACGGAATGCACATGTGAAATATGAAAGCTCCATCTATTACCAATCTGAAGTTATGGCCAATGTTAAAGATTAAAAAAAAAAATGAAAAAAGTAGGCCAAGGTCAAGGTCACGGGATCAAAAATTATGGTACCACTGGAAAGGTTTTGTGATAAGGTATACACAGTCATGTGAAATATGAAAGCTCTCTATTACCATTCAAAAGTTATGCCCAATGTTAAGGTTTTTGTAGACAGACAAACAGACAGACCTAAAACTATATGCCCCCGAATCTCTTAGATTCCTGGGGCATAAAAATCACTCCGTCCAGAGAATGGTATCTGTATTTAGTAGAACTTGAATTATTTTTGAAAACTGCAGTTGCATTCTACCAGTATTATTATTAGTATTGAAAACTGCAGTTGCATACATACTTTAGGGTAGGGAAGAGTTATTATTTCTGTTCAAGAGATAGAAATGTATCTTGTTCTATCTATCAATATTCTATCTATCTATCTATCTATCTATCTATCTATCTATCTATCTATCTATCTATCTATCTATCTATCTATCTATCTATCTATCTCCCCGAAGCGATCCCCGCCAATCGGGGCTTGCAGAAATAGATGGACTGCATGATGCTTCCACACAGAGCTTAAACCGACCACACTAGATAACCGCTTAGAGGATCTATGCCTGCCCAGGGAAAGTCGTGCGAGTCAGACCGTCCATGCTTATAAACCGTAACGGTTTCATTGGGTTACAAGGCTTGAGATGTCATTTCTCGCAAAGCTGAATCCGACCGCACAGGAGTACTGGTTACCCGCTTAGATCTAATCCTGCCCAGGGAAAGCAGTGCGAGTTGGACCGTTCATGCTTATTAACCCTATTGGTTTCATTGGGCGACGGGGCTTGAGAAGTCATTTCATCTCGATGTCGGGATAAAAGTCCAACAAAATTGGAAGCAATGTCTCCAAAATGACCTATATAGTGTTGACAGGGACGTTAAACATCAAATCAAACAAATAAATTGAGATGTCATTTTTTCTCAATGTCGGGTAAAAGTCGCACAAAATTGGAAGCAACATCATCAAAATGACCTATACGTGTTGATGGGGACGTTAAACATCAAATCAAACAAACAAAACTCCCAGTGGGGACGTAATGGGTCTAAAAGACGAGTCTTCAGGAATCATGATTCTACTTTGCACCGGCCCCCGTCCATCGGGGCTTGAAGAAATATATGGGCTGCATGATGCTTCCACGCAGAGCTGAATCCGACCCGCACACGAGTACTGGTAAACCGCTTAGAGGATCTATGGTTGCCCAGGCAAAGCGGTGCGCACGAGTCACTGTCCATGCTTATAAACCCTATCGGTTTCATTGGGCGACAGGGCTTGAGATGTCATTTCATTTCAATGTCGGGTAAAAGTCCCACAAAATTGGAAGCACCGCCTCCAAAATGACCTTTACAGTGTTGACAGGGACTTTAAACCACAAATCAAACAAACAAATCTACTATACACAAGTTACAAGTACGTCGCATTAGGTGTACATTATTACATACACTCCGAAAGCTTACATGGTAATTCTGTAATTACGACATCTATAACCTGCACAGGCACCAGGTCTCTGAATTTTTAACAAACAGGACAAAGAATTCTATGAAAAGGGATACCCCCTTGAAATGGAACTACTAATTTGGTCGCCCAGCACTGCACACTAAAAAGTTTTGAGCTACTTGAACATGTGGCTTAACACAAACAAGTTGTGGATTAGTAATTCTGCAATGTTGTTAGATGCAGTGAGTTGAGATATAAAATATGTGTGTCTTTGGCTAGTTTAAACTCAGTCTTGACTATGGAAATCTTCGGATTTTTCTTATTTTGAGAAAAATTGAAAAGTTCTGCGAAACTGGCACATCTGCATGTGCAAGCTCATGTTTTCAAGGCTTTACACAACTTAATTCTTATGCATGTTTTTTATTTCATCTGTCCATTACTTTTATAATACATTTGTATTTCTGTCCTAAATATTATATCAGAATATAATAACTGGTGGAAAATGAAATATAATGGTCAATGGTTTCGAAAAGCTATCCATTTAATTATTCTGCTACTTTTATGGCATAAGAGTATGGCAAAATATGAGCCGTTGATAGTAAGATGGAAAAATATGGTTGTAATTTGTGGGTGCGGTAGGGCTTGAGATGCCATTTAATATAAAGATCAGTTAAAAGTCCCACAGAATGTGAATCAACATCTTCAAAATGATGTAAATAATGTAAACAGGGACTTAAAGGTAAATTCAAACAAATGAAAAGGTAGCGTTATCTGTGTGGTAATAATTAGCTGTATGATCTTTGTCTTGTTGTTGTTGTAGACCTATAAGGCATTTTATTGCTGCCTATGAACTCCCGTTTTATAGCGAAAGTCAATTAACAAGTCTTTGTCAGTTTCACCCTGGTTTAGTAAACAAACTGGAGTGTGATAGCCCAGTGGTTAGTGCACTTGCCTCTGATGCTAGAGGTTCCGGGTTCCGTCCCCGGCAGCGACTATAAAATTTCGGTGTCCTAACACGCTCCATTGGCATCATTTGCAGGAATGAATGTCATGAAGTGCACCATCCTTCGGACTGGGACGTTAGCTGGAGGCCCTGTGCAGGGAGAGTTATGCCCTGTGCAGGTTAAACCTTTTTGTACCAAATGGAATCTTCCTTCTTATATATTGCAGGAGTTCATTTCAAAATTTAGGGGTTTCAGGTTGTGTTTTTATCAAAATGTATTTGGAAAATGACTGTACTTTTAACAAAGTCTTCGGCGGCAAACAACTCGTTGGTTGGTTGCTATTAGCATGGGCGGTCCGCCTTGAACCGCGGTTCCTGGACAGGCTTAGATCCTCTAAGCGGTTTACCAGTACTAGTGTGCGGGCCGAATTCAGCTCTGCGTGGAAGCAGCATGCAGCCCATATATTTCTTCAAGCCCCTATGGGCGGGGACCGGTGCCTCCAGTTAAACGTTCCGATCCAAAGGGTGGTGCGCAGTTTGACATTCATCGCTGTAAATGGTGTTCAGACACCGAAATAATCATCGCCGGGTCGAACCGAGGGCCTCTGGCATCAGAGTCAAGTGCACTAACCACTCTGGGCTTAACCACTGGGCTGTCACGCTCAGTTTATTACATAAACTCCAGGTTTGCAGGATGAAACTCTGCACAGTAATCGGCTCTTTTGCTGTACATCGGGTCGTTCTCCCTGCTCGGGGGGGGGGGGTGGTCATGTGAGTACCAGCTGATAGCAAGCCGGCGGAATGAACCACAGACAGCGCATAAATGTCATCCTACTGGATTTCAGCAAGGCCATTCACGAGGTCCCGCATAACGACTTGCAGTCAAGCTCTGCTGTTACGGGATACCAAGCAAGACAAAGTCGTGGATCAAGAATTTCATTGCTGATGGATACCCGAAAGTCGTAATTGATGATTTCTTCATCTGCGCCCGTTACTTCTGGTATTCCACAGAGTACAGTGCTCGGCACTCATCTCTTCCTCATATACATCAACGACTTGCCACCACGCGTCTCCCTTGTTCGCTGATCACTGCCTGTTGTACCGAGTTGCTGTCGCTCAAGAGGACTTGAATCGTTAACAAGCATGGGAGAGAGACTGGCAGATGCGTTTTCACCCAGACAAGACTTAGTCTGAGTACATCAGAATCGGCAACAAAAGCAAGATAATGGAGTCATCATACAACATCCATTGCAAGAAGTAAAGCAAAAAACCTGGCTTCTTCTACCCCTTATTTGATCTTGGGAAGATATACTCTGACTAAAATGCCAGTTTGCCTTATCAGTTGGTGTTCGGTAAGGGGTACAGAAAGGCAATAAACATTTCATGACTGTAGCTGTAATCAATCATTTACCAAAGAGAATCTTGCGAGGTAAAATTCGCATTGTACTAGACCTTGGTGTCTAAGACAAGATTAAAGTCTAACAAGGTTTCATATTTGATAAAAACACACATGAAGGTTGGTAATTGGTTAATATGACATCAAGGTCTAGTAGCTAGACTATGGCATGCTATCTACGTCAGACAGCCAGACAGTTGCTTTCCTATCCTACGCAGAAATCTCTCTGCATGCCCAAAGGACATCAAGGCAACGGCATACAAGTCACTAGTTAGACCTAAACTAGAATATGCTGCCACTGGACCCCTACAAACAAACCAGTCCAGTTCAATCGCAATCTCCCGTTCACATCCGCTATCTTAATGTGCATATGCATATTGGAAATGAAAATAGGGAGGTTGGTAAAACCTAGTATTCCTTGAATTTCTCGAATCAAGGTCTGCTTTAATTAAGGAAATTTAGTAATCCCGGATCGTTGTGTTATTGACGAAGAGCTCTGTGTGAATGATCCATGTCCCTGTCTTGAGATAGACATAAGAGCTTTATTTGTTTAACCGTCATTCATGTAGGCTTACAAAAGTATTTAGGCTGATGAAGTAATTATATATATATTCCGATGTCCAAAAACACTATAATTGATTTGCTTCTACCGCGGTTTCACTGCTTTGCAGATTTTCAAGAAGACATTGAATAACCTAGCAACGTCATAAGTAACGTTTCCGCCTGATGTTAAGAACGGGCAGATATATGGTTATACATTGAATCTCATTTATGTTATTCAACTACCGGAAACGTTATTAACATCAGGAGGAAACGTTACGTATGTGTTTTTGGACATCGGAATAGTTTATCTCTCTCTCTCTCTCTCTCTCTCTCTCTCTCTCTCTCTCTCTCTCTCTCTCTCTCTCTCTAGCTTCTTGTTTACGCTCCATTCGCTACATATCTATCTATCCATCTATCCATCTATCTATCTATCTATCTATCTATCTATCAAAATGTTGAACAATCTGTATACATGTGCAATTTATTAAAGTAAAGACTCATGTGGACAACTTTCAGATGGTTAGAAAAGTAGTTGTGTATAAGTATGAAACGTCCGCTTTATAATGCAGTTTTCTTTCAAAAAACAAAATACAGAGGAGTACGGCAACTTGGATTTTTCAAGTACGGCAACTTGGATTTTTTTAAGTACGGCAACTTGGAAAAAAATGCTGAATTAACTGAACGGCTACTTGCGTCACAAAATTGCCAATTTGGAAACTATTGACACCATTTTGACATCGTTTGGAAGGAAAGGCCGTGGTTATTATCATGTTTGGTTTCATCACATAGGGATCGATTATAATGCTAGTGCTGATCGTAAATCAATCTATTTTTGCATGAAACAGATGGAGATGTGAAATCTATACCAGGGCCATATTTCCTTTTGAGAATTCTCTGTCGTTGCTTTCGCTTTGTTTCATTACTGAAAATACTTAGGAAGAAAGTCTGTCCCATATTGGTCTAATCAACGGAAGGAACTTTCCTTTCGTGATGGGAATTTTTTTTTTTGTTGTTGTTGTTTTTGTTTACGAAATAAAGTTTGTTTTTCAGTGAGCTGAAATAGTTTCTACTTCGTTCTTTTGAAACTTACAACTAGAATAGACGTTAGTTTATGGTTTTAGAAGTGTTTATTCCTTTGACGAGAGTTTATTCAAACGAAGGTCCTGTAATATGCATACTATACTCCAGTTTTTAGCTCACCTGAGCCGTAGGCTCATTGGTGAGCTTATAGGGTGGTCATGCTGTCTGTATGTATGTATGTATGTATGTATGTATGTATGTATGTATGTATGTATGTATGTATGTATGTATGTATGTATGTATGTCAACATTTTCAAACATCTTCTCCTCTGGAACTGCTGGGCCGATTGAAGCCAGATTTCATGTGGGGCCTCAGTGGGATGGGGGAACGAAAGTTTCTTCGCGGGGTCCAGGTCACATGACCAAGATGGCCGCCATGCCCATATATGGTAAAAACCCTTCAAAAATCTTCTTCTCCGGAACCAGTGGGCGGATTGGCCTGAAACTTGGTATGTAGCATTGGGGACTCGGGCCCATCGTATTTTGTTCAAATGATGACCCTTGGATGACCTTGACCAATTTTAGGCCAACGTCAAATTTGGTTGCATAGACTTTTGTATGGGAAAAAGTCAAAACCGTGTACTTTTTGAAAACTCTTGCAGCCTGTGATCTGAAAATTAGTAGATGTAGTAAGCTAAATGGGTGGATGAAACCACATGAGTATTCAAGGTTAAGGTCATCCTTTGACCTTTGTTCAAGGTCATTCAGATATGAGAATTTAAACTTATTTTTCTCAGAAACTACAAAGCCATTTGTAACGAAATTTCATATGAAAGTTTTTAAGAAAAATGTAATAAAAATTAATCAATATGAATTTGGTCACATGACCAATATGGCGGCCATGCCCATATAAGGTAAAAACCCTTCAGAAATCTTCTTCTCCGGAACCATCGGGCCGATTGGCCTGAAACTTGGTATGCAGCATTAGGAACTCGGGTCCATCATATTTTGTTCAAATGATGACCCTTGGATGACCTTGACCAATTTAAGGCCAAGGTCAAATTTGGTCGCATAAACTTTTGTATGGGAAAAAGTCAAAACCATGTATTTTTGGAAACTATTGCAGCCTGTGATATAAAAATTAATAGATGCAGTAAGCTAAATGGGTGGATGAAACTACATGAGTATTCAAGGTCAAGGTCATTATTTGACCTTTGTTCAAGGTCATTCAGTTATGAGAATTAAAACTTATTTTTCTCAGAAACCACAAAGCCATTTGTAACGAAATTTCATATGAAAGTTTTTAAGAACAAGGAAATGACAATTAATCAATATGAATTTGGTCACATGACCAATATGGCCGCCATGCCTATATAAGGTAAAAACCCTTCAAAAATCTTCTGCTCCGGAACCATGAGGCCGATTGGCCTGAAACTTGGTATGCAGCATTAGGGACTCGGGCCCATCATATCTTGTTCAAATGATGACCCTTGGATGGCCTTGACCAATTTTAGGCCAAGGTCAAATTTGGTCGCATAGACTTTTGTATGGGAAAAAGTCAAAACTGTGTATTTTTTGGAAACTATTGCAGCCTGTGATCTGAGAATTAGTAGATGCAGTAAGCTAAATGGGTGAATGAATCTACATGAGTATTCAAGGTCAAGGTCATTCTTTGACTGTTGTTCAAGGTCATTCAGATATCAGAATTAAAACTTATTTTTCTCAGAAACCACAAAGCCATTTGTAACAAAATTTCATACGAAAGTTTTTAAGAACAAGGAAATGACAATTAATCAATATGAATTTGGTCACATGACCAATATGGCCGTCATGCCCTTCAGAAATCTTCTTCTCCGGAACCAGTGGGTCGATTATCATGTAACTTGGTATGTAGCATTAGGTACTTGGGTCCATCATATTTTTCTCAAATGATGACCCTTGGATGACCTTGACCAGTTTTAGGCCAAGGTCAAATTTGGTCGCATAAACTTTTGTATGGGAAGAAGTCAAAATCGTGTTTTTTTTAAACTATTGCAGCCTGTGATCTGAAAATTAGCAGATGCAGTAAGCTAAATGAGTGGATGAATCTGCATGAGTAGTCAAGGTCATTCTTTGACCTTTGTTCAAGGTCATTCAGTTATGAGAATTAAAACTTATTTTTCTCAGAAACCACATAGCCATTTGTAATGAAATTTCATATGAAAGTTTTTAAGAACAAGGAATGACAATTAATCAATATGAATTTGGTCACTTGATCAATATGGCCATCATGCCCTTCAGAAATCTTCTTCTCCGGAACCATCGGGCCGATTGGCCTGAAACATGGTATGTAGCATTAGGGACTCGGGTCCATCATATTTTGTTCAAATGATGACCCTTGGATGACCTTGACCAATTTAAGGCCAAGGTCAAATTTGGTCGCATAAACTTTTGTATGGGAAAAAGTCAAAACCGTATATTTTTGGAAACTATTGCAGCCTGCGATAAAAAAATTAATAGATGCAGTAAGCTAAATGGGTTGATGAATCTGCATGAGTAGTCAAGGTCATTCTTTGACCTTTGTTCAAGGTCATTCAGTTATGAGAATTAAAACTTATTTTTCTCAGAAACCACATAGCCATTTGTAATGAAATTTCATATGAAAGTTTTTAAGAACAAGGAAATGACAATTAATCAATATGAATTTGGTCACTTGACCAATATGGCCATCATGTCCATATAAGGTAAAAACCATTCAGAAATCTTCTTCTCTGGAACCAGTGGGCCGATTATCATATAACTTGGTATGTGGCATTGGGGAATTGGGCCCATGATGATGACTCCTGAATGACCCTGACCTATTTTAGGCCAAGGTCAAATTTTTTCGCATAGACTTTTGTATGGGGAAAAAGTCAAAACTGTGTATTTTTTTTTGAAAATATTGCACCTGGTGATCTGAAAATTGGTAGATACAGTAAGCTAAATGAGTGGATGAAATGACATGAGTATTCAAGCTCAAAATGATTCTTTGATCTTGATTCAAGGTCATCCAGATATGAGAATTAAAACATATTTTTCTCAGAAACCACTGAGCCATTTGTAACCAAAATTTCATATGCAGCATTGGGGGCTCGGGCTCATCACAGTTTATTCAAATGATGACCTTCGGATACCTATTTTACGCCAAGGTCAAATTTGGTCACATAGATTTTGGGATGGGAAAAAGGTCAAAACCATGATTTTTTTCGGAAACTATTGCAGTCTCTGATCTGAAAATTGATAAATGCAGTTAGCTAAATGAGTGGATGAAACTACATGTGTATTCAAGGTCAAGGTCATTCCTTGACCTTGGCCTAAGGCCTTTCAGATATGAAGATTAAAATTTATTTTTAACTAGAACCTCTGTGCCGTTTGTGACCAAATTTTATACAAAGCTTGTAGAAACAAGTAAATGAAGATTTAATACATGCGTTTGGTCAAATGACCAAAATGGCCATCATACCCATATAAGTTAAAAACACTTCAGAAATCTTCTACTCCAGAACCAGTGGGCCGCTTTTCATTAAACTTGGTATGTAGCATTTGGGATTTGGGCCCACTATAGTTTCTTCAAATGATGACCCCTGGATGGCCTTAACCTGCTTTACACAAAGGTCAAATTTGGTTGCCTATACATTTGTATTGGAGAAAGTAAAAAAAAATGTGAATTTTTTGGAAACTATTGCAGCCTGTGATCTGAAAATTGGTAGATGTAATAAGCTAAATGAGTGGATGGAACTAGGGTCAACATTATTCTCTGACGTTGGCCCAAGGTCATTCAGATGAAATTAAAATTTATTTTTCATAGAAACCACTACTCCATTTGTAGCCAAATTTCACATGAAAACTTTTAGGAACAAACAAAGGAAAATTTATTAATATGAATTTGGTCGCATTACTAAAATGGCCGCCATGTCCATAAACATGTATACCCTTCGGATTTTTTTCTTCGAACCAATGGGCCCATTATCAAGTCACATGACCGAGATTAATACTTGGTAAAAACCCTATAAAATCGTCTTCTCAGAAATGAAATGGCTCCATAAGCTCTCAGCACTCAGGTGAGCGGCTCAGGACCATTGGTCCTCTGGTTTAAAATTATGAGTGTGGCCATTATTATTATTATTATTATTATTATTATTATTATTATTATATTTGTTTTTGCATTACGAAAACATGCCTTTTCAAATAAATTGAACATTTTTCCACCAAAAAAATGAAAATATTCAGATAAAAGATTAAGCTATTTTTCATATTTCAGCTCAAAACAGATTTTGGGTATTCGTTGGAACCGTGTCGACGAGGCAGTTTCTGACGAGTACCAAAAATCTATGTTTTTGGCAGAAATGCGAAAAATAATGTACACCCCTACAAACCCCATTCTACTGGATAAAACTGGAGTTTAAGAGGGTCCAAATTGCATAGGCATGTTTTCATGATGGTCTTCTGTATTTTTTTTTCCAAATCGGCCATCACGTGCACACATGTTGCAATTTTTATCTTGTATATTCTAACCATTTCACATCTGTACGGTTTAGTAACGCCACAGACAACAAAAAGCTACTTTAAAGAAGGTGATTTAAGCTTCCTCAATACAGTTATTTCACTACATTTGAGGTACTGAAAAAATCATATTTGCAAATAGTTACCCAAACAGATTTTTCATCGGATGGTAGTCCATGTAAATGTAAGAATATGAAAGCAAAATATTTTTATTAGAAAGTCACCATGTTAGTAATTTATTGCATTTTTCCTTAGTTTTACAAAAAATGATATCTTAATCCACAGAAAAAAATGTGTAAAATACTATCATAGAAATGTGGCTCAAGGTTGCCTTTAAGCACTGCTAGAGTGGAATTTCAAGTAAAATACCTAAATAGTATTGAAAATTAATGATTCCTCCCCCCCCCTAAAAAAATGTAATTATTTCACCGGGTACTATTTTTAAATTCAGTGTATGGTAGCCAAAAATGACCAGTTCTACCAAGTTGGCAGTAAGATCACTGACTGGGTTGAGGTGTTGCAATCTCTTGCATTTAGCTTGTAAAATGATTGACCTTCTTTGGTGCTTTTAGTATTTCATTTTATATATTTCATTCATGCAATTAATAACAATTTATGAATCACTGCACTAAAGTTTCACTGTGTTATTGATTGTGTTTACTGGGTGGGTGATTTGATATTATAAAATAAATTAAGATAAAAACAGTTTATCCCCATATTTGAACTGAAAGGATGAAAGCAGCCTGTTCAGCACCAGGAATTTTGTCCAAAAGGCTTCTGATCACTTCCAATAACTGCTATGTTATAGCAGTGATTTTTACCCATTGATTTGTTACATTGGTTCACATGGGTCACCATAAAGAAATAATTGATGTTTGGACATATTTATCTAATCCAATTAATGATATGTTGTGTCACCTACTTACCAATGTGCGGGTTGGTAAAAATTCATAGAAACCCAATGCTTTTAATATGTTTTGCTGAAATAAGTTAAAAAAGAAATCTACCTTTTTCAACTTGTTTACTTGGGAACAGGGCCGAACAACACAAACAGGACAATGTTACACGTAGAAACTAGTTCAGAAATGAAGGCATACTTTTCATTAATTAATGAACAAATTATGTTAGAAAGTACGTGAAATTAGGTGCAAGACAGTTTCAAATATGAATATTATGTTTTAAATTTAAAACAATGGTGTACTATTGTTTTTGGGGGGAAATTAGTTTCAAGGCGTATGAATACGTTTTTGTTTTTGGCAAGATGGAAATCTCTTCAATTTGACAGCTCCACTAATTTATCAGTGATGACAGGCTTCAAAGATAGGCGATTTCATTATGGTATATGCAGGAAGAAGGCTACATAGCTGACTTTTCAAGGTACTTTCATTGATGATGGGGAAAATAAAATGTGGAAGGCATAATTGATGAAATCTCAGCATTTCAGATTTATCGCAAGAAAAGGAGATGATGGCGCCCATCGAGAATAAACATGTCAAAAAATCTGGTTTTCAATTCAGGTAGCCTTTTTGATAGAAAGCTTTGTCCGAGTCGCTAGTATTTGATGTGAACTATTGATCTGCAGCTGTTTTAGTAACTTTTAAAAAGTCTATAAAGCGGTTTCCTTTTTTTCCTGGTAAAAATAAAAAATACAGAATTTCATTTATTTTCAAAGGCACAGGGATGTTGCTAATGCAAGAAAATATTTGCTGTAATAACCGTTGATACCTCCAGACCTTTTTCGTTTGGGGCATGCATTTTAAAACGGAAATCAGGATTATATTTTGGGGAAAATCAACTTGCAAATCTTTCATCTATATTTTTTCTTGTGCAAATGTAGTGAGGAAACTTAAGATGTCCTGAGATAATAGTACTTTCATAAATTTCTTTTCCGTTCACAAAAGGTTACTTTCGCTGTAATATAAAGGGCAGCTAAAATAATTTTCATCCTAGTTGTAATCTAAAACTGTTAGTTTAACACTTAAATACCAGCATTTTAAACAAGAAGTGCAGATCTGGTAAAACGCAGCATTATGCCGCCTTTCTATGTTTGGATTCCATGTCCCAGTGAGATTCTATGATGGGGCGGTCTAAGTCCCTCTGGAGGGTTGCCGATTAACCAGGGAGAATTATGGTCAGTTACACCCCAGTGTCACCAGCAAATAGGCGAACCCGGGACCACACATTGTCGGGTAGGTCGTTAAGGTATAATAACAATAATATTGTGCCTAGAACTGATCCTTGTGGTACACCTGAAGTAACTGGAACCTCATCTGAGTACTCACATTCAAGTGCAACTGTCTGACTTCTCTCAATCAGAAAAGACTTAATTCACTGGATAGTTAACCCATGTACCAGTAGCTTGCGAAGGAGCTTCATGTGATTCACCTAGCCAAAGGTCATGCTAAACCCAAGATAAGATCTATTTGTTGACCATTTAATCATGATCTGGTATGGTCATAAACAAGCAGAATCACATGAGTGTCACAAGATCTGCGCTCCCAGAGTATTCTCTGTTGAGTATTTTGTGATCATAAGGTATGTCCAAACCAAATCCTATGCGGCGAAATTTAGTTTCAACCTACAAAATTTCATTTTTGGAAGGATTTTCTGCTGAATTTTGTATGCCCATTATGACATAAAGACCACATTGGCAATGGGAAATTGTTTTTTAAGAAATAGGTGCGATATGGGCATAAGAGTAATTTACGATCTTACTAGTGAGGAAGTGGTATTTTATAGTTTTGAACAGCTAAAGGCGAAATATGATATAAGGGGTACTTTTTTAGACTACCACCATGTAGTTAATAGTATTTCTCAAGTATCAAAAGATCAAATTCACATGAATCGTGTATTTGCTGTTGAATTTAAACAAAATGTAGTTTGTAACATATACTTTCAACACTTGATTAGTTCAAAGGGAGTAGACTATTTATGATATTTTGGTTAGAGTAAACGAATACATTACACAAACAAAAAGGCAAGCGGAGATATAGTGGAAAAAGAATGGAAAATGTACAATCGAACATTAAAGACATTTCACGAGACAAAACTACGCGACTTTCAATACAAAATCAATAATAAAAATTTAGTAACACATTCATTTCTATTTAAAATTTGTAGTTACTGTAATGAACAACCAGAAAAAATCCATTATTTATTTCTTAGATGCCCAAAAGTAAGAACGTTTTAGACTGAACTTTAACCATGGCTGACCACAAATGTAAATCCAGAAATATCGCTAGAGGATCGTAAAATAATATTTTCACACGGTGGTAAAGCAGAAGTGGTCAATTACATCTCTCTCTCTGTTTTAGCAAAATATTGTATATACGAAAACAAATTTGTTTCTATGAATAAAGTGCTTAGCGAGAGATACATTTCACTCATAAACAACAGGTTAGATAAATTCTTTAAGATTAAAGCCCCTCTCTCACCCAGCCCAGTGGAATTCGTTTCACTGACCGCTCCAAGACGGTTCTTCTGTCGCTGTTTATTTTTGTTATGGTTTGTCTTTGAGTGTTTGTATCACTTATATTATTTTGTTTTGGATATCGAATTGGCCATTTTGTGGAAAAGTAACTGTCCTTTTGGCTTTCCGGTATTGATGTTTCCATTAGGGTCTGTTGTTTCATGTTTGTGTTTCTTTCCCCTTTGGTAACCCTGGTGGGAGCTGTGGGTAAATTGTGTCGATTCCTGATCATTGCCTGCACTTCTATATTCTACATATAACTACTTTTACCAAAACACTGATGATCCATGAGGCCTATTCCGACTTTATGTTTATGTTTGGTGTCAGGGTTCTGTTTTCCGTCTGTTGACATGGAGTTTTCTGCCACACATATAGTGCAGTAGACTTGTACCATTAGCTATAAAAGGCACATCTTGTAGGAAATACATGTACATTGTTACTACAGTTTGTTTTCTGCTCTCCCATGAAAGAATTTTATTATTATTATTATTATTATTATTATTTCAAATTGATTATCATCGTCTAGATACAGCCATTACGATATCACAACCGTATGACTTTGTGCATTCTTTCATATCTAAACAATATTTGCTTTTCTGGTGAAATTGTGATAGTTTTCTCATTTATGGTTCAAACATGGGCTGTTGGTGCTCGTTGGAACTGCCGCAGTGAAGTGGTTCTATCGAGTACCCACGGCATATCTCTTGGAGCAGGAATGAGAAAAATATTGTATACCCAGTCAGACGCGCATCCGACTGAAGTACTGAGGCCGACGATTATCATACGAGATATTTTGGCCAGCAATAATCGAGTGTATGTAAACGTAAAGTGCAGATAACTCCATGTCAACAGACATACAACGTCTAAACAACGTCGTGTCAACGTCAATGCAACATCATTGCGATGCATTGACGCTGACGCAGCAAATTGTATACCCAGTTACAAAATATTGTAACCCCCAGTTCTCTCTCTATAAAGTTGGGTTTAAAGGGGCGTTCATTGCACGGACCTGTTATCGTAATGAATCGTCTTATTATTAACATTGCTAGAGATACACAGTATCCAGACTCGCTGTACCCTCCATCGGATGTATCTGGTGTATAAACAATGATTTCTAACACTCGTGTGAGACCAGTAGTCAGAATTCGCCACGATTTAATTCGTTTTCTGACATATATCGCGTCATTTATGATGATTTACCTTCGTTAGCTTCTATGGGCTAAGTTAAATGCGTATTCCTTTATTTTTGTGACTGTTCTGTCTGGTACAACGATAAACTCATGGCCGTGACATGATTTTTTTGTGATACACGTTCAAGATTTTTGTTGTTCAACACACGATTATCGTTCTGATATTTAAATCAGCAGTCTGTAGGTTAATAACACTGCCCGCTAGTCATAGGATCTTCATCAAATCTCTATAAAAAAGCCGAAAATGGCTTAAAAGCAGTGTCACTTGACAATCTTTACACTGTACCCCTAACTCCGTTTTTAGTGTACCCCTAATTGAATGAATGCGATGAATAACTGTACCCCTAACTACAGTCGATGCATTGTTATAGTAATACTTTTACAAGAACATGATACCCTTGTAAGACACCTTGTTACTCCATAGTTTTAGTTTTTATAATAAACCAGAATGTTTCGAAGAACATAATGACTACTTTATAGGATGCTAAGGATATTAAAGTGTTTTTGCGAAGTGTGTTTAAGGGGTTCTATGAGTAGGACTCATTAACCACACATTGGCGCGACAGTACTTTGTCATAGTTACATACTTTTTTTCTGATGAAAATTTGTGATATCATCTTATCTATCTATCTATCTATCTATCTATCTATCTATCTATCTATCTATCTATCTATCTATCTATCTATCTATCTAATCTAATCTAATCTAATCTATCTATCTATCTATCTATTTATCTATTTATCTATCTAAACAAAAGATTTACTGGATTAGTTCCTAAAACTATTTACAATCTGATTAGTAGCGGTATAGTTAAACGCATGCATCTGAGTCCCAATCTAAACTGTACGACTTTAAACTCCCCTGTGGTCTTCGCATCTACTGCAGATTTGGGAAGACTATTCCATTGAGGAACAGTTCTGAGAAAGAATTAATGCCTCGGGACATCACTATATGTCTGGTTCTTACAGCGTTTTGTATTGTTTACTTTTGATGTCCTTGTTTGGGCTGAAACTGTCGCATGAGTAAAGTATTCATCTTTATTAAGAGACACTATACCGGAGTGAATCTTATTGATAAAAGTGTCAGTGAGGAATACCAACGACGGCCATCAAGAGTCGGCCACTCCGATTCGCTGAGCATATCACCAACGCTACTTTTATTTCGCCATCGCCGATAGGTCCATCAAGCTACTGACCTAAGAATCCGAGTTCTAACATGGGGATGCCAAATGGGTAATGTATGCGTACTCAAGTTGAGGGCGAACCAGTGGCCTTTGTCTACCCAGGTGCAAAAGCCAAATAACGTCTAAGAAAACCTCCAAGTCCTTGTTGTATTTGTGGTTTCCAGTGAATTGCTGACCCCAGTCAATGTCGTCTGTGATGGTGATACCGAGATATTTGCCGGATTGAACATGTCCCAAAGTGTGCTGGCGTAGTGAGTAGTCAAACTTAATCTAATTGTCAGGATGATGTCGTGACTCCCTTGTCCACAATGCACTTCATCTGCCCACCGTGCTAGTCGACATAAGACCTGATATTTCCAGGAAGATCATTAATGAATGACCTCCCACCCCACCTCTCGCCCCCCAAAAAGGACCAGTCCAAGTACCGAACCTTGTGGAACTAACGTTTCTTCAGATGAAAATGTTTGATGTTTGCTTTAGTCCAAATGTAGACTTAGTGCCCGTTAGAAACCGCCTCAACAATTAGTCCCCAATCAGGCGGTTCTATCAAGTACCCACAATCTTTATTTTCGAGCAGAAAAAGGAAAAAAAAAATGATTCTACCGTCAACCCGCTTTTCTGTACATAATGTGGGGCTTATAGGGGTCTTAGTTCACGGACGTGTTAATCTCATGTCTATATAGACGGGCTTTTATGGAATGTGACATGAAAGAGAAGTGAACAAAAAAGACATTTGTAAATTCTCACTCTGCTGAACGATAACTATGAACCAACGTGTAGCCCTAGAAGGGGGAACCTCATCCCAAATTCCGGTCACATCTGGGGTTCCCCAAGGATCAGTACTGGGACCGATCCTGTTTCTTCTATACATTAATGACCAACCAGAGTAGATCCACTCACAGGTCAGACTTTTTGCAGATGACACGGCAATATATTTGGCTGTCAGCAGTGATGCTGACTGTACCTTATTGCAAAGGGACCTCCAAAAGCTTGAAACTTGGGAAAAGAACTGGGAAATGGAATTTAACCCGGGTAAATGCCAGGTCCTACACATTTCCCGTTCTAAAGAACTCATTAGACACAATAACATTCTCCACGGTGAAGTCCTCTAGGAGGCTGATCATGCCAAGTACCTGGGCCTTGAGTTTAGCCGTGATTTAACTTGGAACACCCACATTCATAACGTGACCACCAAAGCAAATCGGACCCTGGGCTTCATACGTAGGAATATACGCACCAAACATCAAGGCATACGTGAAACAGCTTATAATACCCTTAGATCCTCTAAGCAGTTTACCAGTACTAGTGTGCGGGCCGGATTCAGCTCTGCGTGGAAACATCATGCAGCCCATATATTTCTTCAAGCCCCTATGGGCGGGGGCTGTTTCATCTGGTCAGGATCTACACTGTTTTTCATCCAATTTGTGAATTGAATGAATACATAACCTTTAACGATTTGAATGGTTGATATCCAGAAATGGGTATGGTAAAATTAATTTATTCAGCGGGATAAGGGCTAACAATGATCATTTTGAAATTATGGGATATAACCTGTCATTCTTCATTTTTTATTTTTTTTGCCATGCCATTTGCATCAGCATGATGAAAATAAATAAATAAATAAAAAAAAACAGACAACAAATTAAGTAACATATTCATTCACCTGTTCTAATCCATATATGTACTACTGTATAACTGTTAAGACTTCTAGTCAACTAGAAGTTAACTAAAGTTAACTCCCTAGTTAACAAAAGCGGGAAATGGAGTTGACTAGGAGTTAACTCCATGTCTGAATGTAGTTGACTTGGAGTCAACTAGGGTGTCAAGAATCGTCTGAATGGTACTGTAGGCCCCAGCTTGAGTATGCCTCCCCTGTATGGAGCCCATATACCCAGTCAAATATAAACAAGGTTGAGCAAGTCCAAAGAAGAGCAGCTAGATGGGTCAAACCTGACTACTCTGCATATAGTAGTGTGACCCAGATGCTTAATACCCTGGGATGGAGATCATTGGAACAGAGGCGGGCAGATGCTCGCCTCCTATTGTTCTTCAAGATAGTATATGGCCTTGTCGAGATTCCGCTCCCTACATACATCCGACATCCAATCAGAACTACCAAAAACATGCATACTATGCTCTACATTCAAATCCCTACTACTGCCAGTTACTATAAATACAGTTTCTTTCCCTTGGCTGTAGTACAATGGAATCACCTTCCTCCTCATGCTGTTGTGTGCTCCGATCTGGATTCTTTCAGATCGACCATATGCACCCTCCATCACCCAATGCCATGAACCGTGAAACATTGTTTTTATCTGCTTTTAATCTCTACTTTACTAACACTGTTTTTACTTTCAATTCTCCTAAAATCTAATACTTTTTCTTCTATCACACTTTTCTTTTTCTGGCGCGCGCAGCTGCACATAGATAGATAAATAAATAAATAAATAAACAAGATGTGTTTGTGAAACACTGATGCCCCCGGACAGCGCCAATGTTAATGTTTTTAAAAATTTTGAAAAAAATAGGTCAAAGGTCAAGTTCAAGGTCACGAGATCAAAAATTATGGCACCACTGGAAAGGTCTTGTGATAAGGTATACACATGTGAAATATGAAAGCTCTATCTACTACCATTCAAAAGTTATGCCCAATGTTAAAGTTTTTGCAGACGGACAAACGGACAAACAGACAAACAGACGGACAGACCAAAAACTATATGCCCCCGAATCTCTTAGATTCCGGGGGCATAATAAATAAATACAACTAAATATCACGTAATAGGCTGTCAAATTCCGGTAGCCCGATATCTGAATCATAACAGAAAGGAAACATTATGCATCTGCCTAATAGTTTTTGGGGATTACATCGCCTACAAACTCCTGAATTAATTCCATGTTCAAAACTATGGGAATTGAATTTCTTTTTGAGGATAAATGTCTTGCATCAGACTGACAAAAACACAACACATGTTGGAAAAAATATTAATAAATGAATACAGCAAGTGTGTATCTCTAAGTATATATGATTTGAATTCATAGAAAGTTGTTACAAAATGTCACCAACTCCTCCCCATTCATATATACCAAGTTAGTATGCCAGAGACAAATCACTTAATTTGAAAGAAAGGCATTTTTCTGACAATTATAAAACACATCAAGTTTTGCAACCCCCTCCCCATTCATGTATATTCATGTTTCGTTTAAGGCTCCATTTATAGTTTGTTTTGTAATTGCAGACACCACATTCAAATCTTCTTTCTTCGTGGAAGCTTTCGTCTGCCTCAGAGACTAAAGATAAGGGCCTGTATCTTCAGCCTGCCCGTGTCGAGAGACATGGGCATGCATCTATATTCATTCCCACTGGAACTGACTGGTAAGGAAGCCCTGGAGGGACTTCTAACTTCTGACTTCCTACTTCTAACTTCCGACTTCTTACTGCCAACTTCCTTCTTCTCACATCTGACTTCGACTTCTAACTTCCGACTTCTAACTTCTGACGTTTACTTCTAACTTATTACGTTCTGCATTACACATCTACAGTAATTGTATGAGATGGAGTAGGAACTTCTGGCTTCATCTCTCCTTAGCTATTACTTCTGACTTCCTACTTAGTAATTTTAACTTACTGCTTCTGATTGTTACCTTACAACCTCCGACTTCTTACTTCAGACCTCCTACTTCCGACTTCATACGTCTACGTTCCGACTTCGTACTTCGGACATCTTGAAGTAAGAAGTTGGAAGTAGGAAGTCTGGAATTAGAAGTAAGAAGTTGGAAGTAAGAAGTTATACGTAGGATGCAGGAAGTAGGAAGTCAGAAATCAGAACTAAGATGTGATGGAATTAGAAGTCCCGTCTCTTACAATAGATGTGTAATGCAAGAAGTAATAAGTTGGAAGTCGGAAGCTAGAAGTAAATGATTGTTTGGGTTTAATGACACGTCAACCCTTGTGGGTCATTTTGTGTTGTCACCCAGAGGGAGGGAGAAAAGAGATAGAAGAGAAAATAGAAGATATTTGTGATAGACAGAGCAGAAAGAGGAAAATAAATGGACGTGTAGAAACAGTAGAAATTTCAAGACTTCCCCACTACCCTTACCTGCTGCAATGACTGCAGGTGTTGCCCAACTGTAAGCCAGTATCAACTGGACGCCCCAGTGACCGTTGCCTCAACCGACCACCCAGCTACAAGTAAAAGGTTGGAAGTTGGAAGTAAGCAGTCGGGAGTTGGTTGAAAGAAGGACGTCCGAAGAGAGAAGTTAAATGTGAGATGCCAGAAGTCAGGAGTCGGAAGTAAAAACGTGAAAGTAAGAAGGCTGAAGCTAAAAGTTGAAAGATGCAGATAGGGCTCTGGATTATTTTGATACTATTTACAATACCAAGGGGGCTAACCTTCAATATATGAAACAATTGTAGAATATTGCAAAAACGGCAAGTTGCTGGCATAATAAACAGGATAGGTTCTGTACGTGTTTCATATTAGCACCCGTACTATCATTGTTGATTTCATATAAAGTTATCAAAATAGTGCATGGTGGTTCCACGCAGAGCTGGTAAACGTCTTAGAGGTTCTAAGTCTGCCCTGGCAAAGTGGTGTCGGTCGGCCCGTCAGTGCATGTAAGGCCTATTTGTCTTGTTGAGCGGCAGGGCTTGAGATGTCATTTGGTCTTATTGTCGGGTAAAAGTCCCCACAAAAGTGGAAGCAACGTCTCTTAAAATTACCCATATATACTGTTCAGGGGAATGTTAAACCTCAAATAAATTAACCCGTTAACCCTGGTAGATCAGTTTTTGTTGTCTCTCAGAGAAAGTGAAAAAAGATAGAAGATTTATTTGAGGAGATAAAATTGAAGGACGTAGAGAAAAAATGAAAATGAATGTAAGGATAGAAACAGAAGAAATGACAACACAACATTTGCCTCACCCAACCACCCAACATAAAGAAATAAAAGGGACGGTCCCTATAATTACCAAAAAGACTAGAATTACCGGAAAGACCACCGAAATACCGGAAAGACCATGCAAAATATGAAAATAGGTTTGGGTAGTTGAAGTTTTTAACCATTAATATTTTTAAGCTCTAGTGAGGCTAGAAAGAACAAAAATAACAAAAAATAAATAAATATATGAAAGATTTATAAAAGGGAGATTTAGATCTGAATTGATCTGATTTTAATTAAGATCTGAACCAATCTACCATCACAGTTAGGGGTACAGGTACTCAGCAGTTAATCGTACAGTAGTCTGCTCAAAGATGGTAGTTAGGGGTACAGCTGCACCTACAACTCGTCATTTATTCAACTCAAGATTTTTCACAGATCTTCCATACCACAGCAATACCAACCATACATTCATGTAAAGATGTACCTCCTGATCATATTCATACTTCACAACTTGACAATATACGCACGTTCTTGAAGCATAGCGGCTCTGTCTTTGGGCAAGTCGTAGTTTACACAACATGTTGGAAACGAGTTTGTCAATAAAATCATGCAATTTTAGGTAAGACTTTCATCAGATTTAATTTTTAATCTTACCAGAGTTTGTCGAAGCTATACTATTTTGAAGTACAGTTGCACAATGAATAAAATCTAAAACCAGTGCTTCAGCTGAAGTGCACGACCCGCCGGATGCTTTTAGCATTTTGGTCATGTGACCTGGACATAAAACGGTTCCCCCAATAAATGCGCCTTATCGTAAGGAGCAAAATATATATCTTATACTTTAGTACTGTATTCTGAATCGTTTGCAGGATAAAATCCAACACAAAAGCATATGTGTCAAAGTTTGACCTAGGCACAAAGAAGGTCAAGGTCAACCCAGGGTCACCATTTTAGCAATTTATGATGGGCCTACGTTCCAGATGCTATTTATCAAGTTTCGTTGAAATCTGCACAGTGGTTCTGGAGAAGACTATTTTTGAAGGGTTTTTACCAAATATTGCTTGACGGCCATTTTGGTCATGTGACCTGGACCCCATGAGGAAATTTTGGTTTCCCCCATCCCGTAGAGGTTCCATATGAAATTTGACTTCAATCGGCCCAACGATTTCCGAGGAGAAGCAGTTCGAAAATTTTCACATTTTTCGCCTCGGCGAGGCTGTACTAAATGGAATGTAATATTTCGCAAGTTCATTGATAAGATCTCATTGATATTTATCAGTATGCCAAAAATTGTTTAAATATTCCAAGCGGTTAAGTCACTATCACCAATTTTCACACACGGGTGACGGATGGACAGATAGACAGACCATATATGGCTTGGCGGCCATTTTGGTCATGTGTCCTGGACCCCATGAGCAATTTTTGGTTTCCCCCATCCCATAGAGGCTCCAAATGAAATTTGATTTCAATCGGCCCAACGGTTTCCGAGGAGAAGCAGTTCGAAAATTTTCACATATTTCGCCTCGGCGAAGCTATACTAAATGGAATGTAATATTTCGCAAGTTCATTGGTTAGATCTGATTGATAGCTATCAGTATGCCAAAAATTGTTTAAATATTCCAAGCGGTTCAGTCACTATCACCAATTTTCACAAACGGGTTGCGGACGGACAGACAAACCATATATGGCTTTGCGGCCATTTTGGTCATGTGACCTTGACCCCATGAGCAAATTTTGGTTTCCCCCATCCCATAGAGGCTCCATATGAAATTTGACTTCAATCGGCCCAACGGTTTCCGAGGAGAAGCAGTTCAAAAATGTTCGAAAATTTTCACATTTTTCGCCTCGGCGAGGCTATACTAAATGGAATGTAATATTTCGTAAGTTCATTGATATCTATCAGTATAGGGTTCGCCGGCGTGACGTCACTGCCCGTAGCAACCGATAGGCCGCCATTTTTTGAGGTGAAAACAATAACAGAGCGACCGGCAATTACCCTTTAGATCGCTATCAATTACATTGAATAAAATCGTTTTTTTTTTTAACCTGAAAATGCATGTTACTGTAAGTAAAAATGATTAAAAGTAAAGAATAACGAGGCGGGAAATTTCCATTTAGTGAAATAACAGCTGCCTGATAACCGATGTATACGGACTAGTGTCAATTTAAGTGTTGTGTATACGGAGGTGTCATGGACTCGGGGAAATATACTCTATCCAAGTGTCAAGGTAGGTTTGACATTCTGTTTATTGTCAAAATAACACTGACTTCCAGTTTTGGGAAGTATTCTCAAATTCTCCACACTGTTTGCCTGTAAAAAAAATTGTTGCCTGCTGGTAGCTTTAAAAGTCATTTCTGCAAATAGTGTGAACCCAGATCAGATTGCTAAGAGGAGGTGTCTGATCTAAGTCCACACTGTTTGCCTGTTAAAAAAATTGTTGCCTGCTGGTAGCTTTAAAAGTCATTTCTGCAAACAGTGTGGACCCAGATCAGACTGCTCATTTGATCTGGGTCCACACTGTTTGCATGTCATTTCTGCAAATAGTGTGAACCCAGTTCAGATTGCTAAGAGGAGGTGTCTGATCTAAGTCCACACTGTTTGCCTGTTAAAAAAATTGTTGCCTACTGGTAGCTTTAAAACAGAGTGGATCCAGACCAGACTGCTCATTTGATCTGGGTCCACACTGTTTGCATGTCATTTTTTGCAAATAGTGTAAACACAGATCAGACTGCTCAGTGGAGCTTTCTGATCTGAGTCCACACTGTTTGCCTGTAAAAAAAACTCAAATCAATGCTAAGCTTGCTTATTTAATTATCCAGGGCCAGTTGTTCAAAGCATTGTTAGCCTAACAAGGTCGTTAAGAGATTAAATTTGATCATTGTATTATGGTAACAAAATTAACTGATATTTTTTTATGAAAAAATGTGAGAAGCTTCCAGCATTTTGTCAACAAAAAAATATTGGTGTATATGACCAGTTAACGTTGAAATATTAGTGAAGTGTTATATAGCTAAGTAGACTGTTAGTTTTGAACAACTGGCCCCTGGTTATTATTTAAAAAATATGATGGGAATGGTCAGAATGCCTACACATATTTATTTGTCAAGTAATCAATTTCATACAATTTCATACAATTCCATCTCCAAGATTTGTCAGAATAGCACAAGAACGTACACAAATGTCAATACTAGCCAGTTCTTCAGAACAAAAACAAGTCGTGACGTCACTGCCAACTATTCCTCGACTGACAGTACAATCATAATCAGAATGGTAACAAGACGTTTCGCCTGCATGATGGTCGTTTCCACCCCCCCCCCCCAAAACCTTTTTCGGACCCTATTAGTTTCATCACAAAATTTTCATTTTTTTCGGCGATAAAGGTGGCAATGTATTAGTATAGGCGTGTTTGCGTGTTGCGACTGCAGGCCCTTATCCACCGAGACCGTCTCTCTGGATGTTTTTCTCCATTTGGGAACTGATAGAACGATAGCTTTTTATCCAGTTGTAAATGATGATTTGTACAACCACCTGCACTACAGATTTTTGGCATGTTTTATCAAAATTGTAAGAAATATGCTAGTGACTTGGGTTTTGTTTACACTATTTGCTTATTCAAAATGGCGTTTGTATTCACCCGCGTGCTCGTTGCTATCACGTGACAAACGAAAGTACCCGGATGACCGGCGAACCCTATGCCAAAAATTGTTTAAATATTCCAAGCGGTTAAGTCACTATCACCAATTTTCACAAACGGGTTACGGACGGACCCAAAGAAGGTCAAGGTCAACCCAGGGTCACCATTTTAGCAATTTATGGCCTACATCCTAGATGCTATTTATCAAGTTTCGTGGAAATCTGCCCAGTGGTTCTGGAGAAGACTATTTTTGAAGGGTTTTTACCATATATGGCTTGGCGGCCATTTTGGTCATGTGACCTGGACCCCATGAGCAAATTTTGGTTTCCCTATCCCATAGAGGCTCCATATGAAATTGGACTTCAATCGGCCCAACGGTTTCCGAGGAGAAGCAGTTCGAAAATTTTCACATTTTTCGCCTCGGCGAGGCTATACTAAATGGGATGTAATATTTCGCAAGTTCATTGGTTAGATCTCATTGATATCTATCAGTATGCCAAAAATTGTTTAAATATTCCAAGCGGTTAAGTCACTATCACCAATTTTCACTTACGGATTACGGACGGACAGACAGACAAACCATATATGGCTTGGCGGCCATTTTGGTCATGTGACCTTGACCCCATGAGCAAATTTTGGTTTCCCCCATCCCATAGAGGCTCCATATGAAATTTGACTTCAATCGGCCCAACGGTTTCCGAGGAGAAGCAGTTCAAAAATGTTTGAAAATTTTCACATATTTCGCCTCGGCGAGGCTATACTAAATGGAATGTAATATTTCGTAAGTTCATTGGTTAGATCTCATTGATATCTATCAGTATGCCAAAAATTGTTTAAATATTCCATGCGGTTAAGTCACTATCACCAATTTTCACAAACGGGTTACGGACGGACAGACAGAATGACAGACTGACAGAATGACAGAATGACAGAATGACACGGTGATTTTAGGGCACTCTTAGAAAAAACCGACTTCAGTCGGTTGCTTTTTCTGCGGGTCGTGCAATATCTTGTAATTTCCGACCTCTGGTAACACACGAATCTTTGCATTCGTTGTTTACATACCAGAAGCATCCGATGGAGGGTACAGCAAGTCTGGATACTGTGAGATACTCGCCTACCAGTCGAGGAAGACAGAAGACCAACTTCTATCGTACATGTTGTCTAAACTGAAAAGCACTCCAACAACCTTTCAATAATTCCCTCTCCCCTTTTTTCTACTTTCTCTCATCTACTAACTTCTAAAATATGTTCAAGAAAGGGTTGTCCTTTGGAAACAAGGAATACACCACAAAACTGTAAACTAGGTCGCACAGTCGATGGCGCGCCATCGCAAATCCCCACGTTTTGACCTCTTCCAGGGATCCCTGGGGGCTGGTCCAAAAATTAATGTGCTCTTGCAGAAGCCATTCATGTAAGTAACTCACACACCAAATTTTGTTGAATTCCTATGAACGGTATAGGAGGAGATAGCCGGACAGACGGACGGACGCACGTTCTCACGAATGGATACTTAACGTCTGTCCGGACTCACGAATATATACTTAAGTGTCAAACTGTCCAAATTTTTTGCCCCCTAAATGTCATTTCGTTGGTGCGGACAGACGGACGGACGGACGGACGGAGGCGATAACAATATCCCCACTTTTCTTCGAAAAACGTGGGGATAAATATGGAGTGTACATGTTTTCTTGACCAGACTAGCCCAATTAGGCATCATCAGTGACCCTCAAAAATTTCAAAATTCACCAATGGAAGGGCAAGAAAATATAAACTACACTATGATGTTGGGCAGGGAGACTTTTTACGACCACCACACATTCCCAGACACCAGCTGTAGTGACGTTAAATATGTTCTGGAAATGGTTATCATTTGGAGCGAGTGAGTGTGTTTGAGTTTTACGTCCCACCAACCGCTAAGGCCATACGGAGACGGGACCTAGGTTTAAAGACTCATCCGAAAGTGTGGTATCCTTTGGAAGCAAGGAATGCACCACAAAACTGGAACATATTGAGTGTACATGTTTTCTGGGCCAGAATAGCTAGTTTCGGCCAATAAGGCCTCATCAGTGACCCTCAAACCTTTTGAAAGCTTTCCAAAATGTCTGCACAAGAATTTCGGAGAAAATAAGTTCAGTAAATATGGCATTAGGATAACACATCCGTGGGATATAGTAAATTTCTCAAAAGGCATCTTTTTCTGATGAAGATTTGTGATATTTTTCTTATTTATACTCCAAACATAGGTTTTGGATGCTCGTTAGAACCGCCTCATTGAGGCGGTTCTAACGAGTACCCACAGCCTATGTCTTGGAGCAGAACTAAGGAAATTAATGTTATTCCCCGTAAGCCCCAGTTTTCTTTATTTAAAATGGGGTTTAGTGGGGTCTTAATTTCACGGACTTGTTCACGTGATGGGAAGTGGTTTTAGGCTCTAGCACTACGTAATAACGCCAAATTAAGTCATTACCTTCCGTCCGTATTTTTTTTTTTTGGTTTTGGTTTTACGGCCCTTTCAAGATTATTTCACCCGTATCGAGCGATCGTTAATCAGAGATGGGCGAAAACCAGAGTACCCGGAGAAAAACCACATCACCTTCCGTTGCAGAACTTGGCGTCTCACATATGACCCGAGCGCGACTCGAACCACAGCGGTGAGAGACCTCATGATCAAGAGTCAGCGCTCTTAACCACGCGGCCACGGAGGCCCGTTACCGTCGGTATGATCATTTTCCACATTTATCTGGTACTTTTGAGTAACAAGTTCCGGAGCCGATGCTATATACACGCTATGTCAATTTCGTTGTTGCATCGACTTTGCTGCGTCAGCGTCAATTTTTTTTTTTTTTGGTTTGGGTTTTACGGCCATTTCAAGATTATTTCACTCATATCGAGCCGATCGTTAATCATAGGTGGGCGAAAACCGGAGTACCCGGAGAAAAACCACCTGACCTTCCGTTGCAGAACTTGGCGTCTCACACGTGACCCGAGCGAGGCTCGAACCCACGGCGGTGAGGCGTCAGCGTCAATGCATCGTTGTTTAGACTTTGTATGTCTGTTGACATGGACGTTGTTTAGACGTTGTATGACTGTTGACATGGAGTTATCTGCACTTTACATTTATATACACTTGATTATTGCTGGCAAAAATATCTCGTATGATAATCATCGGCCTCAGTACCTCAGTCGGATGAACGTCTGACTGGTGATTCGAAAGGCGCGTGTTCGGTACCTGCCGAGTCGGCAACATTCTTTCGTGGAGATTGATCATGAAATATTTTCTACGGCCATTCTCTACCACTGGGCATCCGCTGATTCAAGAAGGGCAGTTGTCAGTTTCTGGCGAAGGAGTGTGCACTGTACCGGTTAACTGCTTATGCCTCGGTCACAAATTCGGCGTACCCAGGCCGAACTATACTATACGTTGTGGTCGGCCGAGCAGTCCAAGCCGAGAAATGGGTGTCTGGCTCGGTTTTGGCAAAAAGTATGCCGTGCGGGGCCTAGAGAGACATCCGCCGGGAATCGGGCGGTGTCAGCCTGAGTTTTGCGGGGAAGCATCGGCGTATACGCCGGGCGGAAATAGGCCGGTGCACTGCAGGTTAACGACCGTATACCCGGCGATGGTTACTAGTCCCCGAGCATCGGTCGATGTTCCGCAGATGTCCGCCCAGTTCCCGGCCCCCGGACAAGGGACGGGTTTACCCCCAGCCGCATCCTTTCCTGCCTATACAACAAATGGGTCAGCTCTGTTGGTGGGTGAACATCCTTCAGTTTGTTGACGTCGAGGAAAACTTTCGAAGAAAAGCGGAACAAGATGCCTCTTATCCCACCACTGCACCTACCGTCACCCCAGGAAAGGATCCGGAGGTTATAGGAGTGGCTGCTTAGAGCTCGGCACCGTGCCAATGTGGTTTTAGCAACCTTGTGTGCGGGAGAAGAACTGCTGCCGACGATGGTGGATGAAGCAGTGGATCGTGTACCGTCCTTTGCATGGGCAGTTATCAAACCTTACAATGCTCCCTACTGGTCTGCTAGAAACTGGCACCCATCGGAGATCGGGCCCTTATATAGTCGAGCGTCAATCAGCGATCGAGCGGCGCCAGTCGAAAACGGGATTCGTCCAGCGGATTCCGCTTGATCATCTGTCGGGCCTCGGCCGATTACTGCCCGATTATCTGATTGATCGGGGTCCGCTTTACGACTACCGTATGCCAGCCGATGCCATCGACATCGAAGTCGGTACGAGCTCTGCTCGACTTTTATCGATGTGCCACCGACCTAGAAGTCGGTGAGTTTTCGGGGAGAATTTTAACTACGAGGTAAAATTTCACCGGGCCCCTCCCGACCACCACCGACGCGCCAACATCCGGCGGGACGCCGACCGGACTCCAGCCCAATCTCACCCCATAGCAGTCCCCGAGTAGTCGGGCGGGGATCGAATAGTGATTTGTGACCGTGGCTCAGGAAAAGTGTGGACAGGTAAACTGACCGGCTCCAAAATGACATAAAATAGTGTTGACTGGGCCGTTAGTCCAATACAAAACTAAACTGAGGTAGGGGTCTTTAACTTTAATGGAAGATACCCAGTCAGCGTAGAATGTCGGTCAAGCGTCGACCCGACGTTATATACATAGAATATTTATTTCTGTCTTATACGGTTAACAAATAACATTAGCCCTGTATGGCTTTTACTTCTACAAAAAACAGTGTAGAAGAAAAACAATCTTTTTGGTGCTGTTTGGGCAGGATCAAGATTTTCACCTTACATCCTCATCCGAAGGATGGAGCAGGTCAAGGCATGCATCACTGCAATTAAATTTGACAACGCTGCCAGAGAGAGAGAGAGAGAGAGAGAGAGAGAGAGAGAGAGAGAGAGAGAGAGAGAGAGAGAGAGAGAGAGAGAGAGAGAGAGAGGGAGAGAGAAAGAAAGAAAGAGAAAGAGACTAATGAGCAACATGTAGGTAATGGTGTGTGTGTGTGTGTGTGTGTGTGTGTGTGTGTGTGTGTGTGTGTGTGTGTGTGTGTGTGTGTGTGTGTGTGTGTGTGTGAGAGAGAGAGAGAGAGAGGAGTAAATCATCTGAACTGCGCCTACGTCGGGCTGCAAAATGCTTCCACGCAGAGCTGAATCCGGCCCACACACTAGTACTGGTAAACCGCTTAGACGATCTAAGCCTGTCAAGGAACCGCCGTGCGAGGCGGACCGTCCACGCTAATAAACCCTATTGGTTTCATTGGGCGACAGGGCTTGAGATGTCATTTCATCCCAATGTCGGGTAAAAGTCCCACAAAATTGAAAACAACGTCTCCAAAATGACCTTATGACCTTTACAGTGTTGACGGGGGCGTTAAACCTCAAATCAAACAAAAACACTTTCAGAGAGAGAGAGAGAGAGAGAGAGAGAGAGAGAGAGAGAGAGAGAGAGAGAGAGAGAGAGAGAGAGAGAATGACGTCATTCACGGAGTTCTATATTTTTGTCGCGAAATTAAAAATAGACCTAACTGGGATCCTCTGGCACCGTCAAAACCTAGATACCATGCACTTAGCTACATGTGCGGCACTCTCAGAGAGAGAGAGAGAGAGAGAGAGAGAGGGAGAGAGAGAGAGAGAGAGAGAGAGAGAGAGAGAGAGAGAGGAGAGAGAGAGAGAGAGAGAGAGAGAGAGAGAGAGAGAGAGAGAGAGAGAAAATGGCGGAATTTCACTCCATTTTACATTGGAATTCGCAAAAAAGTTTAAAAGATTTCACTATACTACGATTTCTGTCACAACAATTGTGTGTAACGATGTTGAGATGACCCCTGCATACCTTTCTAGGTATTCAGGTATTTACCGCATGACGTCATTATTCACGCGCGATTTATTTTTGTCGCGAAATTTAGAATCAAAGCGCCAAAAGGCACTGAATTGACAGATTCTGTGAAAAACTCCGATTCAATTCCTTTACTGATAAGAACAATGGCGCTGGAGTGCTGATTTTTAGTTTGGTTCATAAAACTGAGGTGAATCGGCTGTTTTACGCTTTCATCATCATTTTACTTGGACATTATACATGCAAATGACTACCCAGCAGGCACACGTCGCTAAGGCAACGTCAAATCAACGTCGATGCGACTTCATGACGTTGCACCGACGTTGATGTGACGTCAAAACTACGTCATGTGCCTGCTGGGATAGTTGCAAGTTTTATGACAACACAAAGGGTAGACGCAACTTTCTTGTAAAAGCTTACACTTGTTGACTGATGTGTTTCGCGGTTCAGTCAAGAACCTGCCTTTGGTCGTGCGCTACGATAAACGAAACACTTTTTGTGCGATGTCTGGCATGTTACTTATTATTTATCACAAAATTGAGCTTATATATTCAGTTATTCAGACCTACAACAGAATTGGACAGTGATAACTGTTAGGAGTATATTATTGCTGGCTTGCTACCGTACGGTGAAGATTCTAGCGTCCCGTACTTCGCATTTAATTAGGTCATGTAAAGTGTTATGAGTTTGTACCCTTTCAGCCCTTTATAGCCAAGTACAGATACCTACAGATGCAAACAGTGTAGAACCTGGTGAAATGGCTCATAATGATACATCGCATTCTGTTCTACATGGTTTGACATGCTGTTGACGACTATTGTCTAGACACCCAATTTACATGTGTAGAATGGACGCGTACAAATTCAGTGACTATAGAGTGAACTTGAGAAACTCGTGGATGGAAGAGGTAAAATCTTAACCTGGCCATTTTGAAATGTAGCAGAGGCCATTTCATCCCCTTTTTTTCCTTTTTTTTTCTTTCATTGCGACACAAACTTCATATTTCTTACGATTCATATCTCACCGAAAAATAAGATAAAAATTAAATTCGTCTGCTTCATGTTTTGTATGGCGCTTTTAAGATAACTAACACATTCAGTGTTCGTTTTACGAAAGGCATGTGTCGCCTGATCTTTCATGAAACTTTTTCAACTACAGTTGTCACCAAACCCGTCGCATGATGCAGCTGAATCGAGAGATAAAATCGTCAAGTCGTCTGCTTCAAAAGTTTGTATTACGCTTACAGGATAACTAATACGCTTGTACAATTTTAATAACTGCGCCAAACCGGACTACATTTTGTGCGGACTCCTATTTCTATGACTGTCAAAGCCGGAAGAACTGAAGCCTGAATTACTTTAAACGTCTAGCACAGCAAGAATAGACAGATAGAATCTGTCATTCAAAACCGTCTCATTAAACATAACCTGAGATCATAATTGTTTGCAGTATTGCATAAAACTCATTCATTTGTATTATTTAAACAAAAAAAAAAACGATATATGTAAAAAAAAAAATTAAGCACTTTTATTCCGACAGCTCAATAATGCACCTTTAAAAAACAATACTCCAGTTCTCGCACAAGTTTCCTCCGGTGCTGGTCAACCCGGTATTGATTAATGGACTGCACAGGTAGAATCGGTTTACGACGCCTCTGAGGACTGGGTTTAATCAAATATTGTACTTAAACACCGTTTTTGCATTCCGAAAACGAAAGAGTTCATAAAGCAAGCGTCCATTCATCCGAGAATTTTATGCGTCCCAGGACCCGCCGACGATATTTTTATGCGTCCTCTGGCGAAATTATGCGTACAGGACGCAGGACGCACGCCTAAAAAAATCACTGCTAAATATCTAAGGTCCGTACTTCACGGTTTCAGAGAAGAAGATTTTTGAAGCTTTTTTTCCATTATAAGTTTATTGGAGTAAGAAGCCACGGGATTTGGCCAATTTGAACCCCAGGGGCAAGACTCAGGCAGGGTTCATGTAGGCAACCACTCCACGTTGCTACATGCTAAATACCTAAGCTCTGGGCCTTATGGTTTCAGAGAAGAATATTTTTGATTTTTTTTTTTCCATTTTAAGTTTTTTTTCCCATTTTAAGTCCATCCATTGAGCTAATGGGCCATATGCGTGGCCAATTCTGGCGCAAGGGGCATGGTAGGCACGATTTATGTAGGTGACCACTTGCAGTTGCTACATCCTAAATATCTAAGCTCTGGGCCCTGTGGTTTCAGAGAAGAAGATTTTTGAAGTTTTTTTCCATTAGGAGTCTATGGGAGCTAAGGGGCCCGGGGCATGGCCCATCTGGACCCCAGGGCATGCTTGGCAGGATATATGTAGGTGACCACTTGCCGTTGCTACATGCTAAATATCTAAGCTCTGGGCCCTGTGGTACAGAGAAGAAGATTTTTGAAGCGTTTTCCATTAGGAGTCTGTGGGAGTTAAGGGGCCTTGGGGCGTGGCCTATTCGGAACTCAGGGGCATGATTGACAGAATTTATGTAGGTGACCACTTGCCGTTGCTACATGCTAAATATCTAAGCTCTGGGCCCTGTTGTATCAGAGAAGAAGATTTTTGAGCTTTTTTTCCATAAGGAGTCTATGGGAGCTAAGGGGCCCCGGGGCGTGGCCCATTTGGACCCCAGGGGCATGATTGGCAGGATTTGTGTAGGTGACCACTTGCCGTTGCTACATGCTAAATATCTAAGCTCTGGGCCCTGTGGTTTCAGAGAAGAAGATTTTTGAAGACTTTTTCCATTATGAGTCTATGGGAGCTAAGGGGCCCTGGGGCGTGGCCCATTTGGACCCCAGGGGCATGATTGGCAGGATTTATGTAGGTGACCACCTGCCGTTGCTTCATGCTAAATATCTAAGTTCTGGGCCCTGTGGTTTCAGAGAAGATTTTTGAAGCTTTTTTTTTCATTTTAAGTCTATGGGAGGTCTGGGGCCCCGGGGTGTGGCCAATTTGGACCCCAGGGGCATAAATGGCAGATTTATGTAGGTGACCACTTGACATTGTTACAAGCTAACTATCTAAGCTCTGGGCCCTGTGATTTTTAAAATCTTCCCATAGTAAGTCTAAGGGAGCTATATGTTGCCATGGCAACCAGAATTCCAATCTGATCAGCCCAAAAACCTTATGCAGACTTTCCCCCTGCCTGATGATGCTTCTCATGAAATTTGATCAAGATTGACCGTGGGGTATTAGAGATATATTTATTTGAAATTGTTTACGGACGGACGCACGCACGACGGACAAAATGTGATCACAAAAGCTCACCTTGACACTACGTGACAGGTGAGCTAAAAAAAGGTTTTCCCTTATCTTGTGTAATTTCCAACCAGATACATGAAATGTCATTTGTTTCCAAATCAAGCCTGCGCTTATCTTTTATATCCGTGCTTACATATACAAGTATACCCCCACCGCCATTTGCAAGAATATCTCTTCAAAAGGGCTCTTGGAAACCTTGAATACTAAATGTGCTCTTTTAATTTGGTTTCGCTAATGTCGAAAATATGCAAATTATCATTGTTTGACAATATGCTTCTAAGCTCATCAAATTTACTCATGTTTTTTTTTTTTTTTTTTTACATATACCCTTGAATATTCAAATGCCCAAAATCTTACCCCTTTCCCGGTAATCCTAAACACAATGGATTGTTAGACACAGATTGTTTAAAAGGTATCGAAGTAAAATTCATGACAGTTTCATGTTTTTATGCTTACTGCAGTTCTCAGAACATTAGTCTGTTTGTTTATATTTTATATTCTGTGTCCTTCACTAACGTTTCAATGCGAGAAAATGACGTCACCGGCTAACGTCAAGGAAATCGACTAGTGACGTCATAAATTTGTAATTTTGACTTTGTAGAACAAAAAAAAAAAAAAAAGAAAGATCTTTTTCATTGGCTATATTGGCGCGCTGTTAGAATTATTATTGAAACAAAGAAGTTAATCAATTCATCAACAGTTCATTTGTAGAAAAATAGTAAATTTGAGTGATTATGCTTCTATATTTTATATTTTTTTCATGTCATATACAGTTTAAATGTTTAGTAGTTGCTTTGAGATAATACTTTAAACTGAATGACCTTCATTACCATTAAAATGGTGATACCTGCGTAATTTATCAGCTAAATACAAGCAGACATCACCAAAGTGATCAACATGAATAAAAACGGCACTACTTGAAGCAAGAATTTCTCTTTGCAACCCTCTACTGTGCGAGTCTATCAAATTAATTCTTCCATCAATGCTTCTGTTAGAGAATTGACCGTTAAAGAAGCATATGGCGATACGGTGAAGGCAGTGTTGAACCTGTAAAGCAATGTCTGTAGATCCTAGACTTTCGGATGTGTCTTTTAACCGAGGTTCCGTCTCCGTATGACCATAGCTGTTGGTGAGACGTAAAACTCAAACACTCTCTCACTCATGTCTGTAGATTCTGTTTGGTGCCGTCCTTCATTACCAATCACATCGTCACATGTCACATGTCATAATGAACATAATTAAAATCGTCAATATTTAGAGTGAGTATTTATGCGACAGTAATAAGTTACTTAAAAAAAAATCGAAAATAGGACTTAGTGAAAATGGAAAGTTCTAAGGTGGGCGAGATGACTCAAAATTCCAAAATGGGGCGAGTTGTCTAATGACTTAGAGACGAGTCGTAATGATGGAGTACTTTTAGAAGTTATTCAGTTACGCAACGGTCCCCTTTTATACCTCTAATGAAAACAAACTGTCACACTTGATGTTTCAAAACGGAAAAGGCAAGTTTTTTTTTTTTTTTAAACCGTTATCAGCTGAGCGAGGTGACTCAAAATCAATAATGACCATCACTATAAGACTAGTCGTCTTGATGAGAGTAATTTTTTCAAAGCTGGTACTTGTATCAAATTTATGCCATCGCAATCCAAATAGACCTAACAACAGCTCTTCCGCTTCTTCATACACTTAATAATCAGTAAAACAAGTTGGCTGCTTTCAAAAAGCATCCAATAGGTTTGGTCTTGTCAGTCTACATTCTGATTTGAGCCAGCTGATATCATTATCCCACTTAATGCATTTAACTTTAAACGTTCCAAGGCGGTTCTTCTGTCGCGGTATATTTTTGTTATGATTTGTCTGAAGTTTGGAGGCCTTCATGCGGACTGAGCAAATTATTTGTCTAAATCGCGACGGAAGTAAGGGCAAGGATTGTGGCCTCGTAAACTCGATTTAAGCACCCCCCCCCTCCCCCCCTCCCCCTCCCCCCCCCCCAGTAGAATTCGTTTCCGCTGACCGTTGCAAGGCGGTTCTTCTGTCGCGGTTTGTATTTGTTATGGTTTGTCTTTGGATGTTTGTGTCGCTTATGTTATTTTATTTTGGATAGCTTAATGGCCATTTTATGGGAAAGTAACTGTCCTTTTGGTTTTCCGCTGTTGGTGTTTCCATTAGGGTATGTTGTTTCATGTTTGTGTGTCTTTCCCTTTGGTGTCTCTGATGGGAGCTGTGGGTTGATTGTAACGATTCCTGATCATTGCCTCCACTTCTATTTTAATACAAAACGTGTATATAAAATTTCGAAGTCTGTGACCTTGGTATCAGGAGGGGTAGGTAGTGATGAGTATTCTGTGGTAAATTGTTTAACGCCATGGCAAGTATCACCGCGTCCAATCGTAACGCCGAATGAGTGGTCGCAACACCGCATTGTTTCACGCCGAATTGTGGTCCTTTTTGATAGATTCGCCGCCATTTCTCGCTCGAGGAGACACGGTGAGTAGAAACAAAAGTTTATTTGAAATATACAAACATGTTAATCAGCTATGAAAAGTAGCCTATTCGGATCTACATACATTCTTCTAACTGCCAAATCTTCAGTTGATGCATAAACTTTCCTGAATTTGTCAAACACTTCGCGAGATTATTGTTGTATAGGTTCGGCCATACCACAAATAAGCATTCGTACCAGAAAGCTTCCTACTTTTCAAATTTACTCCAAATCTATGAACAACTGGTGAATACAAATGCCTTTGAAAATGACATTGTATCATAATATTGCTATTCAGTAAAAAAATATTGCCGAAGAAACAAACACAGAGACACACTCGACGAAATTATAGGTAGCGCCGGATAAGATGGTATCTGATTGATCGGTTAATTGCCAGTTGTCTGGCTGAGAAACTGTGCATACATAGTCAAATGCCAGTTAATATCAGTCTACTACCCTATATTGATCGTAGTCCGTCCGTATTAACACAGGAAAATTCGTTTTGGCCCGAGATGAAGTCATTTAGATGAGGTGAAACGGCAACACTCGTGTTTTAGTGGTTTGGTTTGGGTTTTGACCCTTTAAAGATTATTTCACTCATATCGAGCAGATCGTTAATCAGAAGTGGGCGAAAACCGGAGTACCCGGAGAAAAAAACACCTGACCTTCCATTGCAGATCTTGGCGTCTCACACGTGACCCGAGCCGGGGTCGAGTGAGTGAGTGATTCAGTTTTTACGTCCCACCAACAGCTAAGGTCATACGGAGACGGGGTCGAACCCACCTCGGTGAGAGCCTAATGACTAAGAGTCAGCGGTCTTATCCTCTAGGCCACGGAGGCCCGTTAGTGGTGTCAGTTAATTAACGTTTCATTTATCAATGGTTATCCTTTGGAAGCAAGGAATACACCACAGAACTGAAAAAACATGGAGTGTTCATGCTTTCGGCCAATTAGACTTCATTAGTGACCCTCAGACATTTTCAAAATTCCACAGTGGAATCAATGATCCCAAAGGACAAGAAAATATTATCTACACTATGATGTAGGACAGGGAGACGTTTTACCGCCGCCACACAGTCCGACGCATCAGCTGTAGTGAAGTTAAATATGTTCTATAAAAAGGTTATCCTTTGAGAGCAAGGAATACACAACAGAACTGAAAAACATGGAGTGTTCATTTCGCATTGTCCCAGTTAAAAGTCGTCCTCGTCAACACTATTTAGGTCATTTTGGAGACGTTGCTTCCAATTTTATGGGACTATTACCCGAAATTGAGATGAAATGACATCTCAATCCCTGCCACCCAATGAAACCAATAAAATTTATAAGCATGGACGGGCCAACTCGCAGCAGTTTCCCTGGGCAGGCTTAGACTTTCTAAGCGGATTACCAGTACTAATGTGCGGTCGGTATCAGCTCTGCGTGGAAGCATCGTGCAGCCCATCTATTTCTCCAAGCCCCGATGGGCGGGGGCGCTCGGTTTCAGTCGTAATTCGATGCAGCAGACCTCGGAGCTGTAAATCTGCCAATACGAAAAATCACATGACTAACGAAATATGTGTTCTCTGAATTTTATACCTTAATTTGTTATATGTAAATTAATGAAAGACAGACAAATATCAAAGACACATAATTCATATCTGAAAAAAAAAGTTATAGTTTCAGTCTTTTTTTTTTGTTTGGGTTTTACGGCCCTTTCAAGAATGTTTCACTCCTCATATCGAGCCGATCGTTAATCAGAGGTGGGCGAAAACCGGAGTACCCGGAGAAAAACCACCTGAACTTCCGTTGCAGAACTTGGCGTCTCACACGTGGCCCGAGCGAGGCTCGAACCTACGGCGGTGAGAGAATATTTTCAGTCTTATGTTTTCACTAGTGAAAATATAAGGTTTCGTGTTTCACTACTATGTTTACATGTTTAAAATAAATCAAAGGAAGATTTCGGCCTCCGAACTTTTCGGTTTTGTTTTGTACATATTTGAGCCGGCGATAAGTCCGGTGTGTCGAGCAGAGACTCAAATCAACCTGCGCACCAATCCACTGAGACAAAACCTTTTGCTTATATTTGTTGGCATAGATCGTAGCCTATAGCAGGTTCGTGCGATCAGCGAAGACTCTGATGAGACTGTTCGAATGCGCAGGCTGATCTGAGTCTTCGCTGGTCGCTTCATGCCTTTTTGTAGGTTTAGTCATGCGCTGGCTCATTTTCTATCTGCAGTGTCAGCAACATCTTTTTATAAGGCGTTCACGCGACGTGACGTCATGTCACATTTAAAGACGCCACTAATGATGTCGAGACATGTAACAATTAGAAAATATTTCACGCAAATATGATTTTTTTTTTCCATTTCGTGGAGTGACAAAAATGAAATATATATTTCGTGTCTTTTGAACTCGTTCAAGATATTTATATATATATTTCGCTTCCTTCGATGAAATGAGTTAGTTTTACTCCCAAAAAATGAATATCCTCTATGTCTTTTCAGTTCATGGATCAAAGTACTCAATTTAGCTGTCTTGTATGTGGAAGCCAATACAAGACAGTGACGTCCTTACGACGCCATTTAAAGAGGCACGCAGAGAAACCATATGTGTGTGACATCTGTAGCAAAGCATTCATACGTCAGGATGAGTTAAAAAGGCATACTAATGTGCATACACACATAATCCACTTAGAAGGTCTAAGACTGCCCAGGAAAAATGCTGCGAGCCGATGCTTATAAACCCTATTGGTTTCATTGGGCGGCAGGGATTGAGATGTCATTTCATCTCAATGTCGGGTAAAAGTCCCACAAAACTGGAAGCAATGTCTCCAAAATGACCTTTATAGTGTTGACGGGGACGTTAAACCTCAAATCAAATAAAAAAAAATCAATCAAGTTTAAGAACGATGAGTAGTCTCTGGGGTAGTACTAATGGGAGAGTACAGTTGTCATTAATATAAAATATTAAATGTTATTTACCTAACTAGCTATCATAGCACATTATATTGTTTGTCAGGCAGAAAAAATACTGACAATTTGCTGATCAGATACCATCTTATCCGGCGTTACCTACAATTTCGGCGAGTGTGTCTCTGTGTTTGTTTCTTCGGCAATATTTTTTTTACTGAATAGCATTATGATACAAGGTCATTTTCAGAGGCATTTGTATTCACCAGTTGTTCATAGATTTGGAGTAAATTTGAAAAGTACGAAGCTTTCTGGTACGAATGCTTATTTGTGGTATGGCCGAACCTATACAACAATAATCTCGCGAAGTGTTTGACAAATTCAGGAAAGTTTATGCATCAACTGAAGATTTGGCAGTTAGAAGAATGTATGTAGATCCGAATAGGCTACTTTTCATAGCTGATTAATTATGGAGGTTAATCATTGCCAAAAATACAGACATGTAAACATTACATTGGTCAACGTTATACATCGTAATGTGTAGTTTGAAACATGGAATGGGGTATAGTTATGAATTGTATACATTACATTTGTCAAAATACAGACATGTAAATATTACATTTGTCAACGCTAAACATCGTAATGTGTAGTTTGAAACGTGGAATGGGGTATAGTTATGACTTGTAAACATTACAATTGTCAATGCTGAACGTCGTACTGTGTAGTTTGTAGTAGTACTGGAGAGTAGTTATACTAGTAACATGTTGTTTTAACATCTTCTTACACTTCTATCTGTGCATTACTGCAAGTACAAGTTTGTATCATTGACTTTCTACCTTTTGAAGACTTTCTAAACCAACAACGTCATCTTACGTCACGTTAACCGATGCAACGATTCAGAGGACTCGTGTAATTCAAAGCCTTGTATTCTGTAAGATCTGCTGTGTTGCGTGTGCTATACATCCAGATGCAAAACGTACGGTTAAATAGGTTCCATCGCTCAATGAACAAGGCGAAAGTATATACTTGTAAAGTTATGGTTTGACATGTACATCTTTATCGAATTTTGCAATGCCCATATATGGTGTTGCCTCCGGAAACTGTCGGTCTTTGTCGAAGTTGTATGGAAAATAAATATTTGAAATAAGGATCGCTCCCTGATACTTCCGGAATGCAAGGGAGACTACTTATCTAGACTATTTAGGTTGGATGATTTAAAAAAAAAAAAAAAAAAACACCCTTCCCGATCGATTCCCCTAATATATTAAGCGTTGGCGGTGAACTGTACATTTTGTTTTTAGATGATAGTTTTAAGTACCGTATTTCTAAATCTTGATATAAATATTTAAAGATTTTGAGTCCAATTAGGTGGGTAATTAGCTGAGGATACTGGTGACATGGTTATGGTTCTTGCAGTCTGCGATTCCCCTCATTGCCCTCTATCAGTATTTCAAGTTTCACTTAATTACCTTTAATCCTTTTAGAGAAAGTGTGATGGATGGACGGATAGACGGATGAACAGTCAGACGGACGGACAAAGTGGCGACTATATGCTCTCCCTTCAGGGAGCATAAAAACACACACAAAATATTTGGATAGTATAACTTGACCAAGATGGTATATCCACCAAAAAACATGCTATCAAAGCTGCAGTTTACAGGGAACAAATAGAAGTTGTCCTTGAACTGTCGCCACACAGACCAATATGCATCATCATAACACACACTTTCGACATAGCGCGTGTTTTCACATTTCCAAAATGGCTACTTTTCTGATGAAAATCAGTGATATCGTTTTTATATATACTGCAAACAAAGGCTGTGGGTGCTCGTTAGAACCGCCTCATCGAGGCGGTTCTAACGAGTACCCACATCCTATGTCTCGGAGCAGAAAAAAATATACCCCGTAAACTCCAGTTTTGTCTATATAAAGTGGGGTTTATAGGGAGTGTTCATTTCACGGACTTGTTCAGGTGATGTTTGTCTCAATGGCGTCTTTCACACATTTACCTCATTACGAAAACACATGCGTGGGGCATAGTGCATCTTTTTTTATATCTCAAAAACGGACATTTTTTGATAAACATTTATGATATATTTCTTATTAATACTCCAAACGTAGACTGTGGGTGTCCAATGGCGCGGTTCTAACGGGTAAATACAACTTGTAAACATAGATTGTGGGTGCTCAGTTAGGCGGTTCTGACGGGTACACACAACTTTTGTCTTGGAGCAAAAATAAGGAATTTATGATTTACTTTTATCAATAGTCCAATACATCAAACATAGGTTGTGGGTGCTAAATGGGGTGCTTCTAACGATTACCCACAACCTATGTCTTGGAGCAGAAATAAGGAAATGGTGTATACCCCTTTTAACCATAGTCTACTCTATATTCAGTGGGGTTTCAAGGAGTGTTCAATACAGGACTTGTTAACATGAAGGTTTGATTTGCGCCCCCACCCATCGGGGCTTGGAGAAATAGTTTGGAATGCATGACATCACATGAACAAGTCCGCGAAATAAAGACCCCCCTTAATTCCACTTTATATAGAGAAAACTGGGGTTTAAGGGGGTAAACATTATTTTTCTTATTTTTACTCCAAGACATAGGTTGTGGGTACTCGTTAGAACCGCCTCATTGAGGCGGTTCTAACGAGTACCCACAACCTATGTTTGTAGTATTTATAAGAAAAATATCACAGATTTTCATCAGAAAAGTAGCCATTTTGGAGATGTGAAAAAATGCACTATGCCATACGGGCGAGTTATCGTAATGATGCTTCCACGCAGAGTTGAAACGGAACGCACTTGAGTACTGGTACATGTAAACCGCTCAGACGGTCTAACCCTGTCAAGAAAAGCTGGGGCGGTCTAACGAGTACATGTTCCCACAATTTATGATTTTAACAACAAACAAGAGGGCCATGATGGCGCTGGTTCGCTCACCTGATCCATATTGAAGAAATGAAATTTTAAGTAATATGTTATGTTGGAGTGGAAGTTTGAGCAATTTTGGTTGACAGTGACCCAAGGAACATTTCTGTGAAATTTTTTCAAACCCATCGAATATTCCTATGATTTTTTTTTCCCTTTTCATTTTTGAGAACAAATCTTATATGAGTTTATCAATTTTAAGTTCTTGCGACCATCTTGTTCAGCAGAGTGGAGCAATTTGAGCAAATTTGACAGATGGTACCCAAAAATTATTCCTGTGAAAACATTTATAAACTAGAATAATGTCGATTGCGCGCCATCGCAAATCCCCACGCTTTTTACAGAGGGGCCTAGTACCGAAAACCCCTCACCCTGGGCCCTAATTTGACCCCCAGGGTCAAAATATTACCTGTATTATATTCTACTAATCATGTCCTTCAATTTGATATGCCACATGACTATGTTCCAAAAAACTTAAATTTTGACCCTTTGACCCCTCCCCCAGGGCCCCAATCTGATCCCAGGGTCAAAATTTTACTTGTATTGTATTCTATTAATCACCCCCTTCAATTTGATATTCCATATGACTATACTCGGTAAAATTTGAATTTTGACACCCTGACCCCCCCCCCCCCTCACGAAGTCCGACCCCTTGGACATGACCTCGGGGTCGAAGCCAAAATCCCGTTCAATATGTGTTACATATATCATAAATAATTACTTATGCAAAGTTTGGTTTCAAAATCTATAAAATTGACTTTGAAATTGAATTTAATTGATATTTGACCCTTTGGCCCCTCCCCAAGGCCCCTGTGGGCGGTGCCAAAAATAAATGTAACGTTGCACGCCCTCATCATGTAAGGAAGCTGTGTACCGAATTTGGTTACATTCCGACCAGTAGTTAAGGATAGCGTGACGGACAGACGGACGGACGGACAGACGGACGGACGGACGGACGGATGTTCTCACGGTTGTATACTTATGTGGCTATTTTTGGCAGGATTGATTCTTAAGTGGCTACTTTTAGCCACAGAAAAGAAGTATTTTTGGTGTCTAACGGAATAAATCCCATAGACTTACATTGATTCTGTCCATTTACATAGCCACCTAACTATACATTTGTTGGTGCGGTCATACAGACGGACGGAAGCGTTCACAATATCCCCGAACGCTTTTTTTTAAAAAGCGTGGAGATAATCAGTAGCTAGAGCGATCACAAAAGTTTTGTTTCCTACAAATAGCCAGTTACCTTGACATTGAGCCCCAATACCTGAAAGTTGAACTCGCTCAAGCTAATAAAATTCCCAACATTTATGTGAAGTGATATTAAAATACATTGATAAATGTAAAACTATTTAAACTAGAACGATGACAAAGTTTTTTTTTTTTTTCTGAAAACAGCCATAATGACCTCGGCCTTCATCCCAGCAACCTGAAAGTCGCATTTGCTTGATATATTATCATACCAAACATTTGCGCGAAAGTATATTAAAATCCATCCATAAATGTAGGCACAAGAGCCTTAACAAAGTTTGCGCGAAGGTATATTAAAATCCATCCATAAATGTAGGCACAAGAGCCTTAACAAAGTTTTTCCAAGAATAGCCATAATAACCTTGATCTTGTGTCCAGACCCTAAATGTTGATCTTGGTTCAGATATTATCATACCTAACATTTCTGTGAAGTTACATCAAATTCCATTGATAAATGCAGGCGCTAGAGCCATGAAAAAAAAATCTAAAAATAGCCACCGTGACCTTCATCTAAGCTCAGGACACTGAAAGTCAAACTGCTCAATATATTATTATACCTAGCATTTGTGAAAAGTTACATTAAAATATATCAATTAATGTAGGCACTGGAGCGATGACATTTTTTTTCTAAAATAGACCTTTACCTTGAGCCCAGTAACCTGATGGTCCAGCTTGCTCGAGATATTATCATACACAACATTTGTGTGAAGTTACATAAAAAATCTTTTGATAAATGTAGGTGCTAGAGTGAAGTCAAAGGTTTTTTTTTCTTCTAAAAATAGCCACATAGACTATGACCTTGCACCCAGGACCCTGAAACTCTAACTTGCTGGAGAAATTATCATACCAGCATTTGTGTGAAGCTACATTAAAATCCATCAATAAATCTAGAGACTAGAGTGAAGATTATAACATGTACCATAGACGGGCAATACACAGAAATGTATTCCGAAAAATCCATTGGGGAAGTTCCGAGCAAATCGCCTCGCAATATATGCAACAAGTGGATATATTTTGGGTTGGGTACCCTGGTTCGAGTCACCGTGAGCCATAGCCTGGGAGTTTTCAGAGTGACCATATTTTGTGGGTATTGTGTACCATAGACGGGCAATACACAGAAATGTTTTCAAAAAAATTCATTGAGGAAGTTTTGAGATAATCGCGTCCCCACATGTGCCATATATGACTAAGCGCGAGTCTACGGGTGGGGGTACCCAAATTCGACGCTCCGGGGACCATAGCCTGGGAGTTTTCAAAGTGACCATATTTTGTGGGTATAATGTACCATAGACGGGCAATACACAGAAATGTTTTCCGAAAAATTCATTGGGGAAGTTCCGAGCAAATCGCCTCACAATATATGCAATATCTGGCTTTATTTTGGGTGGGGTACCCTGGTTCGAGTCTCCGGGAGCCATAACCTGGGAGTTTTCAGGGTGACCATATTTTGTGGGTATAGTGTACCATAGACGGGCAATAAACAGAAATGTTTTCAAAAAATGTCATTGAGGAAGTTTTGAGAAAATCGCGTCCCCGCATGTGCCATATATGACTAAGCGCGAGTCTACAGGTGGGGGTACCCAAGTTCGACGCTCCGGGGACCATAGCCTCGGGGTTTCAGAGTGACCATATTTTGTGGGTATAATATACCATAAACGGGCAATACACAGAAATGTTTGCCGAAAAATTCATTGGGGAAGTTCCGAGCAAATCGCCTTACAATATATGCAATATCTGGCTATATTTTGGGTGGGGTACCCTGGTTCGAGTCTCCGGGAGCCATAACCTGGGAGTTTTCAGAGTGACCATATTTTGTGGGTATAGTGTACCATAAACGAGCAATACACAGAAATGTTTTCAAAAAAATTCATTGGGGAACTTTTGAGAAAATCGCGTACCCGCATGTGCCATATATGACTAAGCGCGAGTCTACAGGTGGGGGTACCCAAGTTCGACGCTCCGGGGGCAATAGCCTGGGAGTTTTCAGAGTGACCATATTTTGTGGGTATAGTGTACCATAGACTGGCAATACACAGAAATGTTTCCGAAAAATTCATTGGGGAAGTTCCGAGCAAATCGCCACACAATATATGCAATATCTGGCTATATTTTGGGTGGGGTACCCTGGTTCGAGTCTCCGGGAGCCATAGCCTAGGAGTTTTCAGAGTGACCATATTTTGTGGGTAAAGTGTACCATAGACGGGCAATACACAGAAATGTTTTCAAAAAATGTCATTGGGGAAGTTTTGAGAAAATCGCGTCCCCGCATGTGCCATATATGACTAAGCGCGAGTCTACAGATGGGGGTACCCAAGTTCGACGCTCCGGGGGCCATAGCCGGGGAGTTTTCAGAGTGACCATATTTTGTGGGTATAATGTACCATAGACGGGCAACACACAGAAATGTTTTCCGAAAAAATCATTGGGGAAGTTCCGAGCAAATCGCCTCACAATATATGCAATATCTGGCTATATTTTGGGTGGGGTACCCTGGTTCGAGTCTCCGGGAGCCATAGCCTGGGAGTTTTCAGAGTGACCATATTTTGTGGGTATAGTGTACCATAGACGGGTAATACACAGAAATGTTTTCAAAAAATTTCATTAGGGAAGTTTTGAGAAAATCGCGTCCCCGCATGTGCCATATATGACTAAGCGCGAGTCTACAGGTGGGGGTACCCAAGTTCGACGCTCCGGGGGCCATAGCCTGGGAGTTTTCAGAGTGACCATATTTTGTGGGTATAATGTACCATAGACGGGCAATACACAGAAATGTTTTCCGAAAAATTCATTGGGGAAGTTCCGAGCAAATCGCCTCACAATATATGCAATATCTGGCTATATTTTGGGTGGGGTACCCTGGTTCTAGTCTCCGGGAGCCATAGCCTGGGTGTTTTCAGAGTGACCATATTTTGTGGGTATAGTGTACCATAGACGGACAATACACAGAAATGTTTTCAAAAAATTTCATTGGGGAAGTTTTGAGAATATCGCGTCCCCGTATGTGCCATTTATGACATAGCGCGAGTCTACAGGTGGGGGTAACCAAGTTCGACGCTCCGGCGGCCATAGCCTGGGAGTTTTCAGAGTGACCATATTTTGTGGGTATAATGTACCATAGACGGGCAATACACAGAAATGTTTTCCGAAAAATTCATTGGGGAAGTTCCGAGCAAATCGCCTCACAATATATGCAATATCTGGCTATATTTTGGGTGGGGTACCCTGGTTCGAGTCTCCGGGAGCCATAGCCTGGGAGTTTTCAGAGTGACCATATTTTGTGGGTATAGTGTACCATAGACGGGCAATACACAGAAATGCTCAGAATGTTCATGTTTACAATATTTCGGTCAAGTATGATTATTGGTCATGTCTGATTAGAAAGTAGGTCAATAGATCAAATCATAGAAAAACCTTGTGAACATGCTAGATTTCATACCACAATTTTGGTCCAATCATTGTCACACTTGTTCAGAATAATCATCTTGACAATATCTCGTCAAGTTCAAATATGGGTCAGGTAGGGTCAAAAAGTAGGTCAGTAGGTCAAAGCAAAGGAAAACCGTTTGAAAACGCGAGAGGCCACAGTTTTGGTCAATTCATCATCAGACGTGCTCAGAATGATCATGTTGACAATATCTCAATGCTAGGCTAAGCGTCAAGGTCGCGGTATCTATTTTAGAAAATAGTTTGCTTTCAATTATTGATGGATTTTAATACAACTTCACACAAATGTTCAGTATGATAGTATCTCAAACAAGCAATACTTTCAGGATGTTGGGATCAAGGTCAAGGTCCTTGTGGCTACTTTTTGAAAAAAAAATCTTCACTCTAGTCTCTAGATTTATTGATGGATTTTAATGTAGCTTCACACAAATGCTGGTATGATAATTTCTCCAGCAAGTTAGAGTTTCAGGGTCCTGGGTGCAAGGTCATAGTCTATGTGGCTATTTTTAGAAGAAAAAAACCTTTGACTTCACTCTAGCACCTACATTTATCAAAAGATTTTTTATGTAACTTCACACAAATGTTGTGTATGATAATATCTCGAGCAAGCTGGACCATCAGGTTACTGGGCTCAAGGTAAAGGCCTATTTTAGAAAAAAAAATGTCATCGCTCCAGTGCCTACATTAATTGATATATTTTAATGTAACTTTTCACAAATGCTAGGTATAATAATATATTGAGCAGTTTGACTTTCAGTGTCCTGAGCTTAGGTGAAGGTCACGATGGCTATTTTTAGATTTTTTTTCATGGCTCTAGCGCCTGCATTTATCAATGGAATTTGATGTAACTTCACAGAAATGTTAGGTATGATAATATCTGAACCAAGATCAACATTTAGGGTCTGGACACAAGATCAAGGTTATTATGGCTATTCTTGGAAAAACTTTGTTAAGGCTCTTGTGCCTACATTTATGGATGGATTTTAATATACCTTCGCGCAAACTTTGTTAAGGCTCTTGTGCCTACATTTATGGATGGATTTTAATATACTTTCGCGCAAATGTTTGGTATGATAATATATCAAGCAAATGCGACTTTCAGGTTGCTGGGATGAAGGCCGAGGTCATTATGGCTGTTTTCAGAAAAAAAAAACTTTGTCATCGTTCTAGTTTAAATAGTTTTACATTTATCAATGTATTTTAATATCACTTCACATAAATGTTGGGAATTTTATTAGCTTGAGCGAGTTCAACTTTCAGGTATTGGGGCTCAATGTCAAGGTAACTGGCTATTTGTAGGAAACAAAACTTTTGTGATCGCTCTAGCTACTGATTATCTCCACGCTTTTTAAAAAAAAGCGTTCGGGGATATTGTGAACGCTTCCGTCCGTCTGTATGACCGCACCAACAAATGTATAGTTAGGTGGCTATGTAAATGGACAGAATCAATGTAAGTCTATGGGATTTATTCCGTTAGACACCAAAAATACTTCTTTTCTGTGGCTAAAAGTAGCCACTTAAGTATCAATCCTGCCAAAAATAGCCACATAAGTATACAACCGTGAGAACATCCGTCCGTCCGTCTGTCCGTCCGTCCGTCTGTCCGTCACGCTATCCTTAACTACTGGTCGGAATGTAACCAAATTCGGTACACAGCTTCCTTACATGATGAGGGCGTGCAGCGTTACATTTATTTTTGGCACCGCCCCCAGGGGCCTTGGGGAGGGGTCAAAAGGTCAAATATCAATTAAATTCAATTTCAAAGTCAATTTTATAGATTTTGAAACCAAACTTTGCATAAGTAATTATTAATGATATATGTAACACATATTGAACGGGATTTTGGCTTCGACCCCGAGGTCATGTCCAAGGGGTCGGACTTCGTGGGGGGGGGGGGGGTCAGGGTGTCAAAATTCAAATTTTACCGAGTATAGTCATATGGAATATCAAATTGAAGGGGGTGATTAATAGAATACAATACAAGTAAAATTTTGACCCTGGGATCAGATTGGGGCCCTGGGGGAGGGGTCAAAGGGTCAAAATTTAAGTTTTTTGGAACATAGTCATGTGGCATATCAAATTGAAGGACATGATTAGTAGAATATAATACAGGTAATATTTTGACCCTGGGGTCAAATTAGGGCCCAGGGTGAGGGGTTTTCGGTACTAGGCCCCTCTGTAAAAAGCGTGGGGATTTGCGATGGCGCGCAATCGACATTATTCTAGTTTATAAATGTTTTCACAGGAATAATTTTTGGGTACCATCTGTCAAATTTGCTCAAATTGCTCCACTCTGCTGAACAAGATGGTCGCAAGAACTTAAAATTGATAAACTCATATAAGATTTGTTCTCAAAAATGAAAAGGGAAAAAAATCATAGGAATATTAGATGGGTTTGAAAAAAATTCACAGAAATGTTCCTTGGGTCACTGTCAACCAAAATTGCTCAAACCTTCCACTCCAACATAACATATTACTTAAAATTTCATTTCTTCAATATGGATCAGGTGAGCGAACCAGGGCCATCATGGCCCTCTTGTTTGTTGTTAAAATCATAAATTGTGGGAACATGTACTCGTTAGACCGCCCCAGCTTTTCTTGACAGGGTTAGACCGTCTGAGCGGTTTACATGTACCAGTACTCAAGTGCGTTCCGTTTCAACTCTGCGTGGAAGCATCATTACGATAACTCGCCCGTATGGCATAGTGCATTTTTTCACATCTCCAAAATGGCTACTTTTCTGATGAAAATCTGTGATATTTTTCTTATAAATACTACAAACATAGGTTGTGGGTACTCGTTAGAACCGCCTCAATGAGGCGGTTCTAACGAGTACCCACAACCTATGTCTTGGAGTAAAAATAAGAAAAATAATGTTTACCCCCTTAAACCCCAGTTTTCTCTATATAAAGTGGGATTAAGGGGGGTCTTCATTTCGCGGACTTGTTCATGTGATGTCATGCATTCCAAACTATTTCTCCAAGCCCAGATGGGTGGGGGCGCAAATCAAACCTTCATGTTAACAAGTCCTGTATTGAACACTCCTTGAAACCCCACTGAATATAGAGTAGACTATGGTTAAAAGGGGTATACACCATTTCCTTATTTCTGCTCCAAGACATAGGTTGTGGGTAATCGTTAGAAGCACCCCATTTAGCACCCACAACCTATGTTTGATGTATTGGACTATTGATAAAAGTAAATCATAAATTCCTTATTTTTGCTCCAAGACAAAAGTTGTGTGTACCCGTCAGAACCGCCTAACTGAGCACCCACAATCTATGTTTATAAGTTGTATTTACCCGTTAGAACCGCGCCATTGGACACCCACAGTCTACGTTTGGAGTATTAATAAGAAATATATCATAAATGTTTATCAAAAAATGTCCGTTTTTGAGATATAAAAAAGATGCACTATGCCCCACGCATGTGTTTTCGTAATGAGGTAAATGTGTGAAAGACGCCATTGAGACAAACATCACCTGAACAAGTCCGTGAGATGAACACTCCCTATAAACCCCACTTTATATAGACAAAACTGGAGTTTACGGGGTATATTTTTTCTGCTCCGAGACATAGGATGTGGGTACTCGTTAGAACCGCCTCGATGAGGCGGTTCTAACGAGCACCCACAGCCTTTGTTTGCAGTATATATAAAAACGATATCACTGATTTTCATCAGAAAAGTAGCCATTTTGGAAATGTGAAAACACGCGCTATGTCGAAAGTGTGTGTTATGATGATGCATATTGGTCTGTGTGGCGACAGTTCAAGGACAACTTCTATTTGTTCCCTGTAAACTGCAGCTTTGATAGCATGTTTTTTGGTGGATATACCATCTTGGTCAAGTTATACTATCCAAATATTTTGTGTGTGTTTTTATGCTCCCTGAAGGGAGAGCATATAGTCGCCACTTTGTCCGTCCGTCTGACTGTTCATCCGTCTATCCGTCCATCCATCACACTTTCTCTAAAAGGATTAAAGGTAATTAAGTGAAACTTGAAATACTGATAGAGGGCAATGAGGGGAATCGCAGACTGCAAGAACCATAACCATGTCACCAGTATCCTCGGCTAATTACCCACCTAATTGGACTCAAAATCTTTAAATATTTATATCAAGATTTAGAAATACGGTACTTAAACCTATCATCTAAAAACAAAATGTACAGTTCACCGCCAACGCTTAATATATTAGGGGAATCGATCGGGAAGGGTGTTTTTTTTTTTTTTAAATCATCCAACCTAAATAGTCTAGATAAGTAGTGTCCCTTGCATTCCGGAAGTATCAGGGAGCGATCCTTATTTCAAATATTTATTTTCCATACAACTTCGACAAAGACCGACAGTTTCCGGAGGCAACACCATATATGGGCATTGCAAAATTCGATAAAGATGTACATGTCAAACCATAACTTTACAAGTATATACTTTCGCCTTGTTCATTGAGCGATGGAACCTATTTAACCGTACGTTTTGCATCTGGATGTATAGCACACGCAACACAGTAGATCTTACAGAATACAAGGCTTTGAATTACACGGGTCCTCTGAATCGTTGCATCGGTTAACGTGACGTAAGATGACGTTGTTGGTTTAGAAAGTCTTCAAAAGGTAGAAAGTCAATGATACAAACTTGTACTTGCAGTAATGCACAGATAGAAGTGTAAGAAGATGTTAAAACAACATGTTACTAGTATAACTACTCTCCAGTACTACTACAAACTACACAGTACGACGTTCAGCATTGACAATTGTAATGTTTACAAGTCATAACTATACCCCATTCCACGTTTCAAACTACACATTACGATGTTTAGCGTTGACAAATGTAATATTTACATGTCTGTATTTTGACAAATGTAATGTTTACAATTCATAACTATACCCCATTCCATGTTTCAAACTACACATTACGATGTATAACGTTGACCAATGTAATGTTTACATGTCTGTATTTTTGGCAATGATTAACCTCCATAATTAATATGTTTGTATATTTCAAATAAACTTTTGTTTCTACTCACCGTGTCTCGTCGAGCGAGAAATGGCGGCGAATCTATCAAAAAGGACCACAATTCGGCGTGAAACGACCACTTATGCGGTGTTGCGACCACTCATTCGGCGTTACGATTGGACGCGGTGAAGTAACTTACATATGGTTTACACATGTATAGCACAAAACTTAAACAAACGAAAATGTAAACCGAATTTTTCAAAGGTCATAACTCTGTAACTATTTGGTGGACAGTAATTCTCGAAACTTAAGGCACATCTTCACATCTTAGCCCTACTACATACACATTTTAGGCTTGATCGTATGAAAACTGTATAGTACACAACCTACACTCAGTGGCCATAAATGAGTTCCCAAAATGGCTTACAAGAAATTGGGGAAAAATATGATTTGAAAGAATTGCAATTTTCTACCTAATTACAAATCATTCTCAAATTCTAATTGGTCCAGCTAATTATTTAGGGTATATGTTTACATCAGCACTTATTACAATAATAATGTCGTCAGTTGCCATGGCAACATCAGACAGCATACAGATTAGCACCTTACCTTTGACAAATCAGGGTAGGTGTACTAAAAGATGTATAAAAATATCAATTTCTTATCGTTTTAGATATAAATTGGTAAGAATGTTGGCAAAATAATGGAACACAATCTGATTGTGTATAAATTACCTAGAGACAACACTTAAAGTGAAATCTAACCTGCTTTCGGATAGAACATAAATGCGTCAAAATCACCGACAAGCAAGTGTTTTTGTTGATAGACCCCAAGGGAACAAACAAAAAAATGGACTTTGTTTTATATCTGATTTTAGAGATATTGAATCATACTTTCTAGCAAAAACTGTTTGTTTGATTATATCTTAGGGTATTCAAGCAGCAAGGAGATCCAGGAAACAATGGGCTAATTTGAACAGCCGTGCACTCTTTGCGTGCCATAAAACAAGATAAAAATATATTGTATGTTTTGATCATTGTTAAGAAAAATATCACGGATTTTCATCAGAAAAGTAACCATTTTGGGGATGTTAAAAATGCACTATTTCGCATGGGTGTGTTATCGTAATGAGAAGTCAGTAAAAGGTTGTTTATTGTTTCGTTTGGTGACTTTTTAGCTCACCTGTCACGTAGTGACAAGGTGAGCTTTTGTGGTCACTTTTCGTCCGTCGTCCGTCGTCAGTGCGTGTGTGCGTGCGTAAACTTTTTCTTCAAATGACATCTCCTCCTAAACCACTGATCTGATTTTGACCAAACTTCACAGGAATGATCCTTAGGTGGTCCCCTTTCAAAGTTGTTTAAATGGTTCCGGTCCATTGCACATCTAGGTCACAGGCGCTAAAAATAGATTTTTTAAACGAAAACTAAAAATCTTCTCTGAAACCGCAAGGCCCAGACCTTTGATATTTGATGTGAAGCTTCATCTAGTGGACCTCTACCAAGATTGTTCAAATTATAGCCCTTGGGGCCAAAATGCCCCCGCCCCGGGGGCCTTTGGTTTTACATAGGCTTATATAGGGAAAGTCATTAAAAATCTTCTTCTCTGAAACCACAAGGCCCAGGTCTTTAATATTTGATGTAAAGCTTTACCTGGTGGACCTATACCAAGATTGTTCGAATTCTAGCCTTGGGGCCAAAAATGCCCCTGCCCCGGGGGCCTTTGGTTTTACATATGCTGATATCGGGAAAATCTTTAAAAATCTTCTTCTCTGAAACCGCAAGGCCCAGATCTTTGATATTTGGTGTGAAGCTTCATCTAGTGGACCTCTACCAAGATTGTTCAAATTATAGCCCTGGGGGCCAAAATGCCCCCGCCCGGGGGGGGGGGGGGCTTTGGTTTTACATAGGCTTATATAGGGTAAATCATTAAAACATCTTCTCTGAAACCACAAGGCCAAGGTCTTTAATATTTGGTGTGAAGCCTTACCTGGTGGACCTCTAAGATTGTTCAAATTATAGCCTTGGGGCAAAAATGTCCTTGCCCCGGGGTCCTTTGGTTTTACATTGGTTTTACATGGTTTTACAGGGAAAATCTTTAAAAATCTTCTTCTCCGAACTCGCAAGGCCCAGATCTTTGATATTTGGTGAAAGCTTCATCTAGTGGACCTCTACCAAGACTGTTCAAATTATAGCCCTGAGGCCAAAATGCCCCCGCCCCCGGGGCCTTTGGTTTTACATAGGCTTATATAGGGAAAATCATTAAAAAATCTTCTTCTCTGAAACCACAAGGCCCAGGTCTTTAATATTTGGCGTGAAGCTTTACCTGGTGGACCTCTACTAAGATTGTTCAAATTATAGCCTTGGGGCCAAAAATGCCCCCGCCCTGGGGGCCTTTAGTTTTACATAGGCTTATACAGTATACAGGGAAAATCTTTAAAAATCTTATTCTAAGAAACCGCAAGGCCCAGACCTTTGATATTTGGTGTGAAGCTTCATCTAGTGGACCTCTACCAAGATTGTTCAAATTAAAGACCTGGGGGTCAAAATGCCCCCGCCCCGGGGGCCTTTGGTTTTTAATAGGCTTATATAGGGGAAATCATTAAAAAATCTTCTTCTCTGAAACCACAAGGCCCAGGTCTTTCATATTTGGCGTGAAGCTTTACCTGATGGACCTCTACTAAGTTTGTTCAAATTATAGCCTTGGGGCCAAAAATGCCTCCGCCCCGGGGGCCTTTGGTTTTACATAGGCTTATACAGGGAAAATCTTTAAAAATCTTCTGACACCGCAAGGCCCAGATCTTTGATATTTGGTGTGAAGCTTCATCTAGTGGACTTCCTTCAAGCTTGTACAAATTATAGCCCTGGGGCCGAAAATGCCCCCACCCTCGGACCCTTTTGGTTTTTCATAGGCTTATATAGGGAAAACCTTTAAAAATCTTCTTCTCTGAAACCACAAGGCCCAGGTCTTTGATATTTGGCATGAAGCTTCACCTAGTGGACCTCTACCAAGATTGTTCAAATTATAGCCCTGGGGCCAAAATGGGGGGGGGGGGGGGGGGCTTTGGTTTTACCTAAGCTTATGTAGCGGAAATCTTTAAAACTTTTCTTCTCTGAAACCGCAAGGCCCAGATCTTCGATATTTGGTGTGAAGCTTCATCTAGTGGACCTCTTTCAAGATTGTTCAAATTATAGCCCTGGGGCCAAAAATGCCCCCACCCCGGGACCCTTTGGTTTTTCATATGCTTATACAGGGAAAACCGTTAAAAATCTTCTTGTCTGAAACCAGAAGGTCCAGGTCTTTGATATTTGGTATGAAGCTTCATCTAGTGGACCTCTACCAAGTTTGTTCAAATTACAGCCCTTGGGCCTAGAATGTACTAGAGACACTAATTCTCAGGTGAGCGATTCAGGGCCCTCTGGGCCCTCTTGTGTTTTATATTAGGATCACTTTTTGTCTGTCATCCGTGCGTAAACAATTTCTTCAAACGACATGTCCTCCTAAACCACTGATCGGATTTTGACCAAACTTCACAGGAATGATCCTTAGGAGGACCCCTTTCAAAGTTGTTCAAATGGTTCCAGTCCGTTGCACATATAGGTCACAGGAGCCAAAAATTGATTTTTTTTTCACCTTCTTCTCTGAAACTGCAAGGCCCAGGTCTTTGATATTTGGTATGAAGCTTCATCTAGTGGACCCCTACCAAGATTGTTCAAATTATAGTGCAGGGGCCAAAAATGCCCCCACCCCGGGGCCCTTTGGTTTTACATGGGCTTATATAGGGGAAATCTTTAAAAATCTTCTTCTCTGAAACCGCAAGGCCGAGGTCTTTGCTATTTGGTATGAAGCTTCATCTAGTGGACCCCTACCAAGATTGTTCAAATTATAGTGCAGGGGCCAAAAATGCCCCCGCCCCGGGGTCCTTTGGTTTTACATGGGCTTATATAGGGAAAACTTTTAAAAATCTTCTCTGAAACCACAAGGCCCAGGTCTTTGATATTTGGTATGAAGCTTCATCTAGTGGACATCTAGCAAGAATGTTCAAATTATAGTGCTGGGGCCAAAAATTCCGCCGCCCTGGGGCCCTTTGGTTTTACAAAGACTTATATAGGGAAAATCTTTAAAAATCTACTATGAAACAACAAGGCCTAGGTCTTTGATATTTTGTGTGAAATTTCATCTAGTAGACCTCTATCAAGATTGTTCAAATTATAGCCCTGGGGCCAAAAATGGTTTAACATGGGCTTATATAGGGAAAATCTTTAAAAATCTTCTACTCTGAAACCGCAAGGCCGAGGTCTTTGCTATTTGGTATGAAGCTTCATCTAGTGGAACCCTACCAAGATTGTTCAAATTATAGTGCTGGGGCCAAAACTGCCTCCGCCCCGGTGTCCTTTGGTTTTACATAGACTTATATAGGGAAATCTTTAAACATCTTCTTCTCTGAAACTGCAAGGCCATGTCTTTGATATTTGGTATGGAGCTTCATCTAGTGGACCTTTATCAAGATTGTTAAAATTATAGCCATGAGGCTAAAAATGCCCCCGCCCCGGGGCCATTTGGTTTTACATAGGCTGATGTAGGGAACATCCTTAAAAAAATCTTCTTCTCTGAAACCTCAAGGCTCAGGTCTTTAATATTTGGTGTGTAGCTTCATCTAGTGGACCTTTTGCCAAGATTGTTCAAATTATTGCCTTTGTTGATATTTGGTATGAAGCTTCACCTTTTTAGACCTCCCTCAACATTATGCACATTATAACGCTAGGGTCAATAATGGCCCTCCCCGGGGCCCACTTGTTACTCTGTGGATCAGGTGAGCGATCCAGGGCCACAATGGCCCTCTTGTATGTTCAGTGGAGCGAAACTGTTTTGAGTAACTTTGTCAGAGGGTCACCCATGGAACATTCCTTCCAAATTATTTTCTTTCTGCATGAGGATGAAGTCTTTTCAAAGTTCCCTTCTAAAGAGCTGACTTATATGTTACTATCTGGACATTTTCCGGACATTGAGGGTCATGTCCTAATGCATGGAGATGAATTTGCTCAGCATCACGTGAACATGTCCGTAAAATGACACCTCCCCTCAAAATCCCCCTTTATATGGAGAAAACTGGGGTTTACGAGGGTATACATTATTTTTCTTATTTCTGCTCCAAGACATTGGGCTGTGGGTACTCGTTAGAACCGCCCTACTGAGGCGGTTCTAAAGAGCCCCCTCAACCTATGTTTTGGACATTTAAATAAAAATATCAAGGCCTTTCATAAGAAAACTAGCCGTGTTGGAGATGTGAAAAATGCTCTATGTCACACGGGTGAGTTAACGCAATAGTCTAACTTACAATGCCTCGCTGTGACAATTTGCTGGGGTGTGTGTGTGTGTGTGGGGGGGGGGGGTGGCATGGGGGCAAGAATTGTCATAAAATGCTAGACATATGAGTCATTGGTTCCCTTTGACAATATAGAGCTAACTTGTATGTCACTATCTGGACATATTGTGGACATTGAGGGTCAGGTCCTAGTGCAACAGAGGGAAATGAAGAGGCTCAGTTTTACTAATAATGTCACATGGTGACAAAGGGAGGGTGGTTATGTGTCAGTGGTTCACTTTGGCAATACAGAGCTGACTTGTATGTCACTGTCTAGGCAGCTTGTGGAGATTGAAGGTCAGGTCTAAGTGCAGCAGAAGGAGATGAACCGGCTCAGCCTTAACCCTATATAAAACCAGTGGGCTCCGGGCAGGTCCAGTTTTGACCCGATGGGGTTATAATTTGGACAATCTTGGTAGAGGGCAACTAGAGGAAGTTTCATTCCAAATATCAAAGACTTGGACCTTCTGGTTTCAGACGAGAAGGTATTTAAAGGTTTTCAGTACGTAAGTCTAGTATGAGAAACCAGTGGGCCCTGAGGCGGGGCCATTTTTGACTCCAGGGCTTTGGTTTGAATATTCTTGGTAGAGGTCACCCGCATGAAACTTCTAGAAAAATATCAAAGACCTGGGCCTTGGGTTTTTTAGAAGAACATTTTAAAGGTTTTCCATATATGGCTATGTAAAACCGGTGGTACCTGAGGCGGGGCAACCTTTTACCGAGGGCTATAACTTACACAGCATAGTAGAGGACAACCAGATGAAGCATCATACCAAACATCAAAGACCTGGGGGTTCTGGTTTCAGACAAGAAGCTGTTTAAAGGTTTTCCATTTATAAGTCAAAATAAAACCAGTGGGCCCCAGGGCAGGGCCATTTTTGACCCAAGGGCTATAATTTGAACAATCTTGGTAGAGGTCTGCTATATGAATCTTCACACCAAATATCAAAGACCTGGGCCTTGCGTTTTCCGAGAAGTTTTTTTACGATTTTTCCTATATATCCCAATGTAAGACCAAAGGGCACCCCGGGCGTTTGTGTGTATGTGGGGGGCGTGGGGGTGGGGTTGGCACAAGGACTATAATTTGAAAATCTTGATATAGGTCCACAAGACGAAGCTACATACCAAATATCTGAGATCTGAGGCTTATGGTTTCAGACAAGAAGATTTTTGAAGATTTTCCCGCGAGATGTCTATGAAAAACCAGTGTGCTACAGGGCGGGGGCATTTTGGTCACAGGGCTATAATTCTAACAATCTTGATAGAGGTCCACTAGACGCAGCTTCATATCAAATATCAAACACCTCAGCCTCCTGGTTTCTGACAAGAAGATTTTCAAAGGGTTTCCCTTTATAAGTCAATGTAAAACCAAAGGGCCCCGGGGCGGGGGCATTTTTGGTAACAGAGCTATAATTTGAAGTCGGAAAGTCCATTGGTCTCATAGTGTGGCAAGGTTTTAAATGCCATTTCATCACAATGTGAGGTAAGAGTCAAACGAAATTCGAAGCACTTCTATCCAGTATTGTTTATTTGTTTGATTTGAGGTTTAACGCCCCGTCAACACTTTATTTTGGAGACGTCGCTTCCAATTTTGTCGGACTTTTACCCGACATTGAGATGAAATGGCAACCCAGCCTCTGCCGCACAATGCAACCAATAGAGTTTATACGCATGGATGGTCCAACTCGCACCACTTTTCCGGGGCAGGCTTAGAATCGGAATCTTTAAGCTGTCTGCCACTACTCATGTTCGGTCGATTTCAGCGGTGCGTGGAAGCATCATGCAGCCCAATCTGTTTCCTCAATACCCGGTGGACGGGACCGTCAAATCAAGCAAATCAAATACACCTCAGTAAAAAAGGGAATTATTCAGATACAGAAGGAGAGGAAACAAAATCTGATATTTTCTGACCTCGGCTCAAAAAAAAAAAAAAAAAAAAAACCAAGCACCCACCGCCCGGAATATAAATATGAATTACCCCGTACTATAAACGTTAAGATTAAGGAAGTTATAAAGTCATATTTTCCTGATGGTTCACAGAAATATATCCATGCAACAGTGAATCGGCCCCCGCCCATCGGGGCTTGAAGACATATATGGGCTGCATGATGCTTTCACACAAAGCTGAATCCGACCCGCACACGAGTACTGGTAAACTGCTTAGAGGATCTAAGCCTACCAAAGCAAAGCGGTGCGCACGAGTCGGACCGCCCATGCTTATAAACCCTATTGGTTTCATTGGGCGAAAGGGCTGGAGAAGCCATTTCATCTCAATGTCGGGTAAAAGTCGCCTAAAATTGGAAGCAACGTCTCGAAAATGACCTTTACAATGTTGTCGGGGACGTAACACCTCAAATCAAACAAATGCAACAGTGAAGGTAACTTCGCTCTATCCGCCCCCGCGCATATGGACTTGTAGAAGTATATGGGCTGCATGATGCTTCCACGCAGAGCTGAATCCGGCCTGCACACTAGTACTGGTAAACCGCTTAGAGGATCTAAGCCTGTCCAGGAATCGCGATGCGAGGCGGACCGTCCATGCTAATAAACCCTATTGGTTTCATTGGGCGACAGGGCTTGAGATGTCATTTCATCTCAATGTCGGGTAAAAGTCCCATAAAATTGGAAGCAACGTCTCCAAAATGACCTTTACAGTGCTGACGGAGACGTTAAACCTCGAATCAAACAAACAAACAAACAAAACTTCGCTCTATCTGTAGTAGCAAGTCGTAGTATTCCATTCGTACTGTCAACTCATTCATTGAATTATCAATCCGCGATCTAGATTTTGAGCGAGTTCAGTTGACGTACTAGAGTTAACAAGAGTTGACTTTCTCCAAAACGCGCCGTGTAGGAATATTGCGACTGCTAGAGATAGCTTGGTATGAGAGTTTGAAGCCTTGCCTAGTAACAACGAATACGGCGGAAGGTGGAAAATCGTAAGTTAAATGCAATCCGAAGATCGATTATTTCCATCTATTTGAAATTTTGGCCATGTGTTGGAAAAATCACGTGCAACTTGAAAACATGTTTATACTTTCGATTTACTCGAGGGCAAACGATAACATTTTCTTGACGTCAGTAGAGGTCTGAATCTGAATCCGAATCGTTACTGGTGACGCATCTGTCGCTTCTAATTGGGGGGATCGTGAAGTGGGGCGGGGGATATTTTTTTTTTTTGGTTTTGGTTTTACGGCCCTTTCAAGATTATTTCACTCATATCGAACCGATCGTTAATCAGAGGTGGGCAAAAAACCGGAGTACCCGGAGAAAAAACACCTGACCTTCCGTTGCAGAACTTGGCGTCTCACATGTGACCCGAGCGAGGCTCGAACCACAGCGGTGAGAGACCTAATGATTAAGAGTCAGCGCTCTTATCCACTAGGCCATGGAGGCCCGTAGGGGGCGGGGGATTAAGTCATTGTTCTACTTTGTACAAGGTAAGCCTACTGTCTCCCCTACTTTTCTTGAGTTAACTTTAGTTGGTCAACTGAACTCGCTCAAAGCAAACTAGGTCATGACAAAGCTGCGAATCGAGTCCAATTTGAACCATAGGGTTAATTTTATGGCATTTTACTCTGAAGTTAGTTGTTTGTGTAATTGGCTTCCTCAGTTTGACAATCTGCATATCATTTTCACTTATCAAATGATACATGCGCGTCTATTGATAAATATATGGAGGCTTATTTTTCTTGAAGCATAGGAGTCATCGAGGGGCTCCAGTGTCGATTGACATAAGGTTAGACCTGAAAGGTCATCACCTTCTTATAAATTTATATTCATTTCTTAATTAACCTACGATTGTCCCCCTGCCGTCGTGTTTTTGTTCCTGCTAGACAGAACTCCCAACTCCCAAAGCAAGCTTGATTGAACTCAAGTTAACTCTAATAGTGCGGCACGAGCCATAACCCGCATGTTTTGGTGCAACTACAGTTAACTCTAGAAAGTCAACCGAACTCGCTCTTAATAACTAGGCCAGGTCAGCTGCAAAACGAGACCAATTTCAAATCTAGATCCATTTTATGACATTTAACTCTGAAGTTCCTTGTTTGTGTATTTTGCATCCACAGTTTATTTTTCAATCTGAATATTTTTTTCACATATCAAATGATACAGGCGCGTCTCTTCAATGATTTATGAGGACCTATTTTTCTTGAAACAAAGGAGTGATGCGGTATCAAGGGAATTCTTCGGAGTGTTGACCTGAAAGGTCATCACCTTCTAAAAATCGATCTATTCATTATAGATGGTCTAAAAGGATAGCTTTTAAAAAAGCGGTCAGCCTAGCATTTAATTATCACGTTACAGTTAAACGTAACAGCTGTGAATGAATATTTCAACTTTTTTTCATTGAACATTTTGTATGAACGCTGCCGCTTGTTAAAGGTGCATTATTGAGCTACCGGGTCTCAAATTTTTCATTCTGGTTTTTATCTTCAATGCATACTCCTTTGTCATGTGTACACTTTTTTGCAGAAGAGATTTAAGTCCAACATTGAACTTTGAAAATAAGTCGGAATGGCGTCTATAAAATTTTGAAAAGGCCGTTCATCGGTATGTTGTATTAGTGTGTCAATAAATACGGAAACTTGTATAATAGCCAGAGATTCCAAAAGTTGATTCCAGTTGCATATACATATATAAACAAAACTAGCAATCTTGTACAACCAAGAAACGAAAAACAGTAGAACAGATTATGGCGTGGGATATGTTGCAAAATTCAATAAATAAAATTTATATGCATAAAATACATTTAAATGATATATTGAATTATTTGAATGCAAAATCGTTATGTAGGTGCAATATTTTTTTTGTTTTAGATGTAAAAACTTTTTATTTTAAATGCTATATAATTATTTAAATTGAGAAAAATTATTTCAGTTTAATTTTATATTTAAATGATATAAAATGATTCAACTGCATAAACGCGGTTTAATTTTTCAAAACACATTTAGATTCACAAAAATCATTTAAATGATACAAACTCATTTTAATGCATAAAAATGGTTTAATTTGCAAAACACATTTAGATTCACAAAAAATCATTTAGATGCATAAGCATGCCGGGAAGGTTAATCGATACCGAGTACAAGTAATAGCTTTACACATAGATGTTATTATCCATCAATTGTCTCTTGGTTTTGCTTTGGTTTAGCGACCCTTTCAGGATTATTTCACGTATATTGAGCCGAAAGTTTATTCAGAAGGTGGGTAAACACCGGAGTACCCGGAGCAAAACCACCTGACATTCCGTTGCAGAACTTGGCATCTCACATGTGACCCGAGCCAGACTCGGACCAGTGCGATGTGAAACGGTATATTGGTCTCACGGTATATAAAGTGGGTGCTCATTTCATAAAAGATGCGCGCAATGAAACAAGATTTATTTAAAGGACTGAATTAGCGTTACTGCTACTGCTGGTAGTAGTAGCAGTAATGCTGCTGTTACTGTTATCTTCACGTCGAACATCAATGACTAAATCTTATCCTAGTGCGCAGATTTCGCAGATGCGCAGAAGTAAGCTACATGGTTCAAAGATACTCTTTTTATGAAAGGCATGAACACTCATGAAAGATACTCTATATACCGTAAGACCAAGAGTCCCACAGATGGATGATGACGTCTGTCTCCAAGACTTGATTGTTCGATTTGAGGTTTAACGTCCCCGTCATCACTATTTAGGTAATTTTGGAGACCTTCCTTCCAATTTTGTGGATTTTTTCCGACATTGAGATGACATTACATCTCAAGCCCTGCAGCCCAAAGACCAATAGGGTTTATATGCATTAACGGCCCGACTCGCACCACTCTGCCACTCCTAAGCGCTGTATGAGTACTCATGTGCGGTCGGTTTCAGCTCTTCGTGAAAACACCATGGAGCCCAATCTATTCCCACAGCCCCGATGGACGGGGTTCTATTACATGTACTGAGTATACCTGTTAGCACAAGACATTTCTAACATTCTAACATTCTAATTTCTAACTCCTTACTTCTCAAGCCCTGTCGTTGAAAATATTTGAGGGTCACTGATGAGGCCTAATTGGCCGAAACTAGCGATTCTGTCCAGAAAACCTGTACACTCCATGTTTTTCAGTTCTGTAGTGTATTCATTGCTTCCAAAGAATAACCCTTTCTAGAACATATTTTAACGTCACTGCATCTGGTGTCTGGGAATGTGGGGCGGCGGTAAAAGGTCTCCCTGCCCTACACCATATTGTAGTTTATATTTTCGTATCCTTTTGGGACCATTGATTTCATTGTAAACTTTTGAAAATATTTGAGGGTCACTGATTAGACCTAACTGACCGAAACTAGCTAGTCTGACCCAGAAATAAAAATCAAAAATGATCTCCTTTAAGAGCAATGAAAACATTCTTAAGAAAGCCTGTACACTCATTTTATTCCTTGCTTCCAAAGAATACCCCTTTCTATAACATATATAACGTCACTACAGCTGGTGTCTGGGAATGTGTGGCGGCCGTAAAAATCTCCCTGCCCTACACCATAGTGTAGTTAATATTTTCTTGTCCTTTGGGATCATTGATTCCATTGTGAAATTTTGAAAATATTTGAGGGTCACTGATGAGGCCTAATTGACCGAAACTAGCTAGTCTGGCCCAGAAAACATGTACACTCCCAGTTTTCCAGTTTTGTAGTGTATTCCTTGCTTCCAAAGGATAACCCTTTCTAGAACATATTTAACGTCACTACAGCTGGTGTCATGGAATGTGAGGCGGCCGTAAAAAGTCTTCCTGTCCTACACCATAGTGTAGTTTATATTTTTTTGGTCTTTGGGATCATTGATTCCATTGAGAAATTTTGAAATTATTTGAGGGTCACTGATTAGGCCTAATTGGCCGAAACTAGTTAGTCTGGTCCGGAACACTGTACACTCCATGTTTTCCAGTTTTGTAGTGTATTCCTTGCTTCCAAAGGATAACCCTTTCTAGAACGAATTAAGATCCTCTAAGCGGTTTACCAGTACTCTTGTGCTGTCGGTTTCAGCTCTGCGTGGAAACAGCATGCAGCCAATCTATTTCTTCATGCCCCAACGGGCAAGGGCCGATGTATTAGGACAGGGTCGGGTCGGGTCGGGTCCGGTATTAGGATATTAGGGTAGGTAGGGTAGGGTAGGGGTAGGTTACGGTAGGGGTGGGTAGGGTAGGGTAGGGTAGGGTAGGGTAGGGTAGAGTAGGGTAGGGTAGGGTAGGAGGGTAGGGTAGGATACGGTAGGGTCGGGTAGGTAGGATAGGGGTAGGGTAGGGTAGGGGTGGGTAGGTAGGGTGGGGTAGTGTAGGTAGTGTAGGGTAGGGTAGGGTACACCAAACGCACCTACCCTCCAATACCTACCTACCTACCTACCTACCCACCCGTCAGTCCCGCCTGCCCGCCTGCAAGCCCACCCACCCACCAACCCGACAACCCACCTACCTACCTAAAATCGACCTACCTACCTACCTTGCTACCTACTTAACTTCATACCTACCTACCAGCTTACCTTACTAATTACCTCCCTTCTCACCTACCAACTAGCCTGTGTACCTGCCTGCCTACCTACTTACCTTCTGAACCTACCTACCTACTTACCTGCCTGCATTCCTTCCCTAAAGACCTCCCTACCAACCTATCTAATTAACTGCCTACCTGTCTGCCTGCCTGCCTGCCTGCCTGTCTGCCTGCCTACTTACCTACCTATCTGACTACCTACCTACCTAAAACCGTACATTACTACTGTATGTATGTAAGTTTGTAGATAAGTAGGTAGGTAGGTTGGTAGCAGGCAGGCAGGTAGGTAGTATGTAGGTAGGTATGTATGTAGGTAGGAAGGTATGTAGGTAGGTAGGTAGATAGGTTTGATTTGAGGTTTAACGACCCCGTCAACACTTTATAAGACATTTTTGACGTTGCTTCCAATTTTCCGGGACTTTTACACGACATTGAGATGAAATGACATCTCAAGCCCTGTCGCCCAAAGAATTTATAAGCACAGATGGTCCGAATCGCAGCACATCCACCCGTACACTACTACTGTATGTATGTAGGTAAGTAGGTAGGTAGGTTGGTTGGTTGGTAGGTAGGTAGGTAGGTAGGTAGGTAGGTAGGTAGGTAGGTAGGTAGGTAGGTAGGTAGGTAGGTAGGTAGAAATCACTATTCATTGGCGTTTCAGACACTAACTGCAAGAATTGACATTTATAAAGAATAGTTCTTCCCCCGAACCATTAGAGATTGGAATGCCCATCCCGATTCGATTATTTCAACAGCTTAAGGTGCTGATGACTGTGTAACTAAGTTTACCTCTTTGGTTAGAGCTAGGGACTAACTTCCCATATCACAGGTCCTGGTGTATGAATGTCATTTGACGCACCACCAGTAACAATTCTGATTCTAATACTTTGCCTTGGCAGCCTTAGATCTCCCAAACGGTTTACTAGTAGGCAAATAGGGAGGTAGATAGGAAGGTAGGTATGTAGGTAGTTACCTACATGGAAAGGCAGGTGGGTGGACACGTAGGTATGTAGGTAGGTTGTGAGGGTTAGTATTTGGGATTGTAGGAAGGTAAGTTGGTAGGTATGGCGGGTGGGTAGGTAGGTATGTAAGAATGTCGGTAGTTAGGTAGATAGATAGGTTGAATAGGGTGGGTGGGTACCTAACTATCTGAAACCGTACATTACTACTGAAGGCAGGCAGGCACGCACCTATCTACACAAAACACACCGACCCTCCCCACCCTACCTACCTGCCTGTCTGCCGACCTATCACCTACATACGTATCTAACATAACTACCTACCTACCTATTTACCCCAAACTTACCTACACTCCAACACCTACCTACCAGAAACGTACCCGCCTGTCTGTCTACCAACCTACCTGTCTGCCTGCCTGCCAACTTACCTGCCTGCCAGCCTGCCTACCAACGTACCTGCCTGCCACAATACTGCCTGCCTGCCTACCCGTTCTGCCTGCCTGCCAGCGTACCCGTTCTGCCTGCCTGCCTATTGGTTCTGTCTGCCTACCTACCCGTTCTGCTTGCCTGTCTTCCTACCCGTTCTTTTTACCTGTCTGCCTACCCGTTCTGCTTGCCTGCCTACCTACCTGTTCTGCCTGCCTACCTGTTCTACTTGCCTACCCGTTCTGCCTGCCTGCCGACCTGCCTACCTGTTCTGCCTGCCTACATGCCCACTCTGCCTGTCTACCTGCCTGCCCGTTCTGCCTGCCTGCACGCATGCCTGTTTGCTAGCCTGCCCGTTCTGCCTGTCTGCCTGCCAGTTCTGCCTGCCTGGTCTGCCTGTCCGTTCTGCCAGCCGCCTACCTGCCCGTTTTGTCTGCCTTCCAGCCAATTCTGTCGCCTGCCTGCATGCCCGTTCTGCCTGCCTGCCCGTTCTGCATGCCTGCCTGCCTGCCAGCCAGTTCTGTCTGTCTACCCGCCTGCCCGTTCTGCCTGCCTGCATGCCTTCTCGTTCTGCCTGCATGCATACCTGCCCATTCTGCCTGCCTGCCCGTTTTGCCTGTCTTCCTAACTGCCCGTTCTGCCTGCCTGACGGCCTGCCTTCCTGCCTGCCCATTCTGCCTTCTGCCTACCTGCCAGCCCGTTCTGTCTGCCTGCCTGCTCGTCCTGCCTGCCTGTCCGTTCTTCCTGCCTACCAGCCCGCTCTGCCTGCCTGTCTGCCATGCCCGATCTGCCTACTTGCCTGCCTGCCCGTTCTGCCTGCCTGCCTTCCCGTTCTGCCTGACTTGCCGTTCTGCTTGCCTGTTCTGCCTGCCTGCACGTTATGTCTCCCTGGCCTGCGTGCCCGTTCTGCCTGCCCGGTCTGCCTTGACTTCCCGTTCTGCCTTGCCTGCCCTACCCTGTCTGCCTGCCTTTAACCGTATACTACTACTGTAGGAGTACTGTAAGTATGTAGATGGGCAGGTCCAGAAAACTGTACACTCCATGTTTTCCAGTTTTGTAGTCCTTGCTTCCAAAGGATAACCCTTTCTAGAACATATTTAGATCCTCTAAGCGGTTTACGAGTACTCTTGTGTGGTCGGTTTCAGCCTTGCGTGGAAACATCATGCAGCCAATCTATTCTTCATACCCAACGACAAGGGCCGATGTGGTAGGGTAGGGTAGGGTAGGTGAGGGTAGGATAGGATAGGGTAGGGTAGGGTAGGGTAGGCTAGGCTTGGCTAGGCTAGGCTAGGGTAGGGTAGGGTAGGGTAGGGTAGGGTAGGGTAGGGTAGGGTAGGGTAGGGTAGGGTAGGGTAGGCTAGGCTAGGCTAGGGTAGGCTAGGCTAGGCTAGGCTAGGCTAGGGTAGAGGGTAGGGTATTAGGATATTAGGTTATTAGGGCAGGGTAGGGGTAGGGTACCAACCTACTTACCTACCCACCCGTCAGGTCCGCCCGCCCGACTGCAAGCCCACCCACCCACCAACCCGGCCACCCACCTCCCTACCTAAAATCTACCTACCTACCTTGCTACCTACCTAACTTCATACCTACCTACCTACTTGCCTTACTAATTACCTCCCTGCTCACCTACCAACTAGCCTGTCTACCTGCCTTCATACCTACTTACCTTCTGAACCTACCTACCTACTTACCTGCCTACCTACCTTCCCTAAACACCTGCCTACCTGTCTGCCTGCCTACTTACCTACCTATCTGACTACCTACCTTCCTAAAACCGTACACTACTACTGTATGTATGTTAGTATGCAAATAAGTAGGTAGGTAAGTTGGTAGCAGGCAGGCAATCAGTTAGGTAGGTGTGTAGGTAGGTAGGTAGGTATGTAGGTAGGAAGGTATGTAGGTAGGTAGGTCGCCCAAAAGATTTATAAGCATAGATGGTCCAACTCGCACCACTTCTACCCGTACACTACTACTGTATGTATGTAGGTATGTAGGTAAGTAGGTAACTAGGTTGGTAGGTAGGTAGAACTCACTATTCATTGGCGTTTCAGACCCTTACTGCAAGAACTGACATTTACAAATAATAGTTCTTCCCCCGAACCATTAGAGATTGGAATGCTCATCCCGATTCGATTATTTCGACAGCTGTAGGTGCCGATAACTGTGTAACTAAGTTTACCTCTTTGGTTAGAGCTAGGGCCTAACTTCCCATATTACATGTCCTGGTGTATGAATGTCATTTGACGTGCCAACTGTAACAATTCTGATTCCGATATTTTGCCTTGTCAACTTTAGATCATCCAAGCGGTTTACCAGTACTCGTGTGCGGTCGGTTTCAGCTCTGCGTGGAAGCATCATGCAGCCCATCTATTTCGTGAAGCCCCAAATGGGCGGGGGCCGGTAGGTAGGGCGGGCGGGCGGGCGGGCAGAGAAGCAGGCATGCAGGGGTTAGCAGGTAGGTAAATAGGGAGGTAGATAGGAAGGTAGGTATGTAGGTAGTTACCTACCTGAAAAAGGCAGGTGGGTGGACACGTAGGTATGTAGGTAGGTTGTGGGGGGTTAGTATTTGGGATTGTAGGAAGGTAAGTTGGTAGGTATGGCGGGTAGGGTAGGTAGGTAGGTAAGAATGTTGGTAGTTAGGTAGATAGGTAGGTTGAATAGGGTGGATGGGTACCTACCTACCTGAAACCGAACATTACTACTGCAGGCAGGCACACACGCACGCACCTATCTACACAAAACACACCGACCCTCCCCTCCCTACCTACCTGTCTGCCTGCCTACCTATCACATACATACATATCTAACTACGTACATAACTACCTACCAACCTACCTATCTACCCAAAACTCACCTACACTCCAACACCTACCTACTTACCTACCTACCCGACACGTACCTGCCTGTATGCCTGCCTATTGGTTCTGTCTGCCTGCCTACCTACCTACCTGTTCTGCTTGCCTGTCTTCCTACCCGTTCTGCTTACCTGTCGCTTACCCGTTCTGCTTGCCTGCCTGCCTACATGTTCCACCTGCCTACCTGTTCTATTTGCCTACCCGTTTCTGCCTGTCTGCCGGCCTGCCTAGCCGTTCTGCCTGCCGACATGCACGCTCTGTCTGTCTACATGCCTGCCCGTTCTGCCTGCCTGCCAGTTCTGCATGCCTGCCCGTTCTGCCTGCCTGCCAGTTCTGCCTGCCTGCCAGTTCTGCCTGTCTGCCTGCGCGTTATGCCTGCCTGGTCTGCCTGTCCGTTCTGCCTGCCGCCTACCTTCCCGTTCTGTCTGCCTGCCAGCCAATTCTGCCGCCTGCCTGCTCATCCTGCCTGCCCGTTCTGCTTGCCTAACTGCCTGTCCGTTCTGTCTGCCTGCCCGCCCGTTCTGCCTGCCTGCCTGCCAGACCGTTCTGCCTGTTTACCTGCCTGCCCGTCCTGCCTGCCTGCATGCCTGCCCGTTCTGCCTGTCTGCCTAACTGCCCGTTCAGCCTGCCTGACTGCCTGCCTACCTGCCTGTCAATTCTGCCTTCTGCCTACCTGCCGGCCTGCCTGTTCTGCCTGCCTGCCAGTCCGCTCTGCCTGCCAGCTTGCCCGTTCTGCTGCCTTCTTGCCCGTTCTGCATGCCTGCCTTCCCGTTCTGCATGACTTCCCGTTCTGCTTGCCCGTTCTGCCTGCCTGCCCGTTCTGTCTGCCTGGCCTGCGTGCCCGTTCTGCCTGCCCGGTCTGCCTTGCTTTATCGTTTTGCCTTGCCTGCCCTACCCTGTCTGCCTGCCTATAACAGCATAATACTACTGTAGGTAGGTAATTATGTAGGTGGGTATGTATGTAGGCAGGTAGGTAGGTAGGTAGGTAGATAGGTAGGTAGATAAGAAGGTCGTTTTTTTGTATATAGGTATGTGTGTGGGTAGGTTGTTAGGTTTGTAGGTAGTTAGGTAGGTAGGTAGGTAGGTAGTTATGTAGGTAGTTACGTTTGATTTGAGGTTTAATGACCCCATAAACACTTTATAGGACATTTTGGAGACGTTGCTTCCAATTTTGTGGGACTGTTGCCCGACATTGAGATGAAATGACATCTCAAGCCCTGTCGCCAAAAGGATTTTTAAGCATGATTGGTCCGACTCGCAGCACTTTGCCCGGGCAGCCTTAGATCTTCCAAGCGGTTTACCAGTACTCAGGTCTGCGTGGAAACATCATGCAGCCCTTCTATTTCGCGAAGCCCCGATGGGCGTTGGCCGGTAGATAGGGCGGACGGGCAGACAGGCAGGCATGCAGGGGTTTGTAGGTGGGTAAATAGAGAGGTAGATAGGAAAGTTGGTATGTAGGTAGTTATCCACCAAGAAAGGTAGGTAGGTGGACACGTAGGTATGTAGGTAGGTTGTGTCGGTTAATATTATGGATTGTAGGAAGGTAGGTTGGTAAGTAGGTAGGTATATCGGTTGGGTTTGTACATAGGTAGGTAGGTAAGAATGTCGGTAGTTAGGTAGATAGGTATAGAAGCTGCAGATAAGATTGACAAGGCGGAGCTATCGTTTGTACCTGCCTTAGGAATATTCCATTAACAAAAAGGTAAACCAAGTCACCCGATTGTGTGAATTCAACTGTAACACAAGCATAGCTGCGGCGTATATGACCATTTTGTCCGCTTGTAGAAAGCGTGCGAAAGGCACTACCGAATCTTCTGGTGAACTCAGCGACTTTGACACATATTGACAACACCTGAATAGCTCCGCCAAGTCAATCTTATCTGCGACTACTATAGGTTGAATAGGGTGGGTGTGTACCTACCTACCTACCTTAAACCGTACATTACTACAGGAGGCAGGCACATATCTACACAAAACACACCTACCCTCCCCACCTTACCTACCTGCCTACCTACCACCTACCTAGGAACCTAACTACGTACATAAATATCTACCTATCTTTCTGTCCAAATCTCACCTACCCTCCCACACCTACCTACCTACCGGTAAGCCCGCCCGCCCAACAGCCAACCAGCCACCAACCCACCAACTCACCCACCCACCTACATACTTACCCAAAACCGACCTACCTTCCTACCCGCCTGTCTTCCAACGTACCTACCCGCCTGCCTACCAACGTACCTGTCTGCCTGCCTACCAACGTACCTGCCGGCCTGCCTACCAACGTACCTGCCCGCCCCCAACGGACCTGCCTGCCTCTGTACTACCTGCCTGTCCGTTCTGCCTGCCTGCCTACCTGTTCTGCCTACATGCCTACCGACCTGTTCTGCCTATCTGCCTGCCTACCCGTTCTGCCTGACTGCCTTTCTACCCATTCTGCCTGCCTGTCTGCCTGCTTTTCCGTTCTGCCCGCCTGCCTGCCTATCCGTTCTATCTGCTTTCCTACCCATTCTGCCTGCATACCTGCCTCCCTGCCTACCCGTTCTGCCTGGCTGCATAACCGTTCTGCCTGCCTGCCTACCGGTTCTGCCTGCCCGTTCTGCCTGCATGCCTGCCCGTTCTGCCTACATGCTTGCCTACCTTTTTTCCAGCCTGTGTGCCTGCCTGCCCGTTCTGCCTGCCTGGCCTGAATGCCCGTTCTGCCTGCCCGGCCTGTCTTGCTTGCGCGTTCTACCTTGCCTGCCCTGTTCTGTCTGCCTGCCTTTAAACGTATACTTCTACTGTAGGTAGGTTAGTAAGTAGGTGGGTAGATAGGTAGGTACCTATCTACACAAAATCCACCTAATCTCCCTAACCTACCTACCTAACTACCTACCCATAGTCCCGCCCGCACGCCTGCCTGCCAGCACACCCACCCATCAACTTATCCACCCACCTTTCTGCCTTAAATCTACATACCTTCCTACCCAACTACCTACCTTCCTACCCAACTTCCTACCTTCATACCTACCTGCCTGCCTACCTGACAACTAAACCGACCCTGCCTGCCTGCCAAAGACCCAACTGCCATCCCACACCTACCATCCCACTCCTACCTACCTACCTTTGCCGGCCTTGGTAGCTCGGTCGGATGCGCGTCTGACTGGTGATCAGGAGGACGCGGGTTAGATACCTGCCGGGGTCGGCAACATTCTTTCGGGGAGATTGATCATGAAATCTTTTCTATGGTCATTCTCTCCCTTCCGCTGATTCAAGAAGGGCAGTTGTCAGTTTATGGCGAAAGAATGTGCACTGTACTGAAAAACCACTTACGTGTAAGTCTGTCCAGGGAAAGTGTGGCTGGGTAAACTGACAAATACTGCCTACCTACCCCCACATACCTACCTACATACATACCAAAAAAACGACCTTCCTACCTACCTGCCTACTTACCTACCTACAGTAGTAGTATGCGGTTATAGGCAGGCAGACCGGGTAGGGTAGGCAAGGCAGAACGGGAAGGCAAGGCAGGCCGGGCAGGCAGAACGGGCACGCAGGCCAGGCAGACAGAACTGGCACGCAGGCAGAACGGGCAAGCAGAAGGGGCAAGCAGGCAGAACGGGAAGGCAGGCAGGCAGAACGGGCAGGCAAGCAGCAGAACGGGGAGGCAGGCAAGCAGGCAGAACGCGCAGGCAGACAGGCAGGCAGAACGAGCAGATAGGCAGGCCGACAGAGCGGGCAGGCAGACAGACAGGCAGGACGGGCAGGCAAGCAGACAGAACGGGCTGGCTGGTAGGCAGAAGGAAGAATGGGCAGGCAGGTAGGCAGACAGTCAGGCGGGCCGAAAGGGCAATTAGACAGGAAGGCCGAACGGCCAGGCAGGCAGAACGGGCAGGCATGCCAAAGGCAGAATGGGCAGCCAGGCAGAACGGAAGGAAGTCAGAACGTGCAGGCAGGCAGTCTGGCAGAATGGGCAGGCAGACACCCAGAACGGACAGGCAGGCAGAACGGGCAGGCAGACAGAACGGACAGGCAGGCAGAACGGGCAGGCAGTCAGTCTGGCAGAATGGGCAGGTAGGCAGGCAGACCGGCAGAAAAGGCAGGCAGAACGGCCAGGCAGAACGGGCTGGCAGGCAGACAAGGTGGGCAGGCAGGCAGTCCGAACGGGCAGGCAGGTAGGCAGGCAAAACAGGCAGGCAGGCAGAATGGTCAGTCAGTCAGGCTGGCAGGCGGCAGAATTGGCTGGCAGGCAGACAGCACGGACAGGTAGGAGGCAGACAGAATGGACAGGCAGGCAGACCAGGCAGGCAGGAAGAGCGAGCAGGCAGACAGACAGAACGGGCTGGCAGGAGGACAGAACGGGCAGGCAGGTAGGCAGGCAGTCAGGCAGGCCGAAAGGGCAATTAGACAGGCAGGCAGGTACGTTGGCAGGCATGCAATCAGGAACGTTGGTAGGCAGGCAGACAGGTACGGTGGTAGGCAGACAGGCAGGTACGTTTCGGATAGGTAGATAGGTAGGTGTGGGAGTGTAGGTGAGTTTGGGATAGATAGGTAGGTAGTTATGTACGTAGTTAGGTACGTATGTAGGTGGTAGGTAGGCAGACAGGTAGGTATGGAGGGCAGGGTCGGTGTGTTGTGTGTAGATAGGTGCGTGTGTGCGTGCCTGTCTGCCTGCAGTAGTAATGTACGGTTTCAGGTAGGTAGGTAGGTACCCACCCACCCTATTCAACCTACCTATCTACCTAACTACCGACAGTCTTACCTACCTACCTACCCATCCGCCATACCTGCCAACTTACATTCCTACAATCCCAAATACTAACCCCACAACCTACCTACACACCTACGTGTCCACCTACCTTCCTTTCCAGGTAGGTAACTACAGACATGCCTACCTTCCTATCTACCTCCCTATTTACCTACCTACTAGCCCCTGCATGCCTGCTTGTCTGCCCGCCCGCCCGCCTTACCTACCGGCCCCCGCCCATCGGGGCGTGACGAAATAGATGGGCTGCATGATGCTTCCACGCAGAGCTGAAACCGACCGCACACGAGTACTGGTAAACCGCTTAGAGGGTCTAAATATGTTCTGTAAAGGGTTATCCTTTGACAGCAAGGAATGCACTACAAAACTGGAAAATATGGTTTTCTGGACCAGACTAACTAGTTTCGGCCAATTATGCCTCATCAGTGGCGCTCAAATATTTTCAATAAACCGCTTGGAAGATCTAAGGCTGCCAAGGCAAAGTATCAGAATCAGAATTGTTACTGGCGACACGTCAAATGGCATTCATACACCAGGACCTGTGATATGGAAAGTTAGTCCCTAGCTCTAACCAAAGAGGTAAACTTAGTTACACAGTCATCAGCACCTTCAGCTGTACAAATAATCGAATCGGGATGAGCATTCCAATTTCTAGGTTCTGGGGAAGAACGATTCTTTAAAAATGTTAGTTCTTGCAGTAAGGGTATGAAACGCCAATGAATGGTGATTTCTACCTACCTACCAACCTACCTACCCACTTATCTACATATCTACATACATATAGTAGTAGTGTACAGGTAGAAGTGCTGTAAGTCGGACCATCCATGTTTATAAATCGTTTGGGCGACAGGGCTTGAGATGTCATTTCATCTCAATGTCGGGTAAAAGTCCCACAAAATTGGAAGCGACGTGTCCAAAATGTTATATAAAGTGTTGACGGAGTCGTTAAACTTCCAATCAAGCCTACCTACCTACCGACCTGCCTGCCTGCATGCCTAACCACACACATACCTACATACATACAGTAGTAGTGTACGGTTTTAGGTAGGTAGGTAGTCAGGTAGGTAAGTAGGCAGGCAGACAGGTAGGCAGGTAGGTAGATAGGTGGGTAGGTAGGTCTTTAGGGAAGGTAGGCAGGCATGTAAATAGGTAGGTAGGTTTAGAAGGTATGTAGGTAGGCAGGTAGGTAGACATGCTAATTGGTCGGTGGGCAGGGAGGTAATTAGAAAGGTAGGTAGGTATGAAGTTAGGTAGGTAGCAAGGTCGATTTTAGGTAGGTAGGTGGGTGGCCGGGTTTGTGGTTTGGCTTGCAGGCAGGCGGGCGGTCGGGCGGGCCTGACGGGTGGGTAGGCAGGTAGGTGGGTTTTGTGTACCCTACCCTGTTCCCTACCCTACCATAACCTACCCTACCTGCCTTTCCAGGTAGGTAACTACCTGCATACCTACCATGCCCTGTCCTGCCCTGCCTACATACATACATCGGCCCTTGCCCGTTGGGGCATGAAGAAACAGATTGGCTGCATGATGCTTCCACGCAGAGCTGAAACCGACCCCACAAGAGTACTGGTAAACCGCTTAGAGGATCTAAATATGTTCTGTAAAGGGTTATCCTTTGACAGCAAGGAATGCACTACAAAACTGGAAAATATGGTTTTCTGGACCAGACTAACTAGTTTCGGCCAATTATGCCTCATCAGTGGCGCTCAAATATTTTCAAAATTTCACAATGGAATCAATGATCCCAAAGGACAAGAAAATATAAACTACACTATGATGTAGGGCGGGAAGACTTTTTACGGCCGCCACACATTCCCAGACACCAGCTGTAGTGACGTTAAATATGTTCTAGAAAGGATTATCCTTTGGAAGCAAGAAATACACTACAAAACTGGGAAAACATGGAGCGTACAGGTTTTCTGGGCCAAACTAGCTAGTTTCGGTCAATTAGGCCTCATCAGTGACCCTCAAATATTTTCAAAATTTCACAATGGAATCAATGATCCCAAAGGACAAGAAAATATTAATTGCACTATGGTGTAGGGCAGGGAGACTTTTACGGCCGCCACACGTTCCCAGACACCAGCTGAAATGACGTTATATATGTTATAGAAATGGGTATCCTTTGGAAGCAAGGAATACACTACAACACTGGAAAACATGGCGTGTACAAGTTTTCTGGGCAAGACTAGCTAGTTCCGGTCAATTAGGCCTCATCAGTGGCACTCAAATATTTTCAAAATTTCACAATGGAATCAATGATCCCAAAGGACAAGAAAATATAAACTACACTATGGTGTACGGCAAGGAGGCTTTTACGGCCGCCAAACATTCCCAGACACCAGCTGTAGTGACGTTAAATATATTCTAGATAGGACGCAAGGAATGAAAACATGGAGTATACAGGTTTTCTGGTCCAGACTAGCTAGTTTAGGTCAATTATGCCTCATCATTGACCCTCAAATATTTTCAAAAGTTTCACAATGGAATCAATGATCACAGAGGACAAGAAAATATAAACTACACTATGATGTAGGGCAGGGAGACATTTTACCGCCGCCACACATTCCCAGATACCAACTGTAGTGACGTTATATATGTTATAGAAAGGGTTGTCCTTTGGAAGCAATGAATACACTACAAAACTGGAAAACATGGAGTATACAGGTTTTCTGGGCCAAACTAGCTAGTTTCGATCAATTAGGCCTCATCAGTGACCCTCAAATTTTTTCAAATTTTCACAATGGAATCAATGATCCCCAAAGACAAGAAAATATAAACTACACTATGGTAAGCCTGCCCACGCAAAGGGGTGCGAGTCGGACCGCCCATGCCTATAAACCCTGTTGGTTTCTTTGGGCGATTGAGAAGTAAGGACTTAGACATTAGAAGTTAGAATGTTAGAAATGTCTTGTGCTAACAGGTATACTCAGCACATGTAATAGAGCCACGTCCATCGGGGCTTTGAGAATAGATCGGGCTCCATGGTGCTTCCACGAAGAGCTGAAACCGACCGCACATGAGTACTCATACAGCGCTTACGAATGGCAAAGTGGTGCGAGTCAGACCGATTATGCATATTAACTCTATTGGTTTCATTGGGCTGCAGGGCTTGAGATGTAATTTCATCTCAATGTCGGGAAAAAATCCACAAAATTGGAAGCAAGGTCTTCAAAATTACGAAAATAGTGATGACGGGGACGTTAAACCTCAAATCGAACAATCAAGTCTTGGAGACAGACGTCATTATCCATCTGTGGGACTCTTGGTCTTACGACATATAGAGTATCTTTCATGAGTATTCATGCCTTTCATAAAAAGAGTATCTTACAGCCATGTAGCTTACTTCTGCGCATCTGCGAAATCTGCGCACTAGGATAAGATTTAGTCATTGAAGTTCGACGTGAAGATAACAGTAACAGCAGCATTACTGCTACTACTACAAGCATCAGCAGTCACACTTATTCAGTCCTTTAAATAAATCTGTTTTCATTGCGCGCATCTTTTATGAAATGAGCACCCACTCTATATACCGTGAGACCAAAATACCATTTCACATCGCAATGGTCCGAGTCTGGCTCGGATCACATGTGAGATGCCAAGTTCTGCAACGGAATGCCAGGTGGTTTGGGTCCGGGTACTCCGGTGTTTACCCACCTTCTGAATAAACTTTCGGCTCAATATACGTGAAATAATCCTGAAAGGGTCGCTAAACCAAAGCAAAACCAAGAGACAATTGATGGATAATAGTATCTATGTGTAAAGCTATTACTTGTACTCGGTATCGATTGACTACGTCACGATATTAACCTTCCCGGCATGCTTATGCATCTAAATGATTTTTTGTGAATGTAAATTGGCGTGTTTTGAAAACTTAACACAAGGTTATGCATCTACATGCTATTTTAGCATATGAATATACTTTTACACACATAAAACATCTTAAGCATTTAAAGCGAAAAGTTCATGCATCTAAAATCGTTTTTATCATTTAAAGCTAAAATATAATTGTAACTATATTTTGCATTTAAAACAAGTCTATAGCAGTTAAACAAACATTTGTACATCTGAAACAAAAAATTATTGAACCTAAAACATTTTATACCATTTAAAGCTAAAATAAAATTAAAATTAAAGTTTGCAATTAAAACAATTATATAGCAGTTAAAAAAAAAATCACATCTAAAACAAAAAAATATTGCACCTACATAACTATTTTGCATTCAAATACTTCAATATATCATTTAAATGTATTTTATGCATATACATTTTATTTATTGAATTTTGCAACATATCCCACGCCATATAGGAACCCGAATTCGTTTCAATGATCGTTCCAAGGCGGTTCTTCTTTCGCGGTTTATTTTGTTATGGTTTGTCTTAGAAAGTGAGTATCGCTTATATGTTGTCTTAGGTAGCCAATTGGCCATATTGTGGGAAAGTAACTGTCCTTTCGGCCTTCCGTTAGGGTCCAGTTGTTTCATGTCTGTCCTTCTTTTCCTTTGGTGTCTCTGATGGGAGCTTTGGGTTAATTGTATCAATTCCTGATCATTGCCTCACTTCTATTTTGTTATCGACTTTGCAATCCTGTGACTTCACAAATTAATATGTGCTTAACGTTTTGTAAAAGCTAATATTTGTGCTATATAGGACGGTCCATCGCTTTTACCCCAAGTAAACTTTACTGCTGCCACCTGGGCTACGATGTTTTTTTAGCCTTTTATTTCCTGTATGAAAGAATGTTTTATGTTCTTCTGAGTTGACAAGATGGCGGACAGTACACAATGGGTTTACAGTCAGTGCGAATTTTAATACTTCTACTGCCGGTAGTGGGATCTATAGTCAATATTTCTGTGTGCGGGACATCATGGAAAGGTCAAAGATTCTTGAAATCCTGTAAAAACTTTGATAAAATGGCTAGTTCGATGGAATATAGCGTGACAACTGAAAATGGATTTGGCGCGCTGGGTTCTTCAAGCGAAGATGGTGAGGTGGGGTACGACGGATATTTTGGAAGTGGTGAGGGTGAATTTGAAATGGCAAAACGGAAACGAAAGCGTAGGGATACGGGAGGTGCAAGGACCCATGTTAAACAGTTTGATAGTGCTTCGTTGGATACTAAACTTTCTTTAATATTTGAGGATTTGCAGATTTTGAAGTCAGGGCAAAAGGACATAAACAAAGGTATGTCAACCTTCAAAAACACAATAGACACGACATGTAAAAAGGTCGATGAGATTATTAGTGTCACAAATAGTAATGTGAACCTCCTAAAACTGTTGTCATATAAGTCAATTGATGTTGAGGCTAGATCCCGTAGAAACAACTTGATAATACGAGGAGTCCCAGAAGAACGGGATGAAAACTGTTTTCATAGCGTAAGACGCTTTATTTGTGATCACATAGGCCTCGACGCAGATAGTATGTTCCTTATACGTGCACATCGTTTAGGGGCTCGTAGGAGGGGTTTGCGTTCATCTGAACCACAGAAACGCCCATTGATAGTAGCTTTCAGAGACTATACAGACACAGTTGAAATACTGAGTTGCACTAGGCGTTTAAAGGGTACTTCGTATTCTGTAGATAGAGATTACCCCCGTGAGATATATGATGCTAGGAAGAGGCTTTGGCCACTTCTCAAAGAGAAGCGAAGGCAGCATCCTAAAGCGGTTGTCCAGATTCAGTATCCTGCACGGCTAATGGTTGACAAAGAGGTAGTACAGGATGAATTTCCGGATTGGTTTACAATTCTAAATGGAGCGCGTGAAGTGACAGTAAGCAATGTCGAGCCGTTACGTAAACAATCCAAGTCATGCTCTGTTTTCCCAAAAGCGCCTCTGAGTATGTCCGATAAAATCTCCCAAAAGGCAACTCGGGTGAGCGAAGATATTAATGAAAGTAACGTTCTTAGTGATCCGGTGTCACGTGAATTGACTACTACTAATGTTACAAATGTGTCATGGTCAAACAAGTCAGAAAAGTTGCCCTCAGTGTTAGGCAGTGTGTCTGAATCCAGGCCGAGTTTGGGGCAGTTGTCAAATTCAGCATCCACGTTAACGGCGTCAGCGCCAGTACAGAAAAGTTCTGTGCTCAAAACAGCGACATTTGTTACATCAGCACCAGTTAAGTCATCGCAGTCGGCTGCATCCGCGTCAGTATCAACCTTAACATCAAATTCAGTGCCACAGACACAGACAATGACGTCAACTTCGGTATCAGCGTCGTTATTAATGTCGACATCAGTATCGCAGTCAGTGGAATTGACGTCAACGTCGGAATCAGTGTTACAGCCAGTAGTACTGATGTCGACGTTGGCGTCAGCGTCAATGTCAACATCAACGTCGGTGTCAGAGCCTATGACGTTAACGTCAACAGCTACGTCAAAAACAACGTCAACGCTTTCATCGGAATCCCAGTCAACGTCAATATTGAAAACGTCTTTTGGTACTCCTGTCTCTGTTAACGGTGGGGAAAACAGTGACATACAGTCGTCCTTGTCTCCATATGCATCCAGTTTCAGACCGTATCAGTTGGTACATAGAAATTCTGATTTCGGTAGTGATCTCACAACTGGCCGCTCTTCCTCGGTGCCACCGTACGTAAATGAAACGGCTGGAACATTACCTTTAAGTCAGGTATTGAACTCTCAAGATATTATGGATACCTGTGAAAGTGATAGGAAATCCGGAGAACAGACAAGTGTATTTAAGCTTCCTCCCCAAATTGATCAGTCCATTTTTCGTTCAAATGCACCGGCGAATACTCCCAGCTCGTCAAGATGTAACAGTCAAACTCGTGATGATTGTAGTACTACACTTATGAATGACTTAAATGCGAGTGGTAGTAAACAAGGTCACGTGTCACGATCGCGGTCAGTGACTCGTAAATCGCCAGGTAACAGACGAAGGCCATCCAATAGTATCGCGCGTAAGAAAGGGCAGAAGCCTATAGCGGCGAACTGTGACAATAGAAAACAAAATAACGATACCAATCATAAGACGCAATGCTAGGCCAGACAGGAGAAAGGGACCTTACGTTTTTCTCTTCTTAATATTCAAGGTCTGTCTACCAAAAGAGTAAACAAATTAAAAAGTAGAGAATTGCATGAGGTTTTCACAAACAGTGACATTGTCCTTCTTACAGAAGTTTGGACAAATGAGTTTTCTGACGTCCAATTTCCTGGCTTTCAGTCATATGTTTTACATAGAAAACTTAAGAAACGTCATGCGAAAAGAGACTCTGGTGGCATTGCTGTGTTTATAAGAGAACTCTGACACATTAGTTTTTCAAGATGAGGATGATATACTGTGGGTAAAATTGCATGGTCAGATTTTCAATTTAGAAAAAGATTTATATATCTGTTTAACATATGTACTTCCTGATGGCTCTAGCAGACAGTCAATGGTTGAAACCAATATATTTGATCGTTTAATGGAATCTTTATTATATGTCAACAATATTGCCAATGATAACGCTTATTTGCTTATGTTCGGTGACTACAATGCTCGCACATCTAATTACCCTGATTTTGTTGTTGATGATACATCTCGACATGTACATGTACTTCACCGACGATTATACGGTAGATTCTAACGTCACTCCGCGTATCTCACAAGATACTGTACGTCCGGATTCTATGGAACAGTATTTAGGTAAAAACTCAATTATGCAACATTGAGATTGCAATATGCAATTTTGATATTCTGTTATGCTATATTTATGGAACAGGATTTAGGTAAAAACTCAATTATGCAACATTGAGATTGCAATATGCAATTTTGATATTCTGTTATGCTATATTCAGTTACAATTGTGCAAAATATTCCGCTTCTGCTTCTTCTAGTTCTCATTATTCTCGTTAAGTGGCGCTGTGATCGTTTTTCCGTAAACGTCCGCCTGTATTCGGAAGATACCAAAAAGAATCTGCAAGCGTATTGGTGACACGGAGGAGTGAAAGAAACGAGAGAACTATATTTTTGGCATAAAACGGACGATTTGGGGACATTACACCCTTGCCGATAAAATCATTTACACATAATTTTTATTTTATATGTCAGACCAGGAATCAGCTTTGCTGTGTTTGTTTTGTGTCCAAGTTTTATCTAAATATATCGCAAATGTGTTCAGGCCATTGCACCTCTAAAATATAAATTTGTTGTAAATACTTATAATAATTTTGTATGGCACAGAAAGGCTCCTGTCCAATGTCGTGTAGACCTTAGTGAGACTGCTCCTTTATGATCACCTGAAGCAAACATAGTTACAACTCTCTTTTGTGAAAATGCTTTCAGATGAGAAACGACTTACGTTCCCTCTAACATTTATTTCTGATTTAGGGCATATCCAACGGAATTCTAAAACCAGGCATTTTGGTTCTGTTGTTTGATTTGATGTTTAACGTCACCTTCAACACAGTATAGATCATTTTGGAGACGTTGCTTCCACTTTTGTGGGACTTTTACCCGACACTGAGATGAAATGACATCTCCAAGCCCTGTCGCCCAATGAAACCAATAGGGTTTGTAAGCACCGCTTTGGCTCGGTAGACTTAGATCCTCTAAGCGGTTTACCAGTACTGGTGTGCGGGTCGGTTTCAGTTCATGCAGCCCATCTATTTCTTCAAGCCCCGATGGCCGGGGGTCTGATTCCCAGTTTGTTTTGTCACATGTTTATATAGATGTTCGTAACTGTTTGTGTTAAATGCATTCATTAATTTATAAGAAAATAGAAAACTATCTGACTTTTTATACAAGATTTTTGGCTTCAAGTGACAAAACGCAAAGGTTTCCACTTTTTAGCTCACCGTCACGTAGTGACGAGGTGAGCTTTTGGGATTACTTTTCGTCCGTCGTCCGTCGTCAGTCCGTGCGTGCATCCGTGCGTCCGTAAACAATTTCTTCAAACGACATCTCCTCCTAAACCACTGATCGGATTTTGACCAAACTTCACAGGAATGGTAGTCCCCTTTCAAAGTTGTTCAAATGGTTCCGGTCCGTTGCACATCTAGGTCATAGGAGCCAAATATAGATTTTTTTTTCACCAAAAACTTAAAAAATCTTCTTCTCTGAAACCACAAGGCCCAGGTCTTTGATATTTGGTATGAAGCTTCATCTAGTGGACCCCTACCAAGATTGTTCAAATTATAGTGCTGGGACCAAAAATGCCCACGCTCCGGGACCCTTTGGTTTTACATGGGCTTATATAGGGAAAATCTTTAAAAATCTTCTTCTCTGAAACCGTAAGGCCCAGGTCTTTGATATTTGGTATGAAGCTTCATTTAGTGGACCCCTACCAAGAATGTCCAAATTATAGTGCTGGGGCCAAAAATGCCCCCGCTCTGGGGCCCTTTGGTTTTACATGGGCTTATATAGGGAAAATCTGTAAAAATCTTCTTCTCTGAAACCGCAAAGCCCAGTTCTTTGATATTTGGTATGAAGCTTCATTTAGGGGACCCTTACCAAGATTGTTCAAATTATAGTGCTGGGGCCAAAAATGCCCCCGCCCCGGGGCCCTTTGGTTTTACATGGGCTTAAATAGGAAAAATCTTTAAAAATCTTCTTCTCTGAAACCGCAAGGCCTAGGTCTTTGATATTTGGTATGAAGCTTCACCTAGTGGACCCCTATCAAGATTGTTCAAATTATAGCCCACGGACCAAAAATGCTCCCGCTCCAGGGCCATTTGGTTTTACATAGACTTATATGGGGAAAATCTTGAAAAAAATTGTCTCTGAATTCACAAGGCCTTTTGGTTTTACATAGACTTATATAGGGAAAATCTTCTTCTCTGAAACCACAAGGCCTAGGTCTTTGACATTTGGTATGAAGCTTAATCTTGTGGACCTCTACCAAGATTGTTCAAATTATAGCCCTGAGACCAAAAACGCCCCTGTCTCGGGGGCCCTTTGGTTTTACATAGACTTATATAGGGAAAATCTTTAACAAGAGGGCCATGATGGCCCTGGATCGCTCACCTGATCCATAGTGTAACAAGTGGGCCCCAGAGAGGGCCATTATTGGCCCCAGGGCTTTAATGTACATAATGTTGAGGGAGGTCTTAAAGGTGAAGCTTCATACCAAACATCAACAAAGGCTAAAATTTGAACAATCTTGTCAAAGGTCCACTAGATGAAGCTACACATCAAATATCAAAGACCTGGGCCTAGCGGTTTCAGAGAAGAAGATTTTTAAAGATTTTCCCTATATAAGCCTATGTAAAATCAAAGGGCCCCGGGACAGGGGCATTTTTTGCCCCAGCACTATAGTTTGAACAATCTTGGTAGGGGTCCACTAGATGAAGCTTCATACCAAATATCAAAGTTCTGGGCCTTGTGGTTTCAGAGAAGAAGATTTTTAAAGATTTTCCCTATATAAGCCTATGTAAAACCAAAGGGCCCCGTGGCAGGGGGGGATTTTTTGTCCCAGCACTATAATTTGAACAATCTTGGTAGGGGTCCACTAGACGAAGCTTCATACCAAATATCAAAGTCCTGGGCCTTGTGGTTTCAGAGAAGAAGATTTTTAAAGATTTTCCCTATATAAGCCTATGTAAAATCAAAGGGCCCCGGGACAGGGGCATTTTTTGCCCCAGCACTATAGTTTGAACAATCTTGGTAGGGGTCCACTAGATGAAGCTTCATACCAAATATCAAAGTTCTGGGCCTTGTGGTTTCAGAGAAGAAGATTTTTAAAGATTTTCCCTATATAAGCCTATGTAAAACCAAAGGGCCCCGTGGCAGGGGGGGATTTTTTGTCCCAGCACTATAATTTGAACAATCTTGGTAGGGGTCCACTAGACGAAGCTTCATACCAAATATCAAAGTCCTGGGCCTTGTGGTTTCAGAGAAGAAGATTTTTAAAGATTTTCCCTATATAAGCCTATGTAAAACCAAAGGGCCCCGGGGCAGGGGCATTTTTGGCCCCAGCAGTAAAATTGGAACAATCTTGGTAGGGGTCCACTAGATGAAGCTTCATACCAAATATCAAAGTCCTGGGCCTTGTGGTTTTAGAGAAGAAAATTTTTAAAGATTTTCCCTATATAAGCCTATGTAAAACCAAAGGGCCCCGTGGCGGGGGCATTTTTGGCCCCAGCACTATAATTTGAACAATCTTGGTAGGGGTCCACTAGATGAAGCTTCATACCAAATATATAAGACCTGGGCCTTGTGGTTTCAGAGAAGAAGATTTTTAAAAATTTTCCCTATATAAGCCAATGTAAAAGCAAAGGGCCCCGTGGCGGGGGCATTTTTGTCCCAGCACTAAAATTTGAACAATCTTGGTAGGGGTCCACTAGATGAAGCTTCATACCAAATATCAAAGTCCTGGGCCTTGTGGTTTCAGAAAAGAAAATTTTTAAAGATTTTCCCTATATAAGCCCATGTAAAACCAAAGGGCCCCGTGGCGGGGGCATTTTTTGTCCCAGCACTAAAATTTGAACAATCTTGGTAGGGGTCCACTAGATGAAGCTTCATACCAAATATCAAAGACCTGGGCCTTGTGGTTTCAGAGAAGAAGATTTTTTAAGATTTTCCCTATATAAGCCTATGTAAAACCAAAGGGCCCCGGGGCGGGGGCATTTTTGGCCCCAGCACTGTAATTTGAACAATCTTGGTAGGGGTCAACTAGATGAAGCTTCATACCAAATATCAAAGACCTGGGCCTTGTGGTTTCAGAGAAGAAGATTTTTAAAGATTTTCCCTATATAAGCCAATGTAAAACCAAAGGGCCCTGTGGCGGGGGCATTTTTTGTCCCAGCACTATAATTTGAACAATCTTGGTAGGGGTCCACTAGATGAAGCTTCATACCAAATATCAAAGTCCTGGGCCTTGTGGTTTCAGAGTAGAAGATTTTTGAAGATTTTCCCTATATAAGCCTATGTAAAACCAAAGGGCCCTGGGGCGGGGGCATTTTTGGCCCCAGCACTATAATTTGAACAATCTTGGTAGGGGTCCACTAGATGAAGCTTCATACCAAATATCAAAGACCTGGGCCTTGTGGTTTCAGAGAAGAAGATTTTTAAAGATTTTCCCTATATAAGCCAATGTAAAACCAAAGGGCCCCGTGGCGGGGGCATTTTTCGTCCCAGCACTCAAATTTGAACAATCTTGGTAGGGGTCCACTAGATGAAGCTTCATACCAAATATCAAAGTCCTGGGCCTTGTGGTTTCAGAGAAGAAGATTTTTAAAGATTTTCCCTATATAAGCCTATGTAAAACCAAAGGGCCCCCGTGCGGGGGCATTTTTGGCCCCAGCACTATAATTTGAACAATCTTGGTAGGGGTCCACTAGATGAAGCTTCATACCAAATAACAAAGACCTGGGCCTTGTGGTTTCAGAGAAGAAGATTTTTTAAGTTTTTGGTGAAAAAAATCTGTTTTTGGCTCCTGTGACCTAGATGTGCAACGGACCGGAACCATTTGACCCATATTCAAACTTGACCGAGATATTGTCATGATGATCATTCTGAGCAAGTTTGATTAAGATTGGACCAAAATTGTGGCCCCTAGGGTGTTCACAAGGTTTTTATATGATTTGACCCGCTGACCTACTTTTTAACCCGATATGACCCATATTCGAACTGGACTGAAATATTGTCACAATGGTCATTCTGAGCAAGTTTCATGATAATTGGACCAAAACAGTGGCCTTCAGAGTGTTCACAAGGTTTTTCTATGATTTGACCTACTGACCTACTTTTTGACCGGACATGACCCATATTCGAACTTGACCAAGATATTGTCATGATGATCATTCTGAGCAAGTTTGATTATGATTGGACCAAAATTGTGGCCTCTAGGGTGTTCACAAGGTTTTTCTATGATTTGACCCGCTGACCTACTTTTTAAGCCGACATGATCCATATTCAAACTTCACTAAAATATTGTCACAATGATCATTCTGAGCAAGTTTGATGATGATTGGACCAAAATTGTGGCCTCTCGAGTGTTCACAAGGTTTTTCTATGATTTGACCTACTGACCTACTTTTTTACCCGACATGACCCAAATTCGAACTTGACCGAGATATTGTCATGATTATCATTCTGAGCAAGTTTGATGATAATTGGACCAAAACTGTGGCCTCTAGTGTGTTCACAAGAAAAAGTTTACGCACGGACGACGCACGACGGACGACGGACGACGCACGACGCACGACGCACGACGACGCCGGACATCTTCGGTCAGGTGAGCTAAAAATCTTCTTCTGTGAAACCACAAGGCCTAGGTCTTTGATATTTGGTGTGAAATTTCATCTAGTGGACCTCTATACAGATTATTCAATTTATAGTCCTGGGGCCAAAATGCCCCCGCCCCGAGACCCTTTGGTTTTGCATAGACTTATATAGGGAAAATCTTTAAAAATCTTCTTCTCTGAAACCACAAGGCCCATGTCTTTGATATTTGGTATGGAGCTTCATCTAGTGGACCTCTACCAAGATTGTTCAAATTATAGCCCCTGCCCTGGGGCCCTTTGGTTTTACATAGACTTATATATAGAGATAATCTTTGGAAATCTTCTCTGAAACAGCAAGACCTAGGTCTTTGATATTTGGTGTGAAGCTTCATCTAGTGGACCTCTATCAAGATTGTTTAAATTATAGCTCTGAGGCCAAAAATGTCCCCGCCCCGGGGCCATTTGGTTTTACATAGACTATGTAGGGAATATCTTTAAAAAATGGTCTCTGAAACCCCAAGGCCCAGGTCTTTGATATTTGGTGTGTAGCTTCATCTAGTGGACCTTTGCCAAGATTGTTCAAATTATAGGCTTTGTTGATATTTGGTATGAAGCTTCACCTTTTTAGACCTCCCTCAACATTATGCACATTGTAGCCCTGGGGTCAATAATGGCCCTCCCAGAGGCCCACTTGTAACTCTATCATATGGGTCAAACGGGCCTCCGTGGCCTAATGGATAAGAGCGCTGACTCTTAGTCATTAGGTCTCTCACCGCCGTGGGTTCGAGCCTCGCTCGGGTCACGTGTGAGACGCCAAGTTCTGCAACGGAAGGTCAGGTGGTTTTTCTCCGGGTACTCCGGTTTTCGCCCACCTATGATTAACGATCGGCTCGATATGAGTGAAATAATCTTGAAAGGGCCGTAAAACCCAAACCAAAAAAAAAAAAAAAAATTCATATGGGTCAGGTGAGCGATCCAGGGTCATCATGGCCCTCTTGTTTGAGAAAAACACAACGCGCAGCAAATTCTTTCATACCGGAGTGCAGGTGGAAAACCCGCACCTGCTACAATGTAACATATCAAGCGCTGGAAGCCTCTGTGGTGTAGTGGTTATGCTACTCGCCTCATTAACCAGGGATCGCAGGATCGACCCCGGCTTCTCCAGAATTTCGGATGAGTCTTTAAACCCAGGTCCCATCTCCGTATGACCTTAGCTGTTGTCGAGACGTAAAACTAAAAACGCACTCACATACGAAGCGCATCCCACCATAAAATAACATCTTTATAATTCTTACCCCCCCCCCCCCCCCCTAACACACACACACTTAATCCCCACTTTTATAGGGTAAAACTGGGATTGACAGGAGTAAACATTATTTTTCTCATTTCTACTCCAAAATATAGATTGTGGGTACTCGTAAAAATGGGATCGAAGAGGCGCTTCTAACGTGTACCCAACATGTATATTTTAAGCAACAGTCAGAAAAATATCATCACGACTTTTCATCTTTCAATTTTTGTTGTTGTATTTTTCGGCGGTAAAATGTACAAATCTAATGCATCAAAAACGTTTTTTTTTTCTGGATTCTGTAAACTTTAATAATAAGTAAATAAATTAATAAATAAATAGATAATGTCGTTAAGTTCCGCGAGGTAAACCTGGGTACGCTGTACGCGGTCTAACTGTAATAAAACAAGAAGAAAAAAAAACTTTGGTGTAGACCTAATACATGGAAATACATGTAAGTACAAAATGGTTTGGATTCAGCCACTCCATTTGCCAAATCGTTACATGTAGAACTTGAAGAAATATGTAGTAGGCTGGTTAAGACAGTCGCGACACTAGCTCAGCAAGGTTTTGCTGGCTGAAGACAGACGGACGGACGGACGAACTGACAGACGACCAGCTAATATTTTCGCGTTGTGATTCTGTTGGATGAAAGCTATCCTGCCCCAGTCTAACTTATGAAGACAGACAGACGGACATATGAATAGGATAGCTGTCATTGTGACCACAGGTGCGTTTCTATGGTTGTGGGTCGGGGCTGAGAATGAGTAAGTACTGTTCATGTTAATGGATGAAGTATTTACATCAGAATTACAATGGGAATCGGGGAACTAGTTGTTGTTTTCTAAATTCCCCGTGTGGTCAGCTGGTGAGGTCCCAGGGAACGAATCCCCGTTGCCGGTGAACGGAGAGACAAACTGGTTTTGAAGGTAAACGGGCGTCATAAGCATATAGGGGTTACCCACCGCTCGGCTATTCGCTGTGCGGACATATAAATACTTCTATAATATCCAAACATTTGAGTTTTGAGTGAGGTTGCAATTAGTAAATAATATCTTTATAAGTAACACCTCAGAAGGATCAGATTTATGAAAATCGTATGAATTAATCAATTTTAACAATAATTGCTCATTTCAAATCCACGGATTCGGCACAGACTAATCCCTCATGGTAATTTAGTAAATGTTCAACGATAGAGTATTTTCCCCTTCGTCAAACAAGTATTAACTTTCTCATAAATAAGGAACCGCGCTGTAAAATTTATTTTAAAGATGCAAACGTACACATTATTGTAAATATCCGAATTATTGAATAGCTGGATAAAATTTATCGCTGCTGGCTTGAATTTGGCCCCTGGAAAAGCGAATGCGATCTTCTCAAACGGACGCTTGTCATCGGAAAAAATACGGCAAATCCACGGACATTACCGAACGTTACCGTCACCTCAATGACTGGTACCCCGTCTAACCACAGCAGAATCGAAACTGAATAATGCAAAATAGGACGTCCAAATGCCATATTTAAATACAAAGGTCTCAAATTAGAATGTGCATGTTGCATATTCGAATAAAGTAGAAAGATATGGAAAGGTTCATAATGCAAAGTGCGGTTTCAACAATTCATATTGTAATTGCACATTGCATAATTGAATTTTTACCTTAATACTGTTCCATAGGATTCTAATGGACTGTTATTACTTGAATTATGTCGCCAGACAGGAATGCGTATCTTGAATGGCAGAGTGGGAAATGATGCAAACGACGGTAAATACACGTACATGGGATCAAACGGTAGCAGCATAATTGATTATGTATTATCCTCTCAAGATGTTTTTGAATTTATTCAGTCATTTGATGTTCATGACCCTAATATTTTGTCTGACCACTGTTGTGTATCATTAGTCCTACAGTTTCCGAGTAATACCTTTTCGGAAGATACGAAAGATACTTTTGAATATGTAAATGGCAAATATTTGTGGGATGAGGCTTTATTAGATGATTACAATTGCACTCTTAATTCTGACCTAGTCCAAAGTCAGTTTCAATGTTTAAATGCTAAAATAATTTCTTGTGTTGATGAAAATTCAATTGATTCATATTTGTCAGATTTTAATGAAATTTTGTCAGATGTTTGTATCCCCTTTTTCAAAACTTGCAACACTAGTGTGAACCATACGTTCAACGAAAAACGAGAAAACCCTTGGTTTAATGAGGATTGTGAAGAAAAACGGTACATTTTTCAGCAAAAACTTAATTATTTTCGTTCAAACAAAAATGCCGAGTCACAGGCACTAATGGCAAGGGCAAGGTCGGATTATAAGAAAACCATACGCAAGGCTAGGTTTGAGTTTGACAAGCAAAAAACGCATCGCCTGGAACAAGCAAAGTTTACTAATGCCAAATTATATTGGAAAATGTTGAAAGACTGTGCCAATATAAAATCGCCCGCCAATGTGTCTCTAAACAATTTCGAACGCTATTTCAAAGCAATTAATAACCCATCAGATCCTTATTTTACACCTGACGAAGATATTTTATTTTTTAACGAGCGATACGTAAATAGCGAAATGCAAGAGATGTTCAGTGAACTTAATTTAGAAATTTCCTTATCCGAAATTAGGAAGGCAGTTGGTCAGTTGAAGCTCGGTCGGAGCAGCGGTCCTGATATGTTCATAAATGAGTTTTTGTATTATGGAAACAATGCATTGTTTAATACATTATATAATATGTTCAATAATATTTTTAAGATAGGATATTTTCCTTCATCATGGTCAGAGGGTTTGGTCGTCCCGTTACATAAAAAAGGCAGTATGAATGATGAAAATAACTATAGAGGCATAACATTATTAAGCTGTGTAGGAAAATTGTTTACACGTATTTTAAACAATAGACTTTATGAATGGGGTGAAAATTATAACGTCTTCATTGAAGCACAGGCCGGTTTTCGGAAAGAAATGAGCACAGTTGACAATGTTTTTGTGCTACATGGTTTAATTTCGCATATGCTGAATCAAGGCAAGAAACTTTTTTGTGCCTTTGTTGATTTTACTAAGGCGTTTGACTACGTTGTAAGAGACAATCTGTGGTTTAAACTCATTAAATTAGGAATTCGTGGAAATATATTGAACATCATAAAGTCTATGTATGAAAATGTTAAATCTAGAGTAAGATTTCAAAACCAGCTAAGTGGTGAATTTTCATGTATGTTGGGTGTTAGACAAGGGGAGTGCTTATCTCCCTTTCTATTCTCTATGTTTTTAAATGATTTGGAAGAGGAATTTATTGTAAATGGAATTGAGGGCATAGATATCGGACTGCTCAAACTTTTTATTTTACTATATGCGGATGATATCGTTATCTTTTCAAGTTCTTCTGACGGATTGCAAAGCGGCCTAAATTATCTAGAATCATACTGTTCCAGGTGGAAGCTAAAAGTTAATACATCAAAAACAAAGGTGATGGTATTTCGGAAAGGGGGTATGCTACCAAGGAATATAAATTTTACTTTTGATAACGCAATCATAGAAATTGTTAGTAAGTTTACATATCTAGGGGTTGTGTTCACGTCTGGGGGTTCCTTCACAGAAACGCAAAATATGTTGGCAGGACAGGCTAGGAAAGCACTTTTTACGCTAGAAAAATATGTCTATAAGTTTACTTCATTGACAGTCGATCACATGACCGATCTTTTTGATAAACTGATTATGCCTATTTTGAATTACTGTTCAGAGGTTTGGGGGTTTATCCATGCAAATGCCATTGAGCGAGTACACCTTCAATTCTGCAAGAAAATGCTTGGTGTGAAAAAGAGCACACAAAATGATTTCATTTTGGGAGAATTCGGTCGCACTTCGTTACTACATAGTAAAAAGGCTTTATACAATAATCAAATACTGGTTCAAAATTTTAAACTGTCCGGAAGGTAAATATATCAGCTATATCTATAAAATGATGCTGACGGATCTAGATGATTACCCGAATAAAGTAAACTGGGCTTATTTAGTAAGAGATTTATTATCACGGATGGGCTTTTATGAAGTTTGGTTACATCAGGGCGTTGGTAACATAGAACTATTTTTGAATCTGTTTAAGCAAAGATTAACCGACAATTTCACTCAAAACTGGCAAGAACGATTAAATAATTCTAGTAGGGCGAAATTCTATGTAACAATTGCAGATTTCAAACCTCATTTATATCTTAATGTTGTAAAAGTTCGCAAATTTCGAAATGCATTAGCCAGGTTCCGTGTTTCTTCACACAGATTAGAAATTGAGGCTGGACGATGGGCTAGGCCATCTAAACCTATACCTGAAAGGTTATGCAAAATATGTAATAGGCTTGAGGACGAATTTCATTTTGTCATTGAATGTACTTTATATACCTGTTTAAGACGTAAATATATTGATAGTATCTATTGGAATAGGCCTAGTATGCATAAATTTCTACAGCTTATTCAGTCAAATGATCCTAGAATTATTACAAATCTGGCAATTTATATTTATAAAGCTTTCGAAGTAAGAAATGCCGAAATGTATTCTGAAAATAATGTGTGAGGAATGCGTTGATCTGCAAATTATTTGTTACGAAAACTTATGCACAGTCACCAGTGGTCACCCTTTGTGAGGGTTGTGAAACCGGCTTGACAAGCTTCAGACTCTCGAGTGCAGTAGGATTTCAAATCTCTCAGACCTGATATCAAATCTCTTACTGCTGATATTAAAATATAGCATGTGACATGTTCACAAGTTATTTTACTAGGAACGGACGTCGCACTGGCGTCAATCCAACGTCCCGATGTTGGATAGACGATGATGCGACGTTGTGTGCGCATTATGTGTAATTGTACACGGATGTCGATCAAAGACATAGTTCTGTCGTGCAGTAAAAGACAACTATGTTTTGTTCTATTGTTATTATTATTATTATTATTATTATTATTATTATTATTATTATTATTATGGATGTTGTTATGCCATTCTCTTCTCCCTTGTACTTTCGTTTTCGCAATTCGAGGGAGAAGGGTAAAATTGGCATGTATATTTGCTTCTCTCTCGGTTTCTAAGTACATATACAGTCGAACTTCAAAGGCTCGAACACCTTTGGGACCACGAAAATCTGTTCGAGACAGGAGAGTTCGAGCCACCGAGAGCTTCTTCCAGGAGGCGTAAAGGGGATTCTTTTGGGACTTCTTTTCGGTGCTCTATAATATAAATGTTTGTGTGTGTACTCGTTAGAATCGCCTCATTGAGGCGATTCTAATGAGTACACACAGCATTCATATGCAAGATAAAAGACGAAAATATCCAAACTTTTCACCACACTATTTCTTAAGTATAGAAATTTCATAGGGACTCAAGAACGGGTTCGACTCAGCTACTGTAAACGAGCCATTAGTGTTCGAGCCATCGAAGTTCTACTGTAAACATATGTGTGAAGCCAGTGAAGCTTACTTGTTCACATGCGTCGCTCGTGTGTGCTACAAGATTCCTTAAAACCGTTTTTAAATCTTAACAAAACTCGATATTCTAATCTGCTCCTGCTGTCAACAGCGATGAAGAACAAGATGTGTTTGTGAAACACAAATGCCCCCGGACAGCGCAAGGTGAAGGTCACGAGGTCAAAATTTATGGTACCTCTTGAAAGGTCTTGTGACAAGGAATGCACATGTGAAGTATGAAAGCTGTACCACTTACCATTCAAAAGTTATGCCCAATGTTAAAGTTTTTGCAGACGGACAAACGGACAAACGGACAAACAGACAAACGGACAAACAGACGGACAGACCAAAAACTATATGCCCCCCAGAATCTTAGATTCCGGGGGCATAAAAATGTTAACCTAACTAGGCAAATGACGTGGAGATAACGTCGCACCGGCGCCGATTCAACGTCCTGACGACTTAACGCCCCGACGTTGTTTCGATGTTGATCACTGCGGCGTTGTATATGAGAGTTTTGAGAAAATCTCGTGTTTCCAGTCATGTACATGGATATCGAGCGAAGACTAATTTTTGTTGTCGTTGTTAAGGTACAGTTTTGGCATCTTGACATTCCCTGCTCCCTTATACTTTCTGGGAGAGAGGGGAATGATGGCATGCATATTTGCATACTTCTTTTTCTATGAGTAAATAAAAACACTATACCTGGAATAGTCACCAAGTCGTAAAATATCCTAAACATTTGTTATAATATTTTCTGAATGGCTGACACGGTAACCCATTGACATCTGCACGGGTTGCACGTGCTTTGTGTAACGAACTGAGTATTTGTATACATATATTAAAGTGTATCATTTACCGTATTAACCTATGTATGACAATGAAATATCCCACTTGATGGCTTTGTAGTGGTCGGTTTGGAATTGTGGGGGTGTCAGATTTGTTATGTTTGTGTGTGGTGTTATAATAATGCATATACCCTTGGCAAAGGTGTAGACTCAGATCAGACGCCGCGTTGTGTGACGTCTGATCTGGGTCTGTACTATTTGTCAAAGTCACCAAAATCGGTCACCGGGCACACATGGGTTAATACCGTATTTCTCTCTGAATTTAAACGTTTGGTTTCTCTGTCTCTCTCTCTCTCTCTCTCTCTCTCTCTCTCTCTCTCTCTGGTTATTTGTACCTATATTATATGGACGAAGGCACCTTATAACGTTGATGCGACGTTGCATAAGACCAGAGTGTAAATAAAGAGTATGTTGTGCTATGTTACGTTATGTAAATGCATGTGAGCTATCCTCTTTCTCCGACGTTCTTAAACTTTCTTTACATCTCTATCCATTACCAATGCTCTTCTGTCGTTTGCATAATCAACAGTGAGGCAAGTTATGTATTACGATTATTCCCAAATATGGTTCTACATATTGATTGTATCTCGATTATGTGATTTGTGTTTGCAATGCACTGTATTGTAATACTCTGTACTGTCTGTCACTTATATATGATGTATATCCTCAAAGCCCAACAGGGCTACTGGAATTGAATAAACTTACTAACTAACTATGTTCCCTTTCGATATACAATCGAATGTGTTTATTTCTTTCCGTCGTCCTTACCATTGGCCTTTCAAATACGAACACCGAGTCAATAACAGGCGTGCCCAGAAGATAAAACGACAGTACGGACCTAAGTCGCTGCCTCTCGGTAGGAGAAAGGAAATTTGTACCAATAAGACTTCCCAATGCCACTCGGTAGGAGAAAAGAAATTTGTATCAGGTTAGAATGATCCACTCAAAGGTGGATTAATTAGCGCAACGCTCGCTCGGCGCTCGCAATAAATGGCCAAGCGAAATTTTAAGCTATTTAAAGTCACATTCCTTGTTTTGTCTGGTGTACCTCAAGCATCGGTACTTGAACCGGTACTTTATTTGGTCTTCATTAATGATATTCGTGATTCTATCGTCATCGATCCCTTGTTGCTGATGACTGCGTCCTGTATATTCTTATGATTGGCAGATGTATGCCAAAAAGTGCACCGTGCACCGTCCTTCGGATCGGGACGTTAACTGGACAGCCCCTGTGCAAGGAGAACCATCACCTGTGCAGGTCAAAGATCCCTACAGAAATTACATGATTACTGTGTACGCGTTCATCCTGCAAATCTGGAGTGTATGCAATGTACACCTGCCGAAAATGTCCTTGTGGCCGTCGACAGTATACTAAGAAGAAAGAAAGAAAGCAAAGAAAGCTGCAGTTCAGTTTGGCTAAATATCCAAAGAGGTTGTCACGGCACCTCTCAAACTAAACTTTACCAGCAAACGCAAGGCCATATTAAATCCGCCAATATTTTGGCATCACCATTGCTGACAATCTTGATTCTTCTTAACCTGTTGAATCTGAAATAACATTGGGATGCCAAACCGCCAATACATACATTAGCTGAGAGAGAACCAGTATCGTATGCATTATCCTTTGTCTGCCTGGATGGAAAAGCCACATTAATTCTAAGAAATACCAATCTCCTAGTTGTTTTGAATGTGATACTAACCTCGGCTCGGTGGACACATTTATTTCGAACTTTGAGAAGGCTTTTAACACCAGAAATATTCACAATATTTGCCTTTACAGGATTTGTGTGGGTTTTTGTTATGAAATAGTTGGTTGCTATGGCAACCTAGATTTTTCATAGACTTAAAATGGGGAAAATTGGAAAATATCATTATCTGCCTTTGCAGACAGATATTTTGATACAACTTTCATAGAAATGTTCCTTAAGCAGTCTACCATCTGCCATATGATTTTAGGCCTATTGCTTATTTATAACTGGTTGCCATGCATGGAAACCAAAATGAAAAAAAAAAAAAAAAAAAAAAAACATGAAAAAAAATCATCTCCCCAGAAACCGTATGCTCTTTGAGGCTGAGATTTTATGGAAATATTCGCCATATTTGTCTTTACAGGTTTTGTGTTTTTTTTTTAAATTCGGCTGTTTAGTTTGGTAGCTATGGTAACTTAGATTTCCCATAGGCTTTTCCATCTGTCTCTGGTCGGGCCCATCGGAGTCTAAATGCTGGTTTTCTTTTGCTCCAGCATTTCAGTGGTTTCTTGCTGTCGAGTCCTCGCCGTTGTTTCATCTCTGTGGTTGTTTGATTTTTGTGTTCACGGAGCACTGATGAGTTAGGTGACCTTCATGCGAACTGAACAAATTATTTGTCTTAATCGCGACGGAAGTAGGGGGCGAGTATTGGGGCCACGTAAAATCGGTTCTTCTGTCGCGGTTTATTTTTGAAATGGTTTGTCGTTTGTTGTTTGTGTCGCTTGTATTATTTTATTTTGGATAGCCTATTGGCCATTTTGTGGGAAAGTAACTGTCCTTTTGGCTTTCCGCTATTGATGTTTCCATTAGGGACTGTTGTTTTATGTTTGTGTTTCTTTCCTTTTGGTGTCTCTGATGGGAGCTGTGGATTCCTGATCATTGCCCCCACTTCTATTTTGTAATGGCGAAAATTGAAAATGACATTTACTGCCAAACCTTTGCAGATATTCTGACACAACTTTCAAAGAATGGCTCCTGCAGCAATCTGCCATCTGGCATATGATTTAAGGCCTATTGTTCATTTTTCTGCTGGTTGCCATGGAAACCAAAATGGAAAAAAATAAAGAAAAAAAAAATACTTAAAAATTCCTGGCTGCCATGGGGCAGTGTCCACCTGAGCTCTGGTTTATGAACTTTGTTTGCTATGCCAAGTTATGAGTTATGGGGAAAATTGAAAAATGACATTAATGCCTTTCAAGATATTTTGTCACACTTTCATAGAAATGTTCCATTAATAAAGTTCTTTTTGACCTATTTGTTGCCACAGATGGGAAATTGTCAATTGTCATCTGTTGTCCTGCAACAACACATTCAAGCGACATCGAATCTAAAGCCACGAGGCTGATTGGGTCCAAATTTTATCTGTAGCATCCTAGGGCACAGGGCTTCCATGGTTATTTAAAATACATTGCTGCCAGTGGGCAGTGGCCCCCTGAGCTCTGGTGAGCATTGTGGCCCATGGCCTCTTGTTTTCTTATCTTACCTATCTCGCCTTGTTACCTTTTTAATTCAATGACATAGAAATCTCGTTAGCAAGATATTTCAAAAAGTATTTGAGCTAGAGCCTTGAAATTTGGTATACTGATTTGGTCTGAGGAAGGGATTACCTGATTAAATTTTCAACCATGTTAATGAAATTGGAGTGATTGCCGTTTGCATTTCAGGTCATTTAATTGTGTTTCTTTCTTGTTGCAAGATATTTAAAAAAAAACTATTTAAATGGTTGCCTAAAAACTTGACAGGCTGATTTGGAATGACTAGTATATCGCCTGATTTACATTTGAAAAAAAAATCTGATTTTTTTTTTTTTGCGATAATGGCCTTTTGAAAATTTGGGCATTTATGGACATGGTTGGGGGCATAGTGTTTTACAAACACCATTTCTAGTTAATCGCATGTTTTTGATGGCAGTAAAACATGAAGTTAATAATTTGGAGAGTTCAGTGGTGGTACAAGAGCTTAAATTTGCAATAAACCGTGCTTTGTATGGTCTGTTATGAAGTTTAGGTATCCAATATATCCAATTTGGGCATTTATGGACATGGTTGGGGGCATAGTATTTTACAAACACCATTTCTAGTTAATCGCATGTTTTTGATGGCAGTAAAACATGAAGTTAATAATTTGGAGAGTTCAGTGGTGGTACAAGAGCTTAAATTTGCAATAAACCGTGCTTTGTATGGTCTGTTATGAAGTTTAGGTATCCAATATAACGAAGGAAGCTTGTCTTGGCCTTCTGTAATACATACAGCAAACGTGGTGGCTGAATGACAGATCTGGTCATCAACTAAAGCCCTCTCTACAACCAAAGGCTGCAGTTCATAGGCCTTAGTACCACCAAGTTCTTGCTGAAGAGTTTGTTTGTTTGATTTGGGGTTTAACGTCCCCGTCAACACTGTATAGGTCATTTTGGAGATGTTGCTTCAAATACCCGACATTGAGATGAAATGACATTTCAACCTCTGTCGCCCAATGAAACAATAGGGTTTATAAGCCTAGACGGACCGACTCGCACCGCTTTACCTGGGCAGACTTAGATCCTCTAAGCGGTATACCAGTACTCGTGTGCGGGTCGGTTTCAGCTCTTCGTGGAAGCATCATGCAGCCAATCTATTTCTTCAAGCCACGATGGGCGGGGCCGACTTGCTGAAACATTAGGTGTTTTATAAAGTAGAGAGATCGGGCCATGGGCCCAATGGAGCCCTGGTTGGTGTCACTAAATGCGTCTTATCAAAAGGAACAAAGACATATATGGTTTATCAGTGGGAACATGAATGGTTCCTGAGATGAAAGGCCTTTTAAGCAATGGAGGGAATCGGGCATGGCAGATCCCAGAAAAGCCCAAGATTGTTGTCAATGAATATTGTCTTATCATAAGGACCAAGAGTATACATGATTAAACGGTGGGGATCTGAATGGTTTCTGAGATATGAGGCACTTTTATGAAGTGCGGACCCCCAAAGACGGGGGTGACTAAATGTGTCTAATAACAATGAACAAGAATATATGTGATTATAGGATGGGGATTTGAATGGTTTCTGAGATATATGGCCTATTATGAAGTTGCGTCTTATCATAAGGAACAAGAATATATATGGTTAAGGGGTGGGGATCTGAGCAGTTTCTGAGATATATGGATCTTAATGAAGTAAAGAGGTGGGGCATGGCCTGTGGCACCCCGGGGGGGACCCGCATGCTGGTGTCACTGAATGTGTCTTATCATAAGGAAAAAGAATATATATGGTTTAGGGGTCGGGCTCTGAACAGTTTCTCAGATATATGGTGTTTTGTGAAGTCAAGGGGTGGAGCATGAACCGGGCGCACACTGGGTGACCCCTAGGTTGGTGTCACTGAATGTGTCTTATCATAAGGAACAAGAATGTATATGGTTTAGGGGTGGGTATCTGTAAGGTTTCTGGATATTTGGCCTTTTACGAAGTGGCGGGGGTTGGGCATGGTTCCGGCACATACCAGGGGACCCCAAAGTTGGTGTCACTGAATGCAACGTATCATAAGGAATGAGAATACATATGGTTTAGGGGTGGGGATCTCAATGGTTTCTGAGATAACTGGCATTTTATGAAGTGGAGGGGCTGAGGCATGTCCCCGGCACATCCCGGGGGACCCACAGGTTGGTGTCACTTAATGCATCTTATCATAAGGAACAAGAATATATATTGTTTAGGGGTGGGGATCTGTATGGTTTCTGAGATATATGGATTTTAATGAAGTAAAGGGGTGGGGCATGGCCCATGGCACCCCGGGTGGACCCGCATGCTGGTGTCACTGATTGCATCTTATCATAAGGAACAGGAATATATATGGTTTAGGGGTCGGGCTCTAAACAGTTTCTCAGATACATGGTCTTTTGTGAAGTCAAGGGGTGAAGCATGGCCCGGGAGCACCCTTGGTGACCCCTAGGTTGGTGTCACTGAACGTGTCTTATCATAAGGAACCAGAATATATATGGTTTAGGGTCGGGGATCTGTAAGGTTTCTTGGATATTTAGCCTTTTATGAAGTGGAGGGGGTTGGGCTTGGTCTCAGCATATCCCGGGGGAACCCCAAGTTGGTTTCACTGAATGCATGTTATCATAATTAGAATATATATGGTTTAGGGGTGGGGATCTAAATGGTTAAATCTAAATGGTTTCTGAGATTTATGGCATTTTATGAAGTTGAGGGGGTGGGGTATGTCTCCGGCACATTCCGGGGGACCCACTGGTTGGTGTCCCTTAATGCGTCTTATCATAAGGAACAAGAATATATATAGTTTAGGGGTGGGGATCTGAATGGTTTCTGAGATAAATGGCCTTTTATGAAGTGGGGGAGTCGGGGCATGTCCCCGGCATATCCCGGGGGACCCCCAGGTTGATGTCAATCAATGCATCTTATCATAAGGAACAAGAATATATATGGTTTAGGGGTGGGGATCTGTAAGGCATTTTATGAAGCGGAGGTGGCGGGGCATGGCCCAGGCACAACCTAGGGGACCCCCAGGTTGACATACAAGAATACGGCTAAGAGAAGTTTACTCAAGGAACATTTCTATGTAATTGTTGTCAAACTATCTGCAATGACTTGGCAGTAAATGCAATTTTTTTCAGTTTTCCCCATTATAAGTCAATGGAAACTCTAAGTTGCCATAGCAACAAAACTAATCGGCCAAATTTCATAAACAAGAGGACCATGATGGCCCTGGATCGCTCACCTGATCCATATGACAGAGTAACAAGTGGGCCTCGGGGAGGGCCATTATTGACCCCAGGGCTACCATGTGCATAATGTTGAGGGAGGTCTAAAATGGTGAAGCTTCATACCAAATATCAACAAAGGCAATAATTTGAACAATCTTGGCAAATCTAGATGAAGGTACACACCAAATATCAAAGACCTGGGCCTTGGGGTTTCAGAGAAGAAGATTTTTTAAAAACATTCCCTACATTAGCCTATGTAAAACCAAATGGCCCCGGGGCGGGGGCATTTTCGGCCTCAGGGCCATAATTAAAATCTTGATACAGGTCCACTTGATGAAGCTTCACACCAAATATCAAAGACCTGGGCCTTGCTGTTTCAGAGAAGAAGATTTTCAAAGATTATCTCTAAATATAATTCTATGTAAAACCAAAGGGCCCTGACGCGGGTGCTATAATTTGAACAATCTTGGTAGAGGTCCACTAGATGAACTCCATACCAAATATCAAAGACATGGGCCTTGTGGTTTCAGAGAAGAAGATTTTTAAAGATTTTCCCTATATAAGTCTATGTAATACCGAAGGGCCCCAGAGCAGGGGCATTTTTGGCCCCATGGGCTATAATTTGAACAATCTTGGTAGAGGTCGACAAGATGAAGCTTCATACCAAATATCAAAGACCTAGGCCTTGTGGTTTCAGAGAAGAAGATTTTTCAAGATTTTCCCTATATAAGTCTATGTAAAACCAAAGGGCCCCGGAGCGGGAGCATTTTTAGGCACAGGGCTATAATTTGAACAATCTTGGTAGGGGTCCACTAGGTGAAGCTTCATACCAAATATCAAAGACCTGGGCCTAGCGGTTTCAGAGAAGAAGATTGTTTAAGATGTTCTCTATATAAGCCCATGTAAAACCAAAAGGCCCCGGAGCGGGGGCATTTTTGGCCCCAGCACTATAATTTGAACAATCTTGGTAGGGGTCCACAATATGAAGCTTTATACTAAATATCAAAGACCTGGGCATTGCGGTTTCAGAGAAGAAGATTTTTAAAGATTTTCCATATATAAGTCTATGTAAAACAGGGCCCCAGGGCTATAATTTGAACAATCTTGGTAGGGGTCCACTAGGTAAAGCTTCATACCAAATATCAAAGACCTGGGCTTAGCGGTTTCAGAGAAGAAGATTTTTAAAGATTTTCCCTATAATAGCCCATAAAATACCAAAAGGCCACGGGGCAGGGGCATTTTTGGCCCAAGCAAAATAATTTGAACATTCTTGGTAGGGGTCCACTAGATGAAGCTTCATAACAAATATCAAAGACCTGGGCCTTGTGGTTTCAGAGAAGAAGATTTTTAAAGATTTTCCCTATATAAACCCATGTAAAACCAAAGGGCCCCAGAGTGGGGGGGGGGAGGGGCATTTTTAACCCCCGCACTATAATTTGAACAATCTTGGTAGGGGTCCACTATATATAGGTGAAGCTTCATACCAAATATCAAAGACCTGGGCTTAGCGGTTTCAGAGAAGAAGATTTTTAAAGATTTCCCCTATATAAGCCCATGTAAAACCAAAAGGCCCCGGGGCAGGGGCATTTTTGGCCCCAGCAAAATAATTTGAACATTCTTGGTAGGGGTCCACTAAATGAAGCTTCATACCAAATATCAAAGACCTGGGCCTTGTGGTTTCAGAGAAGAAGATTTTTAAAGATGTTCCCTATATGAGCCCATGTAAAACCAAAGGGCCCCGGGGCGGGGGCATTTTTGGCCCCAGCACTATAATTTGAACAATCTTGGTAGGAGTCCACTAGATGAAGCCTCATATCAAATATCAAAGACCTGGGCCTTGCGGTTTCAGAGAAGAAGATTTTTCAAGATTTTCCATATATAAGTCTATGTAAAGCCAAAGGGCCCCGGAGCGGAGGCATTTTTGGTCCCAGGGCTATAATTTAAACAATCTTGGTAGGGTTCCACTAGGTGAAGCTTCATACCAAATATCAAAGACCTTGGCCCAGCGGTTTCAGAGAAGATTTTTAAAGATGTTCTCTATATAAGCACATGTAAAACCAAAAGGCCCCGGGGCGGGGGCATTTTTGGCCCCAGCACTATAATTTGAACCATCTTGGTAGGGGTCCACTAGATGAAGCTTCATACCAAATATCAATTGCGATTTCAGAGAAGAAGATTGTAAAAGATTTTCCCTATATAAGCCAATGTAAAACCAAAAGGCCCCGGGGCTGGGGGAGGGGAGGGGGACCTTGGCCTTGTGGGGTGAAGCTTCATACCAAATATCAAAGACATGGACCTTACGGTTTCAGAGAAGAAAATTTTTAAAGATTTTCCCTATATAAGCCCATGTAAAACCAAAGGGCCCCGGGGTGGGGGCAGTTTTGGCCCCAGCACTATAATTTGAACAATCTTTGGTAGGGGTCTACTAGATGAAGCTTCATACCAAATATCAAAGACCTGGGCCTTACGGTTTCAGAGAAGAAGATTTTTAAAGATCTTCCCTATATAAGCCCATGTAAAACCAAAAGGCCCCGGGGCAGGGGCATTTTTGGCCCCAGCAAAATAATTTGAACATTCTTGGTAGGGCTCCACTAAATGAAGCTTCATACCAAATATCAAAGACCTGGGCCTTGTGGTTTCAGAGAAGAAGATTTTTAAAGATTTTCCCTATATGAGCCCATGTAAAACCAAAGGGCCCCGGGGCGGGGGCATTTTTGGCCCCAGCACTATAATTTGAACAATCTTGGTAGAGGTCCACTAGATGAAGCCTCATACCAAATATCAAAGACCTGGGCCTTGCGGTTTCAGAGAAGAAGATTTTTCAAGATCTTCCCTATATAAGCCCATGTAAAACCAAAGGGTCACGGAGCGGGGGCATTTTTGGCTCCAGCACTATAATTTGAACAATCTTGGTAGGGGTCCACTAGATGAAGCCTCATACCAAATATCAAAGACCTGGGCCTTGCGGTTTCAGAGAAGAAGATTTTTCAAGATTTTCCATATATAAGTCTATGTAAAACCAAAGGGCCCCGGAGCGGGGGCATTTTTGGTCCCAGGGCTATAATTTAAACAATCTTGGTAGGGCTCCACTAGGTGAAGCTTCATACCAAATATCAAAGACCTTGGCCCAGCGGTTTCAGAGAAGATTTTTAAAGATGTTCTCTATATAAGCACATGTAAAACCAAAAGGCCCCGGGGCGGGGGCATTTTTGGCCCCAGCACTATAATTTGAACAATCTTGGTAGGGGTCCACTAGATGAAGCTTCATACCAAATGTCAATTGCGATTTCAGAGAAGTAGATTGTAAAAGATTTTCCCTATATAAGCCCATGTAAAACCAAAGGGCCCCGGGGCGGGGGCAGTTTTGGCCCCAGCACTATAATTTGAACAATCTTGGTAGGGGTCGACTAGATGAAGCTTCATACCAAATATCAAAAACCTGGGCCTTACGGTTTCAGAGAAGAAGATTTTTAAAGATCTTCCCTATATAAGCCCATGTAAAACCAAAGGGCCCCGGAGCGGGGGCATTTTTGGCTCCAGCACTATAATTTGAACAATCTTGGTAGGGGTCCACTAGATGAAGCTTCATACTAAATATCAAAGACCTGGGCCTGGAGGTTTCAGAGTTGAAGATTTTTAAAGATTTTCCCAATATAAGCCCATGTAAAATCAAACGGCCCCGGGGCGGGGGGGGGGGGGTCGGACCTGGGCCTTGTTTGGTGAAGCTTCATACCAAATATCAAAGACATGGGCTTTACGGTTCCAGAGAAGAAAATTTTTAAAGATCTTCCCTATATAAGCCCATGTAAAACCAAAGGGCCCCGGAGCGGGGGCATTTTTTGCCCCAGCACTATAATTTGAACAATCTTGGTAGGGGTCCACTAGATGAAGCTTCATACTAAATATCAAAGACCTGGGCCTTGCGGTTTCAGAGAAGAAGATTTTTAAAGATTTTCCCTATATAAGCCCATGTAAAACGAAAGGGCCCCGGAGCGGGGGCATTTTTGGGCCCAGCACTATAATTTGAACAATCTTGGTAGGGGTCCACTAGATGAAGCTTCATACCAAATATCAAAGACCTGGGCCTTGTGGTTTCAGAGAAGAAGATTGTTAAAGATTTTCCCAATATAAGCCCATGTCTAACCAAAGGGCCACGGAGCGGGGGCATTTTTGGGCCCAGCACTATAGTTTGAACAATCTTGGTAAGGGTCCACTAGATGAAGCTTCAAACCAAATATCATAGACCTGGGCCTTACGGTTTCAGAGAAGAAGATTTTTAAAGATTTTCCCTATATAAACCAATGTATAACCAAAGGGCCCCGGAGCGGGGGTGGGGGCATTTTTGGCCCCAGCACTATAATTTGAACAATCTTGGTAGGGGTCCACTAGATGAAGCGTCAAACCAAATATCATGGACCTGGGCCTTTTGGTTTCAGAGAAGAAGATTTTTTAAGTTTTTGGTGAAAAAAAAATGTATTTTTGGCTCCTGTGACCTAGATGTGCAACGGACTGGAACCATTTGAACAACTCTGAAAGGGGACCACCTAAGGATCATTCCTGTGAAGTTTGATCAAAATCCGATCAGTGGTTTAGGAGAAGATGTCGTTTAAAGAAATTGTTCGCACGGACGGACGGACGCACGACGGACGGAAAGTGATCCCATAAGCTCACCTCGTCACTACGTGACGGTGAGCTAACTAGAGCTGTCAGAGGATCTGACTATAGCCCCGCTATAGCGCTATCAGAGGAGTAAGACACATTGACTCTAAAAGCTTTTAACCTATCAGGGGAGCTTTCTTAGTTCCAGAGAAAACTTTAATATTTTTTTTTCTTTGCTGGGGAGATAACCCCAAGAGTAATGTTGTTGGCCATTATTTACTTACATCCACCTAATGTTCATGTTTATACAAAGTTTCAGCTTTCTAGCTTTCTTAGTACCTGAGAAAACTGTATCGAAAATATTTTTCATGGTTTGATGGTTAGAAAAGTGAAATGATTTTTTTACTTGCAGAAAATATCCTATCAGGGGAGATAACTCCAAGAGTTATGGGCCTTTGGCCATTATTTTGGTAAGGGCCATACATCCACCCACTTTTCATGTTCATACAAAGTTTCAGTATTCTAGCTTTCTTAGTTCCTGAGAAAACTGTCACCAAACCTTTTCATTTATTAAAAAAAACTATACTATCAGGGGAGATAACTCCAAAAGTAATGGGCCCTCGGCCATTATTTTGGTTAGCTCCCTATATCCACCCATTGTCCACATTTATGCAAAGTTTGAGGTTTCTAGCTTCTTTAGTTCCTGAGAAAACTGTGACCAAACATTTTCATTTAAAAAAAACCTATATTTTCATTTATTTAAAAAACCTATCAGGAGAGATAACTCCAACAGTTATGGGCCCTTGGCCATTATTTTGGTAAGCTCCCTATATCCACCCATTGTCCACATTTATGCAAAGTTTGAGCTTTCTAGCTTCTTTCGTTCCTGAGAAAACTGTGACCAAACATTTTCATTTAAAAAAACCTATCAGGGGAGATAACTCCAAGAGTTATGGGCCCTTGGTCATAATTTCGGTAAGGTCCGTGGAGGCACCCATTGTCCACGTGTATACAAAGTTTTAGTTTTCTAGCTCTCTTAGTTTCGGGGAAAACTGTGACGAAAAAATAACGGAATAACGGAATTACGGAATTACAGAATTACAGAATTACGGAATTACGGAATGACAGGGCAAATCCAATATAGCCCCACTTTTCAAGCGGGGCTATAAAAACACAAAACCTGTAAAGGCAAATATGATGAATATTTTCATCAAGTCTCAGCCTCCTAGAGCATCTGGTTTCTGAGAAGATGATTTTTTAGGTTTTTTTTTTTTTCTTTTTTTTTTCATTTTGGTTTCCATGGCAACCAATGAGTCCATCTTATCATTAGCAACAAGAATATATATGGTTTAGGGAGGTGAAGTGGAGGTGGCGGGGCATGGCCCTGGCACAACCTAGGGGACCCCCAGGTTGACATAAAAGAATACGGCTAAGAGAAGTTAACTCAAGGAACATTTCTATGTAAGTTTTGTCAAACTATCTGCAATGACTTGGCAGTAAATGCCATTTTTCAGTTTTCCCCATTATAAGTCAATGGAAACTAAGTTGCCATAGCAACCAAACTAAACGGCCAAATTTCATAAACAAGAGGGCCATGATGGCCCTGGATCGCTCACCTGATCCATAGAGTAACAAGTGGGCCCCGGGGAGGGCTATTATTGACCCTAGGGTTATAATGTGCATAATGTTGAGGGAGGCCAAAAAAGGTGAAGCTTCATACCAAATATCAACAAAGGCTATAATTTGAACAATATTGGCAAAGGTCTACTAGATGTCGCTACACACCAAATATCAAAAACCTGGGCCTTGCGGTTTCAGAGAAGGTTTTTTTAAGATATTCCCAACATAAGCCTATGTAAAACCAAATGGCCCGGGGGCGGGGGCATTTTTGGCCTCAGGGCTATAATTTAAACAATCTTGATAGAGGTCCACTAGATGAAGCTTAACACCAAAGGCCTGGGCCTTGCTGTTTCAGAGAAGAAGATTTTCAAAGATTATCTCTATATAAGGCTATGTAAAAGCAAAGGGCCCCGGGGCGGGGGCATTTGTGGCCCGAGGGCTATAATTTGAATAATCTTGGTGGAGGTCCACTAGACTAAGCTCCATACCAAATATCAAAGACATGGGCCTTGCAGTATCAGATAAGATGATTTTTAAAGATTTCCCAATATAAGTCTATGTAAAACCAAAGGGTCTCGGGGCGGGGGCATTTTTGGCCCCAGGGCTATAATTTGAACAATCTTGATAGAGGTCCACAAGATGAAATTTCTAATCAAATATCAAAGACCGAGACCTTGTGGTTTCACAGAAGAAGAGTTTTAAAGATTTTCTCTATATACGTCTATGTAAAACCAAAGGGCTCCGAGGCGGGGGCATTTCTGGTCTCAGGGCTATAATTTGATCTTGGTAGAGGTCCACTAGATGAAGCTTTATACCAAATATCAAAGACCTAGGCCTTGTGGTTTCAGATGAGAAGATTTTTCAAGATTTTCCCCATATAAGTCAATGTAAAACCAAAGGACCCCGGTGCGGGGGGGGGGGGGGGGGGGATTTTTGGCCCCAGGGCTGTAATTTGAACAATTTTGGTAGAGATCCACAAGATGAAGCTTCATACCAAATATCAAAGACCTGGGCCTTGCGGTTTCAGATGAGAAGAGTTTTAAAGATTTTCCCTATATAAGCCTATGTAAAACCAAAGGGCCTTGGGGCGGGGGCATTTTGGGCCCCAGCACAATAATTTGAACAATCTTGGTAGGGGTCCAATAGATGAAGCTTCATACCAAATAGCAAAGACCTGGGCCTTGGGGTTTCAGAGAAGAAGATTTTTAAAGATTTTCCTGTATAAGCCCATGTAAAACCAAAGGGCCCAGGGCGGGGGCATTTTTGGCCCCAGCACTATAATTTGAACAATTTTGGTAGGGGTCCACTAGATGAAGCTTCATACCAAATAGCAAAGACCTTGCCTTGTGGTTTCAGAGAAGAAGATTTTTAAAGATTTCCCCTTTCTAAGCCATGTAAAACGAAAGGGCCCTGGAGCGGGAGCATTTTTGGCCCCAGCACTATAATTTGAACAACCTTGGTAGGGGTCCACTAGATGAAGCTTCATACCAAATATCAAAGACCTGGGCCTTGCGGTTTCAGAGAAGAAGATTTTTAAAGATTTTCCCTTTATAATCCTATGTAAAACCAAAGGGCCCCGGGGCGGGGGCATTTTTGGCCCCAGCACTATAATTTGAACAACCTTAGTAGGGGTCCACTAGATGAAGCTTCATACCAAATAGCAAAGACCTGGGCCTTGTGGTTTCAGAGAAGAAGATTTTTAAAGGATTTCCCTATATAAGCCCATATAAAACCAAAGGGCCCCGGGCGGGGACATTTTTGGCCCCAGCACTATAATTTGAACAATCTTGGTAGGGGTCCACTAGATGAAGCTTCATACCAAATATCAAAGACCTGAGCCTTGTGGTTTCAGAGAAGAAGTTTTTTTAAATTTTCGGTGAAAAAAGGTATTTTGGGCTCCTGTGACCTAGATGTGCAGCGGACCGGAACCATTTGAACAGTTTTGAAAGGGGACCACCTAAGGATCATTCCTGTGAAGTTTGGTCAAAATCCGATCAGTGGTTTAGGAGGAGATGTCGTTTGAAAAAATTGTTTACGCACGCACGGACGCACGACGGTCGACGGACAAAAAGTGATCCCAAAAGCTCACCTCGTCACTACGTGACGGTGAGCTAAAAACACAAAACCTGTAAAGGCAAATCTGATGAATATTTTCATAAAGTCTCAGCCTCCTAGAGCATCTGGTTTCTGAGAAGATGATTTTTTAAGTATTTATTTTCTTTTTTTTTCATTTTGGTTTCCATGGCAACAACTGAGTCCATCTTATCATTAGCAACAAGAATATATATGGTTAAGGGGTGGGGATCTCATTGGTTTCTGAGATAAATGGCATTTTATGAAGTGGAGGGGGTGGGGCATGTCCCCGGCACTTCCCGGGGGACCTGCAGGTTGGTGTCACTTAATGCATCTTAGCATAAGGAACAAGAATATATATAGTTTAGGGGTGGGGGGGGGGTCTGAATGGTTTCTGAGTTAAATGGCATTTTATGAAATAGAGGGGGCAGGGCATGTCCCCGGCACATCCCTGGGGACCCCCCAGGTTGGTGACACTTAATGCATCTTATCATAAGGAACAAGAATATATATGGTTTAGGGGTTGGGATCTGTAAGGTTTCTGAGATATAAGGTATTTTATGAAGTGGAGGGGGCGGGGCATGGCCCAGGCACAACCTAGGGGACCCCCAGGTTAACATAAAAGCATATGGCTGAGAGAAGTTTACTCAAGGAACATGTTTATGTAAGTTTTGTCAAAATATCTGCAATGACTTGGCAGTAAATGCCATTTTTCAGTTTTCCCCATTATAAGTCAATGGAAACTCTAAGTTGCCATAGCAACAAAACTAAAAGGCCAAATTTCATAAAAAACACACAACCTGTAAAGGCAAATATTGTGAATATTTTCATAAAGTCTCAGCCTCCCAGAGCATATGGTTTCTGAGGAGATGATTTTTTAAGTATTTTTTTTTTGTCTATTTTTTGCATTTTGGTTTCCATGGCAACCAATAAAAATGAGCAGAAGGCCTAAAATCATACGGCAGATAGTAGATTGCCTATGGAACATTTCTATGAAAAGTTTGTCAAAATATCTGCAGAGGCTTGGCAGTAAATGCCATTTTTCTATTTTCCCCATTATAAGTCTATGGAAATTCTAAGTTGCCATAGCAACCAAACTAATGAGCCGATTTTCATAAAAAACACAAACTTTCAATCCCCCATGCCCAAGGATGCTACAGATGAAATTTGGGCTGATTCGGCCCAGTGGCTTCAGAGGAGATGTCGTTTGAAAATGTTGATGAAGACGACGCAGACGACACAGACGCAGACGACGACGGACAACTGCCTATCCTATAAGCTCCCCCGGAGCCTTCGGCTCTGGTGAGCTAAAAATACAGGTCAACTTTTTTTTCATGAGGAAACCATAAATGAAATTTCAAAACACTAGCATACATAGTTCTTAAGTCATCTTATGCACAGAAAATCAAAACAATTAAATGGCCAGAAATTGTAAAGGGCCAAAGTCTAACCAAATTTCAATGAATTGGTTGAAAATTTAATCAGGTAATCTCCTCCTTAGTCCAAAACAGTATACCAAATATCAAGGCTCTAGCTCAACTACTTTTTGAGATACCTTGCTAACGAGAGTTTATGTTATTTAATTAAAGGGGAAATAACTCAAAAAGGGGAGATAATTCGGAAAAGAAAAAAATACGGGTCAACTATTTTTTCATGAGAAATCCATATAAGAAATTTCAAAACACTAGCATACATGATTATAAAGTTATGCTATGCACCAGAAAGCAACACAATTAAATGGCCAGAAATTGCAAAGGGCCATAACTTTACAAAATTTCATGAAATTTGTTGAAAATTTAATCAGGTGATCTCCTCCTCAGTCCCAATCAGTATACCAAATATCAAGGCTCTAGCTCGAATACTTTTTGAGATATCTTGCTAACGAGATTTCTATGTTATTTAATTAAAAGGGAAATAACGTGAAAAGGGGAGATAATTCGGATAAGAAAAAAATGTGGGTCAAATATTTTTTCATGACGAATCCATATACTAAATTCCAAAACACAAGGATACATGGTTCTAAAGTTATGCTATGCACAAGAATGCAACACAATTAAATTGCATGAAATTTCAAAGGGCCATAACTCCATCAAAATTCCATCAAACTGCTTTAAAATTTAATCAGGTAATCTCCTCCTGAGTCCCAATCAGTGTACCAAATATCAAGGCTCTAGCTCAACTTCTTTTTGAGATATCTTGCTAACGAGATTTCTATGTTATTTAATTAAAGGGGAAATAACTAAAAAAGGGGAGATAATTCAGAGGAAAAATACCGGTCAACTATTTCTTCATGAGAAACCCATATATGAAATTTCAAAACACTAGCATAAATGGTTACAAAGTTATGCTATGCACCAGAAAGCAACACAATTAAATGGCCAGAAATTGCAAAGGGCCATAACTCTAACAAAATTTCATTAGATTTGTTGAAAATTTAATCAGGTGATCTCCTCCTCGGTCCCAATCAGTGTACCAAATATCAAGGCTCTGGATCAAATACTGTTTCAGATATCTTGCTAACAAAATGTCTATGTTATTTAATTAAAAGGGAAATAACTCGAAAAGGGGAGATAATTCGGATAAGAAAAAAAATACGGGCCATTTATTTTTTCATGCGGAATCCATATATGAAATTTCAAAACCCTGGGATACATGGTTATAAAGTTATGCTATGCACAAGAAAGTGTGACGAACGTACGAACCAACGAATGAACAAACGAACGAACGAACAAACGGACAAGCCAGAAGCAATATGCCCCCCAACTTTTTCAAAGTTGGGGCATAAATATTGCGACAAAGTCTTTGAAAGATCAGGTAGAAATCTGTTTTGGTCTATAAAAAATTCTAATGAAGTTTTAAATAAATTGAAATCCAGACGTTTTCGTGCTTCAAGTATGTCTACTTAAGATTTTGCCACCCTTTACGCTACACTTCCTCATAATCTTATAAAGGAAAAAACTTAATGATTTAAATGAATGACCATTTCATGGGGAAGACTCCCTCAATCTTGCATGTAATGGAAGAAATGCCTTTTTCACTTCTGAAGAGCAAAAAAAAAAAAAAAAAAAAAAATTACTTTATATCAGATAGTGTGTGAAACTTGACAATATTTAAATGAGATTTCGTTTTGTTTGTTTGATTTGAGGTTTAACGTTCCCGTCAACATTTCGTACTAAGTTATTTAGACACGTTGTGGGTATTCCGATGGGTAAAAATTGCGCACCCCTTGTGCCTGATTTGTTCTTGTTTATGAAAGAAACTTCATGATGTCCCTTTCCATTGAAAACCAATCTGAAATTTAGCCTTTAGCTCGGCTTCTAGATATACTACTCAAAGTTTGATAGGGATCACTTTTTTAATGCAAAATAATTTTTGGTTAAAATAATCAGCTGAATCCAAATTTGATACGTAATGATAGAAAACATATCCTCGTGATTAATTTTGTCAAATGGCGCTGAATTCAAATATATTCTAGAAATGGTTCTCCTTTCTGTGGTTACACCACAGAACTGGAAAATATGGAGTGTACATGTTTTCTGGGCCAGACTAGCTAGTTTCGGCCATTTAGGCCTCATCAGTGACCCTCGAATATTTTCAAAATTCAACAATGGAATCAATGATCCTAAAGGACAAGAAAATATACACTACACTATGATGTAGGGGAGGGAGACTTTTTACGGCCGCCACACATTCCCAGACATCAGCTGCAGTGACGTCAAATATGTTCTAGAAAGGGTTATCCTTTGGAAGCAAAGAATACACCACAGAACTGGAAAATATGGAGTGTACATGGTTTGTTGGGCCAGGCTAGCTAGTTTCGGCCAATCAGGCCTCATCAGTTGCTGAAAACAGCAATCGTCTTGGCACCCGCCTAATAACGTGTATTGCGTCCACGGGCATCAATTACAGTACGACATCGCCTGCACTTGCTCGTAATCAGAGTGTGAATCCGGTTTTGTGGAATCAGCCTCCATTCAGCAACCAATGCATATTTGAGCTTCTGTGAAGTCCTCGGCTGCACAGGTCGGACTGAAACAGCCTGCTGTAGCATGTCCCACGCATGCTCAATCGGATTTAAGTCAGGTGATCGAGCAGGCAGGTCCATACGAACGATTGTCTAGCAATCCAGATAGTCATCTGTGACGTGGGCACGGTTGGGACAGGCATTATCGTCCATCAGAATAAAGTTCGGACCGATAGCACCGGCATATGTTCTCACAAACTGATCAAGAATCTAATTACAGTTAACGTTCCGTTTTCAACGACGTATAAGTCAGTTTTACCGTTCACGCTTATCCCAGCCCAAATCATAACTGATCCTTTACCATAGCGATCATGCTCTGCCACATTCAAGTCATCGAATCGCTCTTTAGACATTCGCCACACTAATTGACGTTTATCAGTGAAGTCTAGACAGAATCTGGACTCATCAGTAAACAGTAAGAGGCGTCCAGTCACGAAACGTCCACCTGACGTGAGTTCTGACAAAGTCCAACCGGTCTTGCACGTGCTGTCTCGTCAACCGAACACGTACAGCAGTACTCCTGGCATTCAAACCGAAGTCGTGGAGCCTGTTTCTGACAGTTTGTGTAGAAATTCGAACTTCAGTTCCATTCCTAAACTCGTTATTCAAACGCGTAACGTTCAGGAACCACTGGCGTCGAGATTGAATCAACAGAAACGGTCCTGACGTTGATTTGCAGTCCTTTCTCGACCCCCGCCGTATCTGTATGAAGGATTTCCGTGGGAAAGACGCCGACTCCACATTCGGGAAACCACGCTCCGAGACACATTCAGAATCCCAGCAACACGACGTTGAGAGACGCCAGATTCCAACATTCCGACGCCACCGTTCATTTCTTCGGGGCTCAGACGGTTTCACAAATCAAATGAAATCCTTTTTACGCTAGGTCAAGGAACACTGACGAGTTTGATTTTTTTTCTGTTGTAATGCAGTGTCACACACGATTTTTGGGGTGCATGAGTTCATTTGCTAAGTTTGAGAAGTGTGCACTTTCATGAGTACTAAATTGCACACGAGTTTCTGCTTAAGATATTGAAGATATTGATTTATATTCGTAGTACAAATTCTGACATGAAATTTTAAATTTTCAGTGCAAAAATTGGTATATAACCAGTGCTTCAGCTGAAGTGCACGACCCGCCGGATGCTTTTAGCTTTATGAGTGTTACCATATATGGGTATGGCGGCCATTTTGGTCATGTGACCTGGACCTAAAACGGTTCCCCAAATAAATGCGCCTTATCGTAAGGAGCAAAAATATATCTTAAACTTTAGTACTGTATTCTGAATCGTTTGCAGGATAAAATGCATTCTCACTTTTCCAATACAAAAGCATATGTGTCAAAGTTTGACCTAGGCACAAAGAAGGTCAAGGTCAACCCAGGGTCACCATTTTACAATTTATGATGGGCCTACGTCCCAGATGCTATTTATCAAGTTTCGTGAAAATCTGCCCAGTGGTTCTGGAGAAGACTATTTTTGAAGGGTTTTTACCATATATGGCTTGGCGGCCATTTTGGTCATGTGACCTGGACCCCATGAGCAAATTTTTGTTTCCCGACTCCCATAGAGGCTCCATATGAAATTTGACTTCAATCGGCCCAACGGTTTCCAAGGAGAAGCTGTTCGAAAATTTTCACATTTTTCGCCTCGGCGAGGCTATACTAAATGGAATGTAATATTTCGCAAGTTCATTGGTTAGATCTCATTGATATCTATCAGTATGCCAAAAATTGTTTAAATATTCCAACAAAAGGATATGTGTCAAAGTTTGACCTGGGTACAAAGAAGGTCAAGGTCAACCCAGGGTCACCATTTTAGCAATTTAAGATGGGCCTACGTCCCAGATGCTATTTATCAAGTTTCGTGGAAATCTGCCCAGTGGTTCTGGAGAAGACTATTTTTGAAGGGTTTTTACCATATATGGCTTGGCGGCCATTTTGGTCATGTGACCTGGACCCCATGAGCAAATTTTGGTTCCCCCATCCCATAGAGGCTCCATATGAAATTGGACTTCAATCGGCCCAACGGTTTCCGAGGTGAAGCAGTTTGAAAATTTTCACATTTTTTGCCTCGGCGAGGCTATACTAAATGGAATGTAATATTTCGCAAGTTCATTGGTCAGATCTCATTCATATCTATCAGTATGGCAAAAATTGTTTAAATATTCCAAGCGGTTAAGTCACTATCACCAATTTTCACAAACGGGTTACGGACGGACAGACAGACAGACCATATATGGCTTGGCGGCCATTTTGGTCATGTGACCTGGACCCCATGAGCAAAGTTTGGTTTCCCCAATCCCATAGAGGCTCCATATGACATTTGACTTCAATCGGCCCAACGGTTTCCGAGGAGAAGCAGTTCGAAAATTTTCACATTTTTCGCCTCCGCGAGGCTATACTAAATGGAATGTAATATTTCGCAAGTTCATTGGTTAGATTTCATTGATATCAATCAGTATGCCAAAAATTGTTTAAATATTCCAACAAAAGCATATGTGTCAAAGTTTGACCTAGGAACAAAGACGGTCAAGGTCAACCCAGGGTCACCATTTTAGCAATTTATGATGGGCCTACGTCCCAGATGCTATTTATCAAGTTTCGTGGAAATCTGCCCAGTGGTTCTGGAGAAGACTATTTTTTAAGGGTTTTTACCATATATGGCTTGGCGGCCATTTTGGTCATGTGACCTGGACCCCATGAGCAAATTTTTGTTTCCCCCATCCCATAGAAGCTCCATATGAAATTTGACTTCAATCGGCCCAACGGTTTCCGAGGAGAAGCAGTTCGAAAATTTTCACATTTTTCGCCTCGGCGAGGCTATACTAAATGGAATGTAATATTTCGCAAGTTCATTGGTTAGATCTCATTGATAATCAGTATGCCAAAAATTGTTAAAAAATTCCAAGCGGTTAAGTCACTATCACCAAATTTCACAAAAGGGTTACGGACGGACAGACAGACCATATATGGATTGGCGGCCATTTTGGTCATGTGACCTTGACCCCATGAGCTAATTTTGGTTTCCCCTATCCCATAGAGGCTCCATATGAAATTTGACTTCAATCGGCCCAACGGTTTCCAAGGTGAAGCAGTTCGAAAATTTTCACATTTTTCGCCTCGGCGAGGCTATACTAACTGCAATGTAATATTTTGCAAGTTCATTGGTTAGATCTCATTGATATCTATCAGTATGCCAAAAATTGTTTAAATATTCCAAGCGGTTAAGTCACTATCACCAATTTTCACAAACGGGTTACGGACGGACAGACAGAATGACAGACTGACAGAATGACAGACTGACAGAATGACACAGTGATTTTAGGGCACTCTAGAAATCAACCGACTTCAGTCGGTCGCTTTTTCTGCGGGTCGTGCAATAACGACATAAAAACTTGATTTTATAAATCAACTTTCAAAAAGTGATCCCTATCAAACTTTGAGTAGTATATTTTGATATTTGGCTGATTTATTAAATATTGACAATACCTGTTTCGATGGTTTGATCAGAAGTTCAGTCAAATCAAGCAAACTCTTCTGATACCGAGGCCCCGTTTTTTGGATTACACCTATCTATTGCAGAAGGATTTGTTTCTTGCAAAATTTATGAGAAACGCGATGATTTTGATTTTGAGATTGTAAGTTTTCCTTTCTTGCATGGTAATGTTCCTCGTGCGGCATCCTATAGCGTGTATATATCGTAATTAATTCGATTTGACAGAGTGTCTAGTCATGTACCTGACTTCAACACTCGTAATAAATTGTAAACTGCTAACCTTCTTAATCAGGGTTATCGGTATCATAAACTTTTCAAAATGTCATTCCGATTAAATTTCACAAGTCCATGTTGGACTTCAATCTCTTCTGCAACAAGGTCTACCGGAACCCGAATTTTTTGGTGACTTATTCAGAAAAATATATAATTGCAATGACTTCAGTACCCAAGTTCGTAAAATCATTCTTCGATGCTAAAAGATTGGGTACAGCATAAATGTTATACGACAGACTGCATGCATGGTAGTTTGACCCTATCACGGTTGACAACTTTGCTTCCCTCTTTAATCGCACGCCGGTGGGTCAGGCCTCAGCTTCTCTGACGGTTCCAGCGTAAAAACTTACTGAAAATTAAAGAGAATCTAATTTTATGTATTGTTGGTTGATGCCTGATGCTCTGTCTCTGGTTGGGTCCATCGGAGTCTCAACTGTTGGTTAGAGCATTTCAGTGGTTTCTTGATGTCGGGTCCTCACCGTTGTTTCATCTCTGTGGCTGATTGATTTTTGTGTTCACGGAGATGTTGCACTGATGAGTTAGGAGGCCTTCATGCAGAATGAACAAATTATTTGTCTAAATCGCGACAGAAGTGAGGGCGAGGATTATTGTCACGTAAAATCAATTTAAGCCCCCCCCCCCCCCCCCCCACACACACACACACCTATTGGAATTCGTTTCACTGACCGTTCCAAGGCGGTTCTTCCCTCGTGGTTTATTTTTGTTATGGTTTGTCTTTGAGTGTGTGTATCGCTTATATTATTTTGTTATGGATAGGAAATTGGCCATTTTTGGGTAAGTAACAGTCCACTTGGCTTTCCGCTAGTGATGTTTTTATTAGGGTCAAGTTGTTTCAAGTTTGTATTTCTTTCCCTTTGGTGTCTCTTATGGGAGCTATGGGTTAATTGTATCGATTTCTGATCATTGCCTTCACGTCTACTTCACAATGGAGAAAATTGAAAAAAATTGAATTATCTGCCAAACGTTTGTAGATCATTTGACACAACTTTCAGAGAAATGTTACTGAAGGAATCTACCATCCGCCATATGATTTTAGGCCTATTGCTCATTTTTATTGACTGCCATGGAAACCAAAATAATGAAAATAATAATAATAGAAAAAAATGCTTTATTTGTTTGTATTGAGTTTATCGGCCAAGTCGACATTATTTTAGATCATTTTTGAGCCGGTCAGTTTTCCTATCCACACTTTTCCTGGGCGAGCTTATAAGTAAACGGTTAACCAGTACAGTGCGCATTCTTTCGCTAGAAACTGACAACTGACCTTCTTGAATCACCGGAAGGGAGAGAATGACCGTAGAAAAGATTTCATGATCAATCTCCACGAAAGAATGTTGCCGACCCCGGCAGGTATCGAACCCGTGCCATCCTGATCACCAGTCAGACGCGCTCTGACTGAGCTACCGAGGCCGGCTAATAAATAATAAAAATACTTAAAAAAATCATCTTCTGAGGAACTGTATGCTCTATGGGGCTGAGAATTATGAAATATTCACCAAATTCGCCTTTACAGGTTTTGTGTTTTTAGCTCACCAGAGCCGAAGGCCCCGGGGGAGCTTATAGATGTCGTAGTATGTCGTATAGCGACGACCATTCAGATCCCCATCCCTAAACTATATTTTTACTTGTTCCTTATGATAGGACGCATTCATTGACACCAACTTTGGGGTCCCTCGGGGTGCGGCGGGGACATGCCCCATCCCTTCCACTTCATAAAAGGCCCAATATCTCTGAAACCTTACAGATCCTCTAAACCACGTATAATCGTGTTCCTTATAGTAACAGCAACCTTGGGGTCTGCCAGGGCAGTATGATAAGACGCATCCAGTGACACCAACATGGGTTTCCCCAAGGATGTGCCGAGGCCATAACCCAACCCCTCCACTTCATAAAAGGCCCAATATCTCAGAAACCATTCAGATCCACACCTCTTAACCATACGTATTCTTGTGCTTTATGATAAAAAACATTCAACTATAGCAATCTAGGGGTCTCACAGGGTGCATCTGGGCCATGCCTCACTCCTCCACTTCACAAAAGGCCAAATAACTATGCAACTGTTCAGAGCCCCACCCTTCAATCATATATATTCATTTTCCTTTTGAGAAGACTCATTCATTGACAGCAAGAGGTACTCCACCAACCCAGGGTCTCATTTAGTCACACCAGCCTGGGGTCTCTTTGTGCATGGCAATATTCTGGGGCCATGCCCAGTCCCTCCACTTCATAAAAGGCCATATATCATTTGAAATCACTCAGATCATATATATTGTTGTTAACAATACATTCAGTCTTGGGATCCAAGGAGCCGTTTCTTTCCCAACCACTTCATCAAGGGGCCTTATATAAGACTATGATCGGCAGATTAAAATTATATCATGTTAAAATACATTGCTGCCAGTGGGCAGTGTCCACTGGAGCTCTGGTGAACATGGGCATCTTGTTTATGAAATTCGGCTCTTTAGTTTGGTTGCTATGGCATTTTCCGGGGAAACCTAAAAAATGGCCTCAATTGCCAAGCTTTTGCAGATATTTTGACACAAGTTTCATAGAAATATTCCTTAAGCAATCTACCATATGCCATATGATTTTAGGTCTGTTGCTCATTTAAAACCCGTATGCTCTATGAGGCTGAGTCTTTATGGAAGCATTCACCATATTTGCCTTTTCAGGTTTTGTTGTTGTTTTTTTATGAAATTCGGCTCTTGAGTTTGTTTCCTATGGCAACTTAAGAGTTTCCATTGACTTATAATGGGGAAAATTGAAAAATGGAATTAACTGCTACGCCTTCCCAGATATTTTGACAAAACTTTCCTCGAAATATTTTAAAGCAATCATCTATCTACCGTATAATATTAGGCCAACTGGTCACTTTTATTGGTTGCCTTGGAAACTAAAATGCGCCAGAAAATAGAATAAAAGCACACTTAAAAATAGTCTTCTCGAAAAACCATATGCTATATGAGGCTGAGACTTTACAGAAATATTCACCATATTTGCCTGAACAGGTTTTATGTATATATATGTCGGCTCTTTAGTTTGGTTGCTATGGCAGCTTCGATTTTCTATAGATTTGTGATGGGAAAAACTGAAATATTTTGGCAAAACGGTTATAGAAATATATTTTCACCAATCTTGTTTCTGTCATATGATTTATGACTCATTTTTGAAACAACAACAACAAAAAAAAAAGATTTTTTTTTAAAAACAATCATCTCCTCATAAACCATATGCCCTATGAGGCTGATGCTTTATGGAAATATTCACCATTTTTGCCTTTAGAGCTTTTTATGTTTTTTTTTTTTTGTTTTTTTTTCATGAAGTTTGGCTCTTTAGTTTTGGTTATTATAGGAACTTAAGAGTTTCTATAGACTTGTAATGGGGAAAATAGTAAAATGACTTTCACATCTTTACAAATCTTTTGACTTTTAAAAACTTTCATAACATGACATGAACTTTCCTTAAACAATGATCTGTACCTTTAGCCAACAGTGTAGAAGCTGATCAGACACTGCAGAACGCTGCCTCTGATCTGGTTCTACATTGTTTGCCAAAGCCAACGCATGCATCCAGATAATCTTCTTTACACAGCACTCTGACCTAACGATATAGACAGCATATCTATAAAATACCTGAATTTCGTACACGTGGACATCGACAGATAAAGCTTCTGTGCCAAGTAACTTTGGGCCAATTGACATTTGACAATTAGTCCAATATCTTGTTTGTAACTGAGTGGATCCTTAATCGCGAAAGTTGCAGATGTCAGTCGTCCGTGTAATGAACACCCCTCTAAATCCCACTTAATAGACAAAACTGCGGTTTACAGGGATATACATTTTGAGCTCACCGGGGCCGAAGGCTCCATGGGAGCTTATAGTATAGTGGGTCCTCCGTCGTCCGTCCGTCCGTCCGTCCGTCGTCCGTCCACACTTTTGAGCAGCTATATCTGCAGGCTGATCTCAATCATTTCTCATCTGTAGCATGCCTCTGGTGGGGGTTTTGATGACAAACTTTTTTTCGAAATCGCTCTAAATCTTTGGTTCCTATAGCAACCACAAGGTCCAATAGACTTACTATGGGAAAATGCTTGTCACCACCGTAGCGCCTTCAGTTTTGATCCGATCTTTCTGAAACTTATATGTAAGGTGACTGGGGATAAAAACTCGGATGAGTTCGAAAACCGGCCAAGTCGGCCCATTTATCAAAGAGTTACGTCCCTTTGATTGCTGAAAATGCCCATTTTCGACCTTGTCATCATCGTAGCCCCTTCAGTTTTGATCGGATCTTTCTGAAACTTATATGTAAGGTAGCTGGGGATAAAACCTCGGATGATTTCGAAAACCGGCCAAGTCCGCCCATTTATCATAGAGTTACGTCCCTTTGATTGCTGAAAATGCCGATTTTTGACCTTGTCATCACGGTAGCCGCTTCAGTTTTGATCGGATCTTTCTGAAACATATGTAAGGTGACTGGGGATAAAACCTTGGATGAGTTCGAAAACTGGCTAAGTCGGTCCATTTATCATAGAGTTACATCCCTTTGATTGCTGAAAATGCCGATTTTTGACCTTATCATCACGGTAGCCCCTTCAGTTTTTATCGAATCTTTCTGAAACATATATGTAAGGTGGCTAGGGAAGAAAACTCGGATGTGTTCGAAAGTCGGGCCATTTATCAAAGAGTTACGTCCCTTTGATTGCTGAAAATGCCAATTTTTGAAAGTTGATTTTTAAAATCAAGTTTCTATGGCATTACATTTCTACTTCCGGTACTGGACCGCGTTACTCCACTTCCGCTGTTCGTTCGATGCATAAAATAGTCCAAATGAACTCTTGAAAATTAATTTTGCACGCATGGAACGTCTTTCAAAATATTTCAGATTTCGGGACTTTATACGGATTGAATATAAATTGGCACAGAAAGACGAATTCTGAAAAGAAAACAGTACTCTGGGACTATTTTCCTACGCGCTTTCCGATGATATTTATGTTTTACTCTTTCATCCCTGAGTTTCTAGACAGAACTCTTCTCGCTTTAAATATATTCTTATAGAAAGGGATTTCTGATTAGTTCACTGACATGATGACAAACAGTGTACATGTAGATTCTGGCGAGACGTTATAGCTACGTGCCGTCTTATCAGGACCTACAAGGTTTGCATAGATACACAGTATTTCTACCTCGGCGTCTGCACCGGTCTACAGGGTTAAAAGGGTTAGCTTATCAGTGACCAACTAGATAATCCTTTACTGACATACTAGCCTAGCCAATAGGCGTTAAAATGAGTAATATGGAATTAAAATTATCTTTTGCTCTAAAATGAACAGTGTTTAAAAGTTTAGCAAGTCTAGTCTCTCTGGCTCAATTTTGATAATCCTAAGATTTGAGACTCTACCAAATAGACTTGCCATTACTAAGAAGGTGATAAATTTTTAAACCAATAAAAAATATCAAAAAAAAAAAAAAACAAACAAAAAAAACAAAAAAAACAAAATGATCAGACTTTTATTATCAGACTAGTAGCTAGTCTACTGACCTACATACAGTTCGCCTGCTTTCGAGAGCTCTAAAGCTCACGTGTTGTAAGCTGTGAGTTTTAAATCAAGTTCCGTACTTTAGCAAACAGTGAAGACACCGATCAGACGCAACATTCTGTGGCCTCTAATCTATCTTAACTGTTTCAGAATGTCCCAATATTGGAACAATTAATTGGCATTTATGGGTTAATGTTTTTAGGACCCCGTACCGGCTGGAATAAACGTATTTTAATTATAGTAAATATCCGGAAATCTTGTCTCTAGTAACAACAGATGTGTTTACCCACGTGACATAGGGACAAGCTTTCTGTGCTACAGAGATAAAATCTGTGTATTTACAGTCGAACTTCAATGGCTCGAACACCTTTGGGACCTCGAAAATCTGTTCGAGACTGGGGTAGTTCGAGCCACTGAGGTTACTGTCAGGAGGCATAACGAGATACTTTTAGACATCTTTTCGGTGTTCTATAATGCAAATGTATGCCGTGTTTACTCATAAGAATCGCCTCATCGAGGCGATTCTAATGAGTACACACAGCATACATTTGCGATATAAAAGACTAAAATCTTAACTATCCCCAACTATTTCTTATGTAGAGGATTTCGCTAGGGGCTCAAGAATGGGTTCGACACATCCATGGTAAACGAGCCATAGGTGTTCGAGCCATCGAAGTTCTACTGTATATAGAAATCAGTGAGTTTGCATGGAATCAGTTCTATGCTTTTCACAGTTTTTTCATGTTATATCAAAATGTCAACAAAAAATGTTCTTGGGGACGGTGTAATAGTGAGAGCAGATATGCAGACAGGCTACACATGGAAAAAGTTGACTTTGTGCCATTTCCAAAGCTCACAAAAAGCATGGAAAAGTGAGCTTCGAACAACTTAATGCCAATAGAATCAATGCCTACAGATATGTATGCATGGATTTTCTTCAGTAAGGTACAGAAGGGGATTGTCAGAGTCAAAGCTCTCAGAGTCAAAGCTACCATCGATACTTAAAAGTATTAAAAAAAAATCTTAAATCTATGATACTTTTTTATTATCTTTGCCCCAAACATAGATTCTGGTGATCATTAAAACTGCCTTAATGATGTGGTTTTAATGAGTAGCCACAACCCATGTCTTGGAGCAGAAATAAGGAAAATAATGTATACCCCTGTAAACCCTGGTTTTTCCTTATAAAGTGGGGTTTATTGGGGTGTTCATTACACAATTTTTTTAACCTTCAGATTTAATTGTTTTAATTATAATTTTGCTCTCTTATTTAACCCATTTTGTAACAGAAACACCAAAACGGGTACCCTGGCAAACAGTGCAGGCCCAGAGCAAAAAGCGGCGTCTGATCAGGGCCCCCACTGTTTGCTAAAAGTTCAGTTTGTTTGTTTTATTTGTTGTTAACCGTCCCCGTCAACACTATATTGCTTCCAATGTTGTGGGACTTTTACCCGACATTGCAATGAATTGACATCCCAAGCCCTATCACCCAATGAAACCAATAGGGTTTATAAGTATGGACGGTCCGACTCGCACCGCTTTGCCTGGGCAGGCTTAGATCCTCTAAGCAGTTTACCAGTACTCGTGTGCGGTCTGAGGTCGGATTCAGCTCTGTGTGGAAGCATCATGCAGCCCATTTATTTCTTCAAGCCCCGATGGGAGGGGCCAACTAAAAATTCAGACATTTTCCAGCTAAATTTTGGTGAAAACACAACCTGGCACCCCTAAATTTAAAAATGGACTCCTCATCAGTGCCGTACATAAGGACGAAGATTCCATTTGGTACCAAAAGGGTTAACTAACAATTCAACTGGAAACACAAATATTTATTTTCAGACTACTGCTTGCTATCATTGATTTTTTTTTTTCAACAACTTTGTTGCTGTTTTCTGTTCCCCATTCGTACATAGCTCAAGATAAGTTTTTTCATGAGAAAGTTTGCTTTTTTTCTTTTTTATATACATGTTGTGGGTACTTATTAGACCCCCCCCCCTGGTGAGGTGCTTCTAATGAGTATCACCAACGTGTGTTTAAGTGCAAAAATAAGAAAAATAACATGTGGATATCCCCTCTTATCTGGGGCTATGTTCTTTCCCTTTTTATATTGGGATCTGATTGTATCTGTTCCTGACTGATCTTTATTTTTATTTTTATATATACTGTTACCGAATAAAGATTTTTTCCCCATCAGGTGAAGATAGACTTTGTCATTTCCCATTGTTTTAAAAAAAAACTCTTGAAGCTACTAGATCTAAAATCTGAGGTCGCTGTTCCGTAATTTTTCAATATTAAATTTTTTCAACCCACCAAAAATAATAACTACATATATAAATATACTTTTCAGAGCAGCAAATTATAACATTTAACAACAAATTGATTCTAAAATAAACATTAATTAGACATTAATACTGATATGAATTACTGTCTATGCCTAATGTTTATAGCAAACACATGCTGATAAGCAGGCCAGTTTGAAAGGCTTGTCCCTAGGTCACGTGAGTAAACATACTGGTTGCTACAGGAGATAGATTTCCGGAGTAGTCCTATTCGCCTTTGGTAAACGTGGCGTCTGATCAGGGTTACAATGTCTAAATCAAATTGTTTAAAAATGATCTTTTTTTTTGTCAAGTTATTCTCCTTTTTATGTCCTGACGCCCGAAGGAACATAGTTCCAAGCGGCGGCACAATGTATGTGCACCGTCGTATCAATGCGACGTTGACGCGACTGTGCAAAGACATCATGTGCCCGCTTAGGAGAACTCGTAAGATTATTAGCAGATATGTACTGAACTAATTTAGAAATTTATGGTTTGACCATGAAGAAATTGGGAGACACGTCTATCTTTCTTTCTTCAGTTTTTTCTTCGTGGGGGTAGTTGAGTGAGGCAATGGCGATGTGTATATTGTCCAGCTGATATTGACTTACAGTTGGGCAACACCTGGTGTCCTTGCAACAGGTAACGGTAGAGTGGGGGAGTGTTGATATTTCTTCTGTTTCTACACTTCCATTCATTTTCCTCTTTCTCCTCTGTCCCTCACTTTCATCTTCTCTACAACGGCCCCGCACATCGGGGCTTGAAGAAATATATGGGCTGCATGATGCTGCCACGCAGAACTGAAACTGACCCGCACACGAGTACTGGTAAACTGCTTAGAGGATCTCAGCCTGCCCAGGCAAAACGGTGCGAGTCGGCTCATCCATGCTTATAAACCCTATTGGTTTCATTGGGCGGCAGGGCTTGAGATGTCATTTCATCTCAATGTAGGGTAAAAGTCCCACAAAATTGGAAGCAACGTCTCCAAAATGACCTTTACAGTGTCGACGGGGACGTTAAACCTCAAATCAAACAAACAAACAAACAAATCATCTCCTCTACTGTCTCTTCTATCTCTTCCCCCCCTTTCTCTTGGAGAAGCCAAATATAATCCACTAGGTTGACCTGTCGTTAAACTCAAAACTATCGATGAATCTTTGTTTTTCTTTGTCGAATTTTTTTGTCAAATCAGAACCAGAATCAGAATTGTTACTGGTGACGCGTCAAATGATATTCATACACCAGGACCTGTGATTCTAGATTTTTTCAACAAAATATCTAGATAACTGCTTGATCTACGACTAACATTGTTATATAATAATTATGCCTCATAAATCAACTTTCCACAGTACTTTCAGTACTTTGATTGACCTTGTCATCGCGGTAGCCCCTTCAGTTTTGATCCGATCCTTCTGAAACTTGTATGTAAGGTGGCTCGGGATTAAACCTTGGATGAGTTCGAAAACCGGCCAAGTCGGCCCATTTGTCATAGAGTTACGTCCCTTTGATTGCTAAAAATGGCAATTTTTGACCGTTTCATCACCGTAGCCCCTTCAGTTTTAGTCGGAACTTATATGTAAGGTGGCTGGTGATAGCACCTAGGATGAGTTCGAATACCAGCCAAGAATTCCCATTTGTCTTTGAGTTACGTCCCTTTGATTGCTGAAAATGCCGATTTTTCTACCTTGTCATCACTGTAGCCTCTTCAGTTTTGATTGGATCTTTCTGAAACTTATATGTAAGGTTGCTGGGGATACAAACTTGGATGAGTTTGAAAACCAGCCAAATCGGCCCATTTGTCATAGAGTTACATCCCTTTGATTGCTGAAAATGCCGAATTTCGACCTTTTCATCACTGTAGCCCCTTCAGTTTTAATTGGATCTTTCTGAAACTTACATGTAAGGTGGCTGGGGATAAAAACTTGAATGAGTTCAAAAACCAGTCAAATCGGCCCATTTATCATAGAGTTACATCCCTTTAACTGCTGAAAATGCCGATTTTCGACCTTATCACTTGAAAGTTACATATAAGCAAGTCAGGAATAAAAGCTTGAATGAGTTTGAAAATCGGTGAGGTCAGCTGATTTATCGTAGAGTTACATTCTACTTGATTGCAGAAAATGCTTACCATGTCATCACCTTGTGTTCCAATAAATCCTTCAGGAAAGGTTGGCACTTCCTGAAACTTTGAATCTGTTAGCCAGGTGAGCGATACAGGACCATCTTGGTCCTCTTGTTTTTCTTATTTCTGCACCAAAACATAGGTTATAGGTACTCGTTAGAACCGCCTCATAACAAAAATGCCACAGATTATCATCAGAAAAGTATCTATTTTGGAGATACCTAAAATGCATTATTTAACCCGCACGAGTGTCAAATGTGTTTTTTATTTTTTTTTTATTTTAAAGAGACAATCAGACTTGATAGTAAATCGTGTCCGTAGCCTAGCAGACTATTCAAGCAATTTTTTGTGTGAAATTCTTTAAAACATGATTGTGATTTTCTATGAACTTTAACCCTTGTCCTGCTGAACACATATAATCCTACCTTGCAAACTGTGTCGGTCAAGATCAAAGCAACTGATCAGGATCTACACTATTTGTCATTCAATTTACGATTTTGTATGAAACAAATATAAAACTAGAATCGCGCAGTCGATGGCACGCCATCGCATATCCCCACGCTTTTTTAAAGATAAGCCACTATATAAGTTCTCAATTGCAACTCCCACCCAGTCTTAAGATCAAAATTCCGAAAGTGTCATGCACTCCTCAGACCAAAGACCTATCAGTTCCCAAAGTTTCATGTTTCCATCTGAAACGGCGTAGGAGGAGTTATCCGGTAATCGTTAAAAAGGGGGTTATGGGGGTGAAAATCCAAGTTTTTGACCTCTCGTGACCTCAAACCTGACCATAGGGGTCAAATTTTGATTGTTATGTATTCTACTCATTATGCCGTTCGATTTGATATGTCACACGACCAGGTTCTGAAAACTTTGATTTTCCCCCCGGGTCATCCCACCCCCTGGCCTGGCCCCTAGGGGTAGGATCAAAATTCCGAAAGTGTCATGCACACCTCAGACCAAAGACCTATCAGTTCCCAAAGTTTCATGTTTCTATCTGAAACGGCGTAGGAGGACTTATCCGGTAATCTTTAAAAAGGGGGTTATGGGGGGTGAAAATCCAAGTTTTTGACCTCTGGTGACCTCAAAACTGACCCTAGGGGTCAAATTTTGATTGTTATGTATTCTACTCATTATGCCGTTCGATTTGATATGTGACACGACCAGGTTCTGAAAACTTTGAGATTTTACCCCCGGGGCACCCCATCCCCTGGCCTAGGGTAGGATCAAAATTCCGAAAGTGTCATGCACTCCTCAGGCCAAAGACTTATCAGTTCCCAAAGTTTTAAGTTTCTAGCTGTAAAAGTGTGGGAGGAGTTGTCCGGTAAGACGGACGGATGTTCTCACGGATGTATACTTATGTGGATATTTTTGGCAGGATTGATACTTAAGTGGCTACTTTTAGCCACAGAAAAGAAGTTTTTTCGGTGTCTAACGGAATAAATCCCATAGACTTACATTGATTCTGTCCATTGTGATAGCCACCTAACTATACATTTGTTAGTGCGGACGGACGTACGGACGTTCGTACGGACGGACGACGGAGACAATTACAATATTCCCACTTTTTCTTCGAAAAGCGTGGGGATAAAAATAGTTGGTTGATAGTCAGAAAAGGATGTGGCAAAATGACTTTATGCAACAGGACAAGGGTAAATGTTGTCTACCTCTGTTATACTGTTTCTCTAAGGGCTAAACTGAGATTCTTACCTTTGCAAAGACCTTTAGAGAGCCAATATCCATACCATAAAGTGTGTACCAGAATCTCACACAATATTCCCTGGCAGGGGTAAACTCTGGGGAGGTCATAGTGGCTGTTCTAGTACCATGGGTATACCCAGAGGAATGGTAGGAACTGTAGGGTGGGTCACGGTACGGGTCAATGTACATGTAGTGGCCTAGACAATAAAAACATGATCTCACATTAATTGTAATTTCATGTTTTCATTAAAGGAACTTTTTAGCAAGGTACATCGATATTTTTTTTTGTGTGAAAAGCTTGCCATTTTTACTTTGTAATATGCCAACAAAAAATGACAATAACTGGCTGCAAATCATTGCTTGTCAGGCGTATGACAGTAGAAAAATTTGCTGTAATAGCAAATCATTGCTTGTCAGGCGTATGACAGTAGAAAAATTTGCTGTAATAGCAAATCATTGCTTGTCAGGCGTATGACAGTAGAAAAAAATTGCTGTTATAGCAAATCATGGCTTGTCAGGCGTATGACAGTAGAAAAATTTGCTGTAATAGCAAATCATTGCTTGTCAGGCGTATGACAGTAGAAAAATTTGCTGTAATAGCAAATCATTGCTTGTCAGGCGTATGACAGTAGAAAAATTTGCTGTAATAGCAAATCATTGCTTGTCAGGCGTATGACAGTAGAAAAAGTTGCTGTTATAGCAAATCATGGCTTGTCAGGCGTATGACAGTAGAAAAATTTGCTGTAATAGCAAAGCATTGCATAAATGTGTTTATTTCGTAAAAAAGGCATACAGGTCATTTTATTTCCAATTTATTTTGGGTGTAAAACTTTGCTAAAAATTATATGCCTACGTGAAAATAATAATAAAAAAATACTATAAGAACAGACAAACATTTTTAGTCTATATGTTTAGAAATAAGCAAATTCAAGAATTGTATTGAGGTGTGAGGTGTGATTTTTTTCACGAGAAATGAAATAATTAACCCTGCAGTCACACAAAGTTGACTCAACGTTGATTCAACGTTGACTTCTATTCAACGTTGAGTGTCTGATGATACATCATCATGAAAACACGCCTATATAATTCTGACCCCCCACTCCCTTGAAACCCTCTTGTATGCAGTAGAACGGGGGATTACCTTATTTTTTTATTTCTGCGGTTCTAAAATACAGATTGTGGGTACTCTATATTTGAGCAGAAATTAGAATAATATCACAATTTTTCATCTAAAAATTCGGCGCGAAAAAAAATTTTTGAATAGGTGTGAATCTTGGCCTGATAAAACCTACAAGTACAGTCTAACCTGTTTTAAGCAAGCACCTAAGGGATAATGAAAATGTGCTTGCTTAAGACAGGTGCTTGCTTAATGCAGGTGAATTTTAATGCATTTGCCTTTTTTGGGAACTAAATGCCCGCTTGCTTAAGACAGGTTGCTTGCTTAATAGAGGTGGCCACTAAGACAGGTTTGACTGTACCTCTGAACAGAGTTAACACTGTTGGCAACAATGTAGTCTAAACAGAGTTAACACTTGACAGCAATGAAGTCTGAACAGAGTAAACACTTTTGGCAGCAATGTAGTCTGAACAGAGTTAACACTGTTGACAGCAATGTAGTCTGAACAGAGTTAACACGTTTGGCAGCAATGTAGTCTGAACAGAGTTAACACTGTTGACAGCCATGGAGTCTGAACAGTGTTAACACTGTTGACAGCAATGTAGTCTGAATAGAGTTAACATGTTGGCAGCAATGTAGTCTAAACAGAGTTAACAATGTTGGCAGCAATGACGTCTGAACAGAGTTAACACTGTTGGCAGCAATGTAGTCCGAACACAGTTAACACGTTTGGCAGCAATGTAGTGGGAACAGAGTTAACACTGTTGACAGCAATGTAGTCTGAACAGAGTCAACACGTTTGGCAGCAGTGTAGTCTGAACAGAGTTAACATGTTAGGCAACAATGTAGTCTGAACACTGTTGGCAGCAATGTAGTCTGAATAGAGTTAAAACGTTTGGCAGCAATGTAGTCTGAACAGAGTTAACACGTTTGGCAGCAATGTAGTCTGAACAGAGATAACACGTTTGGCAGCAATGTAGTCTGAACAGAGTTAACACGTTTGGCAGCAATGTAGTCTGAACAGAGTCAACACTGTTCGCAGCAATGTAGTCTGAACAGAGTCAACACTGTTGACAGCAATGTAGTCTGAACATTATCAACACTGTTGGAAGCAATGTAGTCTGAATAGAGTCAACCCTGTTGGAAGCAATGTAGTCTGAACAGAGTCAACACTGTTGGCAGCAATGTAGTCTGAACAGAATCAACACTGTTGGCAGCAATGTAGTCTGAACAGAATCAACACTGTTGGAAGCAATGTAGTCTGAACAGCAATCTAGTCTCAACAGAGACAACCTTGTTGGCAAAAATGTAGTCTGAACAGAGACAACACTGTTGACAGCAATGTAGTCTGAACAGAGTCAACACTGTTGGAAGCAATGTAGTCTTTACAGCAATGTAGTCTGAACAGATTCAACATTGTTGGCAGCAATGTAGCTTGAACAGTCAACACTGTTGACAGCAATGTGGTCTGAACAGAGCCAACACCGTTGGCAACAACGTAGTCTGAACAGAATCAACACTGTTGGCAGCGAAGTAGTCTGGACAGAGTCAACACAGTTGGAAGCCATGTAGTCTGAACAGAGTCAACACTGTGGGAAGCAATGAAGTCTGAACAGCACTGCAGTCTGAAAAGAGTCAACACTGATGACAGCAATGTAGTTTGAACAGAGTCAACACTGTTGACAGCAATTTAGTCTGAACAGAGTCAACATTGTTGGCAGCAATGCTGTCTGAACAGAATAAACACGGTTGGCAGCAATGTAGTCTGAACAGAGTCAACACTGTTGGCAGCAATTTAGTCTGAACAAAATCAACACTGTTGGAAGCAATGTAGTCTGATGAGAATCAACACTGTTGGCAGCAATGTAGCTGAACAGAGTCAATACTGTTGGCAGCAATGTAGTCTGGACAGAATCAATACTGTTGGCAGCAATGTAGTCTGAACATAATCAACACTGTTGGCAGCAATGTAGTATGAACAGAGTCAACACTGTTGGCAGCAATATAGTATGAACAGAGTCAACACTGTTGACAGCAATTTAGTCTGAACAGCAATATAGTCTGAACGGAGTCAATACTGTTGGTAGCAATGTAGTCTGAACAGAGTCAACACTGTTGGCAGCAATGTAGTCTGAAAAGAGTCAACACTGTTGGCAGCAATGTAGTCTGAACAGAATCAACACTGTTGGAAGCAATGTAGTCTGAACAGAGTCAACACTGTTGACAGCAATGTTGTATGAACAGAGTCAACACTGTTGACTGCAATGCAGTCTGAACAAAGTCAAAACTGTTGGCAGCAATTCAGTCTGAACAGCAATGTAGTCTGAAAAGAGTCAACAATGTTGGCAGCAATGTAGTCGGAACAGAGTCAATACGGTTGGCAGCAATTTAGTCTGAACGGAGTCAACATTGTTGGCAGCAATTTAGTCTGAACGGAGTCAACACTGTTGGAAGCAATGTAGTCTGAACGGAGTCAACACTGTTGGAAGCAATGTAGTCTAAACAGAGTCAACTCTGCTGGCAGCAATGTAGTCTGAACAGAGCCAACACTGTTGGCAGCAATTTAGTCTGAACGCAGTCAACACTGCTGGCAGCAATGTAACCTAAACAGAGTCAACACTGTTGGCAGCAATGTAGTCTGAACAGAGCCAACACTGTTGGCAGCAATGCAGTCTGAACAGAGTCAACACTGTTGGCAGTAATTTGGTAATAAACATCGACTATGAAAGAAAAATTTTCAGGCATATTTTGCGCCTTAATTTGTCGATGAAGAAAATCATTCGCCAGCACACAAATGCCACATACTGACTAAAGAAACAAGTCGCCCAGCAAGCAACGATCGCTCACCTGAGAACTAGCACAGGTTTTAAGATTCAAGCCAAATTCGAACTCATCTAAGATATTATGCTTGTTATTGTTTACTAAAAGTTTCAAAAAGATCCGATCGAAAACAGTCCAGAACACGTAGAGAAACTTCTTGCTTATATTTAGATTCAATGACAGGTAACTCCAAAGCTGCTGGTCCTGTGAGGCCGAAATTCGAACTCGACATAGACTCCTCTCCTGGTTATCTACAAGCATGATGAAGATGGGACCAGAAATGGCTGAGAAAAGTTGGAGACGTTTTTCCATCGTAAGCCTATGGGGAAATTTCTTTCGGGCTCAAGTGGGTATAATTTCGATTTGTCAGATTCAAGCCAAAATAGAACTCAGCTGAGATAGTATGCTTGTCCTTACTACTAAAAATTTCAAAAAGATCAGATCGAAAGCAGCTGCGAAAAAGTGGAGACAGCATTTTTCGCTTTTTTATGCTCCAGGGCAGGTAACTCTAAAGTCGTTGGCACTGTGAGGCCTAAATTCGAACTCGACATAGACTGTATGCCTCGCTTGGTTATTTGCAAGTTAGATAAAGATCGGATCAGAAATAGCTGAGAAATCTTGGGGGCAGCGTTTTTCTATTGTAAATAAGTTTTTTTTGTTTGATTTGTTTTATTTGAGATTTAACGTCCCCATCAACTCTGTATAGGTCATTTTGGAGACGTTGCTTCCAGTTTTGTTGTACTTTTACCCGACAATGAGATAAAATGACATCTCAAGCCCTGCCGCCCAATGAAACCAATAGGGTTTAACCAGTACTGAAATGTGCAACACCGGCGCCAAGCAGAACTCTATTTTCAGAATGATTCAAAGAACTCAATTATCCCAAAGGACCAGAAAATTAATCTGCACTATGATGATGTACGGGGGAGACGTTTTACGGCCACCACACGGTACAACACCGGCTTCAGTGAACATAAATAAGTTCTGAATAGTTAGATCCTTTGGAGGCAAAGAAAACACAAAATAAATGAATATAGCAGACTTGGTTTTATTGAGTTGTGCAATACGGGCCACGTCCTCTATCGCCAAGCAGAAATCTGTGACAATGGATTTTTTTTTTCATGCTGCAAAAACGGTTGGTTGTCAGATTCGAGCCGAACTCATCTGAGATATTATGCTTGTCTTTGTTACCAAAAGTTTTTTTTTTTTTTTAAATAAAAGATCCGATCGAAAACATTTGAGAAAGTGTGGCGACACCATTTTTCTCTTATATTTATGCCCAAGGGCAGATACTCCAAGGCCGTTGGTCCTGTGAACCCCGGGTTTGAACTCGACATAGACTGTATGCCTCTCCTGGTTATCTGTAAGTTTAATAAAGATAAAAGGAAAGTTGGAGATATCGTTTTTCATTGTAAGCTTATGGCAATTTTTCCCGCTCAAACGTAACTGCGAAGCCAATTGTCAGATTCAAGACAAATTCGAACACATCTGAGATATTATGCTCGGTTTAAACATATTTTATTTGTATAGCAAGCATGCAAATACAAAGCGTAAACAAGAGCACCGCAAGCGGGTGCCAACGCTCGTCTGCAGTTTCTTTTAGAAAACAAAAGTCCTAAGTCAAATCAAATTGCAAGATGGAGTTATAAAACTTGTAGGGAATGTAGCTCTTGTGATGGTGAGTATGTGTATGAAGTTTCATGAAGGTAGGCCAAATACTTTTGGAAATATGGTCAAGGTTAAGTTTTTTGGTTAATTTTTCGAAAAATAGGTCAAAGTTCAAAGGTCAAGGTCACAGGTAAAAAAGCGTGGTATGACTGAAAAGGTCTTGTCCCAAGGAACATTCATGTGAAGTTGGAAGGCTCTGTTGTGAATAGTATTGAAATAAAGAGACAAAAACAATTTAAAAAAAACGGAGAGAAAAGGGGAGATAATTCAATCAAATTGCAAGATGGAGTTATAAAACTTGTAGGGAATGTAGCTCTTGTGATGATGAGTATGTGTATGAAGTTTCATGAAGGTAGGCCAAATACTTTTGGAAATATGGTCAAGGTTAAGGTTTTCGGTTAAATTTTCGAAAAATAGGTCAAAGTTCAAAGGTCAAGGTCACAGATCAAAAAGTGTGGTATCACTGAAAAGGTCTTGTCCCAAGGAACATTCATGTGAAGTTTGAAGGCTCTGTTGTGAATAGTATTAAAATGAGAGCAAAAAATGTGTTTCAGAAAAAAATTGGAAAAGGGGAGATAATTCAATCAAATTGCAAGATGGAGTTATAAAACTTGTAGGGAATGTAGCTCTTGTGATGGTGAGTATGTGTATGAAGTTTCATGAAGGTAGGCCAAATACTTTTGGAAATATGGTCAAGGTTAAGGTTTTCGGTTAAATTTTCGAAAAATAGGTCAAAGTTCAAAGGTCAAGGTCACAGATCAAAAAGTGTGGTATCACTGAAAAGGTCTTCTCCCAAGGAACATTCATGTGAAGTTTGAAGGCTCTGTTGTGAATAGTATTAAAATGAGAGCGAAAAATGTGTTTTAGAAAAAAATTGGAAAAGGGGAGATAATTCAGCCAAAATCAACAATGTTGTTATGGTCCTTGGTCAAAATGTAGCTCTTGTGATGATGAGTGTGTGTATGAAGTTTCATGAGGCTAGGTCTAATACTTTTTAAGTTATAGCCAAGGTTAAGTTTTTTTGGAACGACGACGCAAGACGACGCAGGACGACGACAACGCAGACGCCGGAGTGATGACAATAGCTCGAAAGTTTTTTTTCAAAAAACAGACGAGCTAAAAATGACAAAATACAAAAGGGATTCAGAAGAAAGGCAAAGACTTAAACGAATCTGTATCCCTAGATCCTTGTCAATGGTACAACAGAGATAAATCTAGGCAAGTGTCGATTGCAAAAGTAATAATTAAGCTGTTCAAAAGTGATAGTGGTTCCCAAGTGGGTTGAGATTAGACATAACTTCACTGCATCAACGATATTTCGACGTCGCAACGCCGGACCATCGCCGATGCAGCGCAGTTCAATCACGAATGCCCGTTGGGAACCATCACACATTTGCAGCATTGTTGGCGATATACGAATATTCAGAAATTTTAAGAGGTAATACAGTAACTTTAGACCACAAAACTAGAAATGTATAAGGTGGGGGGTGGGGGCTCCACGGGGACGAACTAACAGCCAGTTCCTACTAGTATCTAGTGTATTGTTGCATTGTTGACCATACTTGTCAAAGGTGCATGTATTTTTGCATATGCTATACTTAATCCCATAGAATTTACTAGAACTCTAGACAGAATACATCGGCCAAGATAATTTTGTGTTTCTGGTCTTTCTTATATCAACTTATCTATTGACTTGAAACCTTTTGGTTTTCAAAATATGAACAGTAAGAAATATTTGCGTATTTTCATTATGATTAAGATTTGGATCGCCGTAGCGGAGGACATCAAGGCTGGGCTGAAAAAGCTGGGAAACAGAGCGTAATATATCGTTCCTGGTGTTGTTATAGACAGGACAGAGAAGAAGAAAATGTTTGGTATCTTCACTAAGACCACATGTACACGATGCATTTGGAACAATGTTTTGAGAGAATAAGTGTTTGTTTAAAGAACTGCAGTTGTTCCTCACTCGACTATGAAGAGTTTGACCGAGGCGCTTCCCTTCATTGTAGAAGCGAGGGTTAACGTTCTGGGTTAGATGATGTTTTTGTGATGCTGTGCAGTGTCCGGTCTTCTAAGGTGGGGAGTTCCTAGTTCTCACAGCACTTGGAAGAAAAGAATTATAGTAGAGCTGCAAATGACTTTGAATCGTACGAAGATTGTTGGGATTACGAAGATTGTATGAAACGTTTTCTCCGATCGTAGATGGTAAAAGATGGGAAAAATATATTGGAGATATATCATGATACATTTTATGAAACGTTGTAATTTCGTGCTTATGTCTTCTGGAGGCCAACGTTTCCCATCCCGTTTCAGTATAGGGATTATTCAGCGATACCTGGTTGCGCCGGTTAATATACGGGCTGCCTCGCATTTCGCTTGCCTCATACTGGGTGCAATTGTTCCAAATGACATCGCGATACTCTAAGAGTATTGAATGAAAAGTAAATATTTTTTTTTCGGGATTATGCAATGGAAGCGACATTTCGTCTTTACAACCATAGTGGAAACACAATCAGGGATAATAAGGCGTAACTATACCACGTTTAGTGACACAGAGGCCTTTCTGATATTTAATCTTCATCAGTGTTGTAAACCATGACAGAGAGAGTCCGTCATGCCTACTCTGTTCATCGTAGGCTTTGCTTATGTGGCAAAATATGGCACGCCTTCGTCGAAGAAGGTATTATAGATTAGTTGGTTCATAGCAGAATCTCCTGGAACAAAACCAGATCGAAGACAAGTGATTCTTCAATTTCACGGAAGAAGCTAAATAATACTTATGAACAAGCTTCTCGAGAACTTTGCCTAGTGCACTTAAGGGAGATGGGGTGATAGTCGGAGCGGTCGTTTTTCTTGTGTATCGGAGTGACTTTAGCCTGTTTCGATGACCCAGGGAATTGACCGGTTGAAAGTGAATAGTTAAAGAGGTCGCATAGAGGATGAAAAAGAAAACTGGAGTTCCTTGAGGAGTCTTTTGTTGATAGCATCAGGTCCTGCAGTTTTGCCCGTCTGGAGGGACTTCAGACATGAAGTCGGGGTCTAACTGTTGGTTTTCTTTTGCTTTAGCATTTCAGTGGTTTCTTGATGTCGAGTCCTCACCGTTGGTTCATATCTGTGGTTGTTTGATTATTTGTGTTCGCGGAGATGTTGCACTGATGAGTTAGGAGGCCTTCATGCGGACTGAACAAATTATTTGTCTAAATCGCGACGGAAGTAAGGGAGAGGATTGTGGCCACGTAAATTCGATTTAAGCCCCCATTGAATTCGTTTCCGCTGACCGTTCCAAGGCTGTTCTTCTGTCGCGGTTTAATTTTGTAATGGTTTGTCTTTGTGTATTTGTGTCGCTTATATTATTTTATTTTGGATAGCATATTGACCATTTTGTTGGAAAGTAACTGTCCTTTTGGCTTTCCGCTATTGATGTTTCCATTAGGTCTTTGTTGCATGTTTGTGTTTGGTGTCTCTGATGGGAGCTGTGGGTTGATTGTATCGATTCCTGATCATTGCCTCCACTTCTATGTTTCGATTTTAGACGGTGAGAGCTAATGTTTCAGTTTGGTCGATTGTAGGATTAGTTTCGGGAAGCTTTGCATCGATGCTGTTTTGTGAACAGAAAAAAATCATAAAACGCTTCTGCTTTGTCCTTATTGTCAGAGAATATGTTACCGTTGCAATTTTAAAGTTGCTTGGTGACGTGTTTTAGTGTTCTCCGCCAATCCTTGGGGCCTTATGTTAAGTTTTTCAGCCAATTGTTCATTTGTGTTCTGTTAAGAGTCTCTTATTACATCATTAACACTGTTTCGAATGCGTTTATAGGTTACAAAGATTTTGTTTTCTTAAATTTAATGTAAGAACGTTTTCTTTTTCTTATGAGTCTTTTAACATTTGTGCTTAACCAGTTAGGATCCGAAGGTCTGACGTTTATTATTTTGTTTGTAATGTGTTTTGAAGAGGTTTTCGTGAGATAATCATTTAAGTATAGAGCATACTTGTTGATGTCTACATATTTCATTACTGTATTATTTGTATTCCTTAAGTTCTTCAGAGTGATTGATACTGACCTTGATTAAATAACCAAATACGTCTTTTGAATGTATGCGTTTTTTGTATATCTAAATTTAAAACACAAAATACTGGACAATGATAACAAATAAAACATTCGCCTACAAAAATGATTCGCCTACCCCACTGGTTAATATTCCGTTGCTGTTGTTTGTTAGGATGAGATCGATGGTAGAGCGTGAAGTGTGTGTAATCGGTTATTAACTGATCTAAGCCATGTTCTAGACAAAGGTCTGTGATTTTTTTGCTGCTTCTATTGTCAGACATTTCAATGTTAAAATCCCCTGTGATTAGTATATCGTGAGCATTAGTGTCTGTAGTTAGCCCTATAGAGTCTTCGATGGCCTTAAATATCGCGTTTGAAGACTTAGGTGGTCTGTAAAACTAACCAATTAATACTTTTCTGTTGCGGGTGTTAACCTAGACGCATTCTAAACTGTCTACGTTTGAAAAAAATATCGCGTACATAGACACATACACGTCCGTGATTGTCCCAATACGGTCACGTGGATACGTTACGTAGGCGTAAACTGCGATATCTTCATCAGAAGTTCTCTGATCAAGTCTCAGAAATACTGATTATGCTGAAATTGAGAGACATTGTAATGTACGAGGGATTTTTTCTCTAATTGAAGTTACGTCAAGGGACGATAAAGAGCTAACTGATGAATGTGAATTTTCTGTTGCTGGACCTGGGTTGGTTTCAATATCACCGCAGTTTATTAGCAATAAGGAAAGGAATACGAGTTCAAAATTGAGACCTTTGATTTTTAAGTGATGACATTAATGCAGTCCTATATGCATCCTATATTCAGCAATACCAATGCTCATTTATATTATGCAGTCAACAAAAAAATGAAATTCCTTTAAGGACGCAAATACAGGACAAGACACGATTGTCGCTCCATATACGCAGTAGATGTTCTGTTTGGAAACGGGGACCCCGTGGAGCAGTAGAAATACAAAAGAAAAGATAAATAATGAGCGAAAAAATAACATTGTAAAACATGAGAGTAAAAGTAAAGCAGGATAACCTCGTGACGTCATAAAAATGAGCTTTAATGACGGCTTTCAGCTTACAATTGGATGATTACTACGGATAAGTAGAGCTAACTCATCAAAGCAGATGCGCATGCCCAACCGTGTACCATTCGAGAGGGAGGATCCATTAGGAAGGCAATGTATGCAGCTTTACCGTTCCAAGGCGGTTCTTCTGTCGTGGTTTATTTTTGTTATGGTTTGTCTTTGGATTTGTGTCGCTTATATCATTTTATTTTGGATAGCCTATTGGTAATTTTGTGAGAACGTAACTGTCCTTTTGGCTTTCCGCTATTGATGTTTCCACTAGGGACTGTTGTTTCATGTTTGTGTTTCTTTCCCTTTGGTGTCTGTGATTGGGAGCTGTGGATTAATTGTATCGATTCCTGATCATTGCCTCCACTTCTATTTTACTGATATCATATGACGTACATGTATTCATCGGAATAGTCGTATCCAAATGGTAAAAATAGACAAGTTCACTGGACACGTATCGTTTTGGAGACGGGGCAATTGCTCTCAAGAATTAGTGAGAAAAAAAAAGCGAGAAAAATCGTATCATTGCGTTCTAAAAAAATCTCCACTTCTCCAAAATGGCCACTTTTCTGATGAAAATTCGTGATATTTTTCTTATACATACTGCAATCACAGGTTGTGAGTGCTCGATAGAACCGCCTTCGGCTCAGGTGACCTAAAATGAATATGTATACTTGCTCTTTTCTTTGCATGCTTTTAATTTCTTACACATATTTATTGAAACTTATAAAATTTTGAATTCAATATATTTGTTCCTTCAAAAGTTGTGTTTAATTAATATGTTTTGTTCACAAGTTTCATTTTGCCCTGCCTTCAGAAAAGGACAATTAAAGCAAAGCTAACACTGCGTGATGGGCCAATACGTAACATGCATTTTAAGTGTTCCTTGGAAATAGGACAGCTATGATCTAAAAGCCATTGATAGATCTGTGAAAATAATTTTTTTACATGACTGTATGTCTCGGGTACAGGCTAAAACAAACCATTTTTAGATACACCAAAGCCAGGTAATTAAAGAACTTAATGTCCTTACCCAGTACATCTGTAAAGTGTCATTAGGCTGTTCCATATATATACTATACAGGCCAAAAACTATTTTTCAGACACACGCTAAGGGCGGATAACTCAGAACCAGAATAGCCAGAGAAGCAGATCTTACCTACTTTGTAGTAGCTTCAGTGCTCAATATACCTGCCTATTGGAAGGACAGTTAACTCAAGGCTTAATAAAATGTAGTCAAAGTATGTTTCTTTGTCCACAACATAGTTCCTTTTATGTTCTATATGACTGTTAAATTTCATCAAGGTATTGCATGTAGTAAAAGAGCTATGGGCCAAAGACTATATGATATATCAATGGGCCAAAAGAACCAGAATTGGCAGAAGGACATCCTAGGCCATCATATGCTTTCTGTAATGTGTTTCCATATGTGAAAGTTTGTCGAGATATTCCCTTACAGCAAACGAGAAATAGGCCAAAACCCATTTTTCACACGCAATAAGATCCTCTATTTGTATCTGTAACGCGCTTAAAATCTTCTCTTTTAATGGCAGGAGATAATTCTTAAATGTATATAATTGTACAATGTATATGTAATTGCTTAAATAAAAGTAAAATTGCGGAACATAATCAGAAATATATCCATTCAACCGAATGACTAATATAAAATTAGGAAACCTTGTGGGGCACCGAACGTATGGTCCTCCGTAGGTCCGGAGAGTGTGTTCTGTCGACCGGAACCACGCACCCAACATTCTGTGTTTGTTGTGCTGCACATGGCCAATGTAAAGTTGTCATTCAGATTGTCTTCAAAGTCGAACCGATATGTCTCATAATCGCCGTTGAGAACTGAAAAAAAAGTATGTTTGTTTGTTTTGTTTGTATGTGAGTTTAACGGCCCAGTCAACACTATTTAGGTCATTTTTGACTGGTCAGTTTACCTATCAAAACTTTTCCTTGACAGGCTTATACGTAAGCGGTTAACCAGTACAGTACACATTCTTTCGCCAGAAACCGACAGCTTCCCTTCTTGTGAATCAGCGGAAGGGAGAGAATGACCTTCGAAAAGATTTCATGATCAATCATCGCGAAAGAATGTTGCCGACTCCGGCAGGTATCGAACCTGCGTCCGCGTCCAGTCAGACACGCATGCGACTCAGCTAACGATGGAGAGAGCTGAGCTTCTAAATTGCGTGGAATAAATACAGCTTCACAGCACTCGCATATAGAAGATCTTACACGAGTGGTGATTTAATAAATTTCATATTAAATTAAAACGATTTTATTTGTCATATGACGAGTTACTAGTAAGATCGATTTTTTCCCGCAGATAGTGGTCACGGACAGCGTCATGCTCCGAGCCAATAACCATTTGTTATATAGAGTTTATTTCTCGGCTTTGTTGTCAGCTGGTTTGTTGCAAAACATTGTAAACCCAGAGCAGATTGCTACTTGAGGAGCAGTCTGATCGGGATCTACACTGTCTGCATGCATCCCAAATGTTTTCGAAAGTTTGCAAGTATGAAGCAGGTGACATAAAATGACAATATTTTCAGATGCAGTTTTTCTTGGCATTTTAAGGGTTAAAGTAGTTCTTTCACAAAACATATGAGCCCCTGCATGACAAAACCTACAAAAATATTAGTACAACCAGCGAAGACTCAGATCAACCTGTATCTACATTCAGTCTGGTCCGTCTTCCCGTGTTGCTCTTTGGTTAATCTGGGTGCCTTATGAGACTTATTCGAACAGCAAAGACTCTGATCAGACTGCGCGCATACGCAGGCTGATTTGAAGTTTGCTGGTCGTAACGGTCCTGTTGCAGGTTTCCCTGGTCTCCCTGCCCTACATCAAAGTGTAGTTTGTATTTTCCTGTCCTTTGGGATCATTGATTCCATTGTGGAATTTTGAAAATACGTGAGAGTCACTGATGAGGCCTAATTGGCTGAAAATAGCTAGTCTGGCCCAGAAAACATGCACACTTCATATTTTCTTCCAGTTCTGTGGTGCATTCCTTGCTTCCAAAGGATAACCCTTTTTATAGAACATATTTAACGTCACTACAGCTGGTGTCTGGGAATGTGTGGCGGCGGTAAAACGTCTCCCTGCCCTACATCATAGTGAAGTCTGTATTTTCTTGTCCTTTGGGATCATTGATTCCATTGTGGAATTTTGAAAATAGGTGAGGGTCACTGATGAGGCCTAATTGGCCGAAACTAGCTAGTCTGGCCCAGAAAACATGCACACTTCATTTTTTTCTTCCAGTTCTGTGGTGCATTCCTTGCTTCCAATGGATAAACCTTTTTATAGAACATATTTGTCATATAAATCATAATTTTTCGAATAAGCAAACTGTAAATCAGAGGTTCTTTATAAAAAAGATAACCCATATATGATACTGACGTCCCTTTTGTTGATATACGCAAACAGTCCAGACCCAGAGCATATGCCGCATCTGATCTGAACCTTTACTGGTCCAACAATTATATGCAAACATTATAATGTCATGCGAAAGAAAACCTGTTTATGCCATACATTACGAAAACCCTCCTTTTCATATATTTTTCATACTTCTGCTAAAAAAAAACATACATTGTGGGAACTCATTAGAACCGCCTCGGCAAGTAACGAGTACATAACATGTACGACTCAGAGCAGAAATAAGGAAAATAATGGGAACCCCTTTAAACCCCAGTTCTATTATTAAAAAAAAGTGAGGTTTAAGGGGGTCAAAATTATAAAGGTATGTTCTGGTAATACATGCAAAAAACATGTACAGTGAAACTTCGCTACCTCGAACACTGATTACTCGTTTACCATGGCTGATTCGAACACATTCTGCAGACCCTAGGAAAGTCTTTCCATATATCCCGATAAGACATAGCTTTAAATTAAACAAGATATGTTAAGTTGTCTGAACGCAGCAAGACACAAAGGAGTCGTCATAATAATTACCATGCAAACTGCAATCATAATATTTTCTGCTCCACTAATTAAAGAAAAGATAATTGTCATGCCTTTGAACACGCTGTTCACTCTTTATAACTCGATATTTTCCGTCGTCTTCCGATAATTTCCGAATCAGAATTTTAGAAGAAGAAGAAGACAAAAAAGCATACCACTACTAACAAAATGCCAAAAGGACATAGTAGTTGTGAAACAGAAACTAAATTGTTTATAATTATCACCACTACGTTTTTTTTTCAGCCCAAATTGCCTAAACATTGTATTTAAATCTCCTTCTAAGTTTTGTTAATAAACCCTAGGAGACAAATGGGCATTTTACTATATAATTATTTTAATCACTTCGATAGGCACCTAAAAGAATCACCAAAAGGAATAGCAATTTTTTGTCCAAAAAAAAAAAAAAAAAAAAAAAAAAGAAACAATATCGCATATTCGTGAATAAATGTAGTTTCAAAATTTTCCAGCAAAAATTGTGTAATTATTTACAAATTTATTTTATGAAATAAAAACTAGTGTCAATATATATGTCCTTACATTTCGCCGCTATTATTATTACAGGTAAATCGGATACGGCGGTCGCCCAAAGTTGTATACATGCCATTCCATCTCAATGTCGGGTAAAATTAACTCAAAATTGGAAACGTCTCAAAAATGACCTATACAGTGTTGACGAAGACGTTTAACCTCAAATCAAACAAAGAAACTTGTCCTCCCTGCCAAAGTTTAGCAGTGTGCCATTGTCCAGTGGGATAGTGTCCAATGGGCTATTGCCCTAGTGGGCTTTTGTTCCAGTGGGTTCTGGTCCGTTCACCATAATGACACTTTTTGTGTCCTCGCCCGCTTATGATGGAGAAAACCGAATTCCTTGCACAAAATATTTCTCTTTCGCCCTCTTATTATATAAATGTCTGTTGTTTATGGGTGTCTGCTCACAAACCCGGCAATATGAACAAAATGCAGTCAATTCGATGTGCAAATGAACAACGTTAACCTTGAACAACCCACCCATTTTCTCTGTATCAGTTGTATTGGCTAATCGGACTTAATTTCTGACAGACTGAGGATTTCTCGTGTGATCAGCGAGTGTTTAACTTGATGCAAACTTACATTAAACGGGCGACTGGTATAAAAAAAGTTAAAATTCCTTAGTGACAGTCGACTGGTAATAGCCAAAACACTTTAAAATGGCTATTGCCAGTCGACTGTCACTAGCCATTTTAACGTGTTTTTGCTATCAACAGTCGACTGTCAATAGCCACTCCGTTTTTTTTATCGATTACGGTGAAATAGTTCACATCCGAGTAAATCAAAGCACTGAGAGTACTGGTGGGTCGATTGTCTCTGAGTGTAAGTTGGGAAAATAGTCCTGAACCGAGAATTGAACTGTTCGGTTATTCCTTGAATTCCAGTATTTTTAAGCCAGCATGGTAAACCTAATTAGACACCGCACTATGTGGCATCTGATAAGGTATTCACTGTCTGCCAATGTGTCAGTGCACGAGCTCAGTCCAGAATTTTTACAATACATTGTGACGTCACAGGGAGACAACTTTCGATACTTTAAACAACCGGTACCCGCATTTTGTACATGGTCAGAGACAGTCAAGGGTATTAAGGGTTTGTATGGTCACTAAAATTGTTTTCATTGCTGTTGTTTCTTCTCATCATTTTCGATTTGAAAAAAAAAATGTTTATATTTCTATATCTTTTCTTGGAAGCATTTCAGCATGAATAAAGTTGTTATTGATATAATTGTTTGTTTGATTCGAGGTTTAACGTCCCCGTCAACACTGTAAAGGTCATTTTGGAGATGTTGCTTCCAATTTTGTGGGACTTTTCCCCGACAATGAGATGAAATGACATCTCAAGCCCTGTCCCCCAATGAAACCAATAGCGTTTATTAGCATGGGCGGTCCGCCTCGCACCGCGGTGCCTGGACAGGCTTAGATCCTCTAAGCGGTTTACCAGTACTAGTGTGCGGGCCGGATTCAGCTCTGCGTGGAAGCATCATGCAGCCCATATATTTCTTCAAGCCCCTATGGGCGGGGGCCGGTTATTGATATATCTTTGTGCATACAGGAATAAATATACCATATGAAAACAAACCGGTTAGTATGTTGTAAAAGGTTTCTATTTAAAAGTAGCATCAACTATCAACGTATCAATAAATTGGTTGACATTTAATTTTCGGTTTCCTGTCCCCACTTAGAACACCTACATAGAATAATAACGGAATGGGAACAATTGCGACCATGGACGAATCGTCCCGGTTTTGTGATCATCTGCAGGATACTGTGGTAGTCAGGGGTTTTACCGGGCTCGGCCGCAACGTGATCGATATGTTTTTATTGGTCTCCCCTAGTTTATTTGTAACTCTGAGCGCCTGCTATCATGCCTTGAACTTTTACCCCTTTTGTACTGAAGGAAATCTTCCACTTTATATACAGTACAAGTCAATTGCAAAATTTAGGGATGTCAGGTTGTGTTTTCTTCAAAACTTATTTGGAAAATGACTGACCTTTTTTTTTTTGCAAACAGTGTAGGACCTAATCAGTCTACGGCGACTGATCTTGACCTGTACCGTTTGCCAGTTACCCGTTTTGGAATTCCCGGTACATGCACAGAATGGGTTAATCTGTACTGAGCTGTAAAAAGACGCAATGCGAATTAATCTACTATACTTTCATTTATTAGTTGTACGCGGAGAATCTATGTGTAAAACTTATAACTATTGAAAAGTAAACAGGTTCATGAAATAAATTGACAGAAAATCCAAATTATTCTTTTCAGCTCCATCAGCAGTTTCATTTCTAGATATGAGGGACTTTTGAAACTGTTTTGAATTTGGAGTAATATCTCGGTGGTGATTAGATCATCTGCACTAGCTAACCGTTTTAGTCTAATGTTAAATCTGGGTCGATTGTCGATTACAATCGACCTAAATACGAGTGAGCGATAGCGAACCTGTTTTTTACACGAACGTGAATTATTTCTCCGTAATCAATCAAAACAATAAAATAAATTGTTTATTATCTTACCATTCATGCTTTATCTTTGAATTTTCAAATTCAACCATTCTGATTTTTAACCAAAATAGGTTTAGTGAAGCTATGGATTTCAGGAGGCGTGGTTTAGTTTGAAAATCAGTCGCCATCTTGTTTTCATTTCAACGCATCCTGTCCTTGAAATACAGATGCACAAATGTCATGAAATTAGAAATGTATTTTCAAGAAAATAATACTTTATCTTCGTGTTGCTTAAAAACGTCAAATGGACGCGAAAGTTGAAGTCTGATTTCTATGATTTTATCAGATTTTCCGCCAAACGTCAACTATTGTTATTGTTGTTAACAACGACGTCAGCACGTCGCCTAGCAATTATGACGTCAAAATGTTCGAAACGAAGAAATGAAATAAGACACTGTTGAACGATTATCGGGTCTTATTTCACCGAGAAAAATAGATGATTAATTCATAGGGGCTTGAATCATGAAAAAAAAAAATGATTTTTTTTTTTACTATATTAGAGACAAGGGGGGAAACTTCGGCTTAATTTTTTGGGGGTTACCTCATTTTACCCAGTGTATCTTTTTCGCAAAAGCAGTTTTTCACCTGCTTATTATGACACAAGTATACAAGTTAAATATGTCCACTTTTCAACAGTAATCCGCCACTGTCTGTCACTTGCAGGAAACATGTTTTTCTCGCATGGATTACTTGAGCAACTCTAAATTCGGCATAACCGTGTGCCAAAAAATTTCAGGTGTTCATCAATCACAAGCGAACTAGTGTTACGGAGGAAACTTTTTTCGCTTTCACCTGCTTATTATGACACAAGTATACAAGTTAAATATGTCCACTTTGCAACAGTAATCCGCCTCTGTCTGTCACTTGCAGGAAACATGTTTTTCTCGCATGGATTACTTGAGCAACTCTTAATTCGGCATAACCGTGTGCCAAAAAATTTCAGGTGTTCATCAATCACAAGCGAACTAGTGTTACGGAGGAAACTTTTTTCGCTTTCAACTGATGTCTTTCATTAAAATGAACCTCTCTTGACCAATTTGAATCCAAAATGATGCTTTTGCAGCTCTAAATTTAGTTTTTACTACTTTCACTTCGCTTTCTGTAATTAATAAAGAAAACAATCGCCACGAAGCTTGGTTTTTTTCTGTTGATTCCAGGCTTATTTATCAATGAACTAACGACCGGAACGACCGGTGCTGTTTAATTTTAGTGGCAAATGAGCATTATCGCTATTTTTCTTCAATTTTCAACTAAACCCCAAGAAGGGCCCCGCCCATCGGGGCTTGAAGAAATAGATGGGCTGCATGATGCTTCCTCGCTGAGCTGAAACCGACCGCACATGAGTACTGGTAAACCGTTTAGCGGATCTAAGCCTGCCCAGGCAAAGTGGTGCGAGTCGGACCGTCCATGCTTATAAACCCTATTGATTTCATCGGATGACAGGGCTTTAGATATCATTTCATCTCAGTGTCGGGTAAAAGTCCCCAAAAATTGAAAGCAACGTCTCCAAAATGGGGTAGATAACCTCAAATCAGCAACTAAAACCCGTAGAGGGGACACAGACGGTGTATACTGCATATACTTCAGTTTTGAAGGATGAAAGAGTACACAGTAAGCGTGTAATTGCGGTAGGGGTCTTTAGCCTGCACAGGGGGCCTTCAGTTAACGTCCAGATCCGAAGGACGATGCACTTTGTGACAATTATACCTGCATATGATGCCAATGGAGCGTGTTCGGACACCGAAATTTTGTCACCGCTGCTGGGGATCGAACCTGGGACCTTTAGCATCTGAGGCAAATGGACTAACCACTGAGCTAGGTGGCTAAATTTAGGAAGGCAGGGGTGAGCCGCAGTTATCTCCATACCGGATTCAGAAAAAGTGAAATTTATTTTTTGTTGAAATCGTGGGCGTTTTGTGTTATTTTCAAAACAGTTTCACTCAAGCTTGTGTAGACAGAAATAAAAAAATATTCAGCCTGTTAAAAATGCCACCAAAACGTAAATGTTCAAAAGGATGCAGCCTGGAAACAATTTGTTCCCTATTGTAACATATTCCTTTTTATATTTTGAAATTTTGATCCTGGTTCGCGAATGGCCTGTAAATGACCATACGCACTATTTAGGCTGGGCCCTTTGGGTTCTTTTCCAACAGGGGACAGCGCAGCACACACATGCTCTCTCATCCGCGAGTTTCTGAAGTGGACGCTTCTATTTATGAATTCGGTCACATCCATTGATGTAGGGGCTTTGGTAAAAATCATTGCTCAATACTTCTGCTCAACAAGTTTGTATTAATCTGAATAGGCACCACAACTCACCACAACACAGCAAACAAAAAAGTCAGAATTAGCTAGAGCATATCAGCCTTGAGGGTATTATTATTTTTTTTTCGGGGGGGGGGGGGGGAAGGGGGTTGCGGAGCGGGGCTCGTTTTACAATCCTTTCGAGATCATTTCACTCATATCGAGCAGATCGTTAATCACATGTGGTCGAAGACCATAGTATCCGGAGAAAAGCCACCTGACCTTCCGTTGCAGAACTCGGCGTCTCGCATGATCGAACCTTCAGCGGTGAGACACTTATTATTTAAGAATCGGCGCTCTTATCTACTACGCCACGGAGACCCGTCTCAACCTTGAGATAATAGTGTCCTGAACCACGACCTGAATATCTTTAACTGGAGTAGAAAAGAGGTATCTTTTTGTTACCTCAATTTAAGACGGCCACGCCCATCATGGCTATAAGAAATAGATGGGCTACATGATGTTTCCACGCAGAGCTGAAACCGAACGCACACGTGTACTGGTAGACCGCTTAGAGGGTCTAAGCCTACTCAGGAAATGATGTACGAGAAAACACCCCTAGAAGCTGAGAGAATTCCCCAAGGAAATTTGAAATGAAACATATTTTATTGCATATAACAAGCATATGTGTTGGGCCCTAGTGAATCAAGATCCAGTTCGAATCTACCATGGTTGATGAAACGACGATGTTAAGGCAATTAAACTTTCGCTGTAACTTTGATGAGGTCTTTTTCTGCACTGGGCCTAATTCTACCTCTCGTACTTTCCGATCCAAAGACCCACGTAACGCGAGGCCTTCGTCTCGGCCTTTGATGCACCTGCCATGGAAGCCCTGGAGGGACTTCAGAAGTAGGAAGACGGGCGCTAGAAGTAGATTGTCGGAACTAAGTAAGTGGAAGTACGAAGCCGGGCGTTAGAAGTCTGAAGGAAGAAGTCGGGAGTAATAAGTAGGAAGTTGCAATTTATAAGTCGAAGTTGGAAGTCGAAGGTTGTAAGTTGAAAATCATAGAAGTGATGAAGTTAGAAGTCCCATTAGGACTTCTTTATTTCAGTGAATCGAAGCAGCATTTAAAATGTTAAAATGAAGTCTCCATCAAATACAATTATTATAGACAAGAGCACCGCATGCGGGTGCCAACGCTTGGCTGCAGTTTCTTTCTAACAAAAATTCTAAGTCGAAAAAGGGGCATAACTGTGCAAAAAATATTTTGATGGTTACCCCACCTATTTGTATGAGTTCCCCTTTTCATAATGAACAACTAGTCCGAGTTTCAACTAAATATGTTCAGTCATGACAGAGTTATTACAAAATGTCTAAGTTTTTGGCAAAAATTCTAAGTCGAAAAAGGGGCATAACTGTGCCAAAAATATTTTGAGGGTTACCTCGCCTATTGATGTGAGTTCCCCTTTCCATAATGAACAACTAGTCCGAGTTTAAAGTAAACCTGTTCAGTAATGACAGAGATATTATAAAATATCCTAGTTTTTGCACGACGACGACGCAGACGACGCAAGAGCTATGACAATACCTCGTCGTTTTCTTCGAAAACAGCCGAGCTAATAAATATTGCAGGATGTAAGAAATTGAAAGTCCGAAGCGAGAAGGAGAATGTCTGAAATCAAAAAATAAGAAGTTTGAAGTCAGACGTTAGAAATTAGAAGTTATAAGTTGGAAGTTAGAAATAAGAAATCAGAAAAGCAGAACTGAGATGTGATGAAGTAAGAAGTTCCGTTTACGTAATCGAAACTTCTAGAGGCGGGGATATTGCAGGTGCAAATATCTGCTTTGTTTCTTTTTTTTTTTCTTTGTGTGTGTGTGTGTGTGTTTTTTTTTTTTTTTTTTTTCATGTCGAAGGGGTCAAATCAATTAACGACGAAATAAGGTCACCTTAATTTTGGTGTGTGTGAATTCGGGTTTAACGTCGCTTTCAACAATTTTTCAGTCATATCACGACGGTGTCTGGTTGCGACAGGGAGCTCAATGCTCACGTTTATAGTGCTGTCTCACTGAAGTATCATGTCCCAGACACATTACATGATACCACACCCAGTCACATTATCCTGACACTGGATCGACCAGTAAATCTACCCCGTAAATCTGAGTGCCAAACGAGGAGCAGCTAGTACCATTTTTAACGACTTTGGTATGTCGCGGCCCGGGATCGAACCCGAGACCTCCCGTTCCCCGGAGCGGACACTCTACCAACATTCTGTGGCCTCTAATCTGCGGCCTCTAATCTATAATGTCTCAGTATTGAAACAATCGGCATTTATGGGTTAATGTTTTTAGGACCCCGTACAGGTTGGAATAAACGTAATTTAATTCGCCTTGGGTAAACGCGGCGTCTGATCAGGGTTATAATGTCTAAATCAAATGGTTTAAAAATGATCTTTTTATAGCCCCGCTTTGAAAAAGTGGGGGCTATATTGGATTTGGCTTGTCCGGAATTCCGTCTGTCTGTCTATCTGTCTTTCTGTCTGTCTGTCTGTCTGTCTGTCTGTAATATTTGATAGTGGGTACCTTGTTACCGCAACTCTTCATACAGTTATAGGTCAATCCTTTTGAAACTTTACAGGTGTTTTCATATAGGTCTGAAGATGTGCATATTCTTTTTTCATTATCCTTAAATATTTTTTTTCACTTATTTCACCTTTTTTAACTTAGACAATTTTTTAGATCTACTAATGTTAAAATGTCTAGGGAGTAGCTACCTTGTTACCGCAACTTCTCTTACAGATCTAGGTCAATCCTTTTGAAACTTTACACGTGTTTTCATATAGGTCTGAAGATGTGCATATTTTTTTTTTCATTATCCTTAAATATTTTTTTTCACTTATTTCACCTTTTTTAACTTAGAAAATTTTTGAGATCTACTAATGTAAAAATGTATAGGGAGTAGCTACCTTGTGACCGCAACTCCTCTTACAGTTCTAGGTCAATCCTTTTGAAACTTTACAGGTGTTTTCATATAGGTCTGAAGATGTGCATATTCTTTTTTCATTATCCTTAAATAATTTTTTTAACTTATTTCACCTTTTTTAACTTAGACAATTTTTTAGATCTACTAATGTTAAAATGTATAGGGAGTAGCTACCTTGTTACCGCAAGTCCTCTTACAGTTCTAGGTCAATCCTTTTGAAACTTTACAGGTTTTTCATATAGGTCTGAAGATGTGCATATTCTTTTTTCATTATCCTTAAATAATTTTTTTCACTTATTTCACCTTTTTTAACTTAGACAATTTTTGAGATCTACTAATGTTAAAATGTATAGGGAGTAGCTACCTTGTGATCGCAACTCCTCTTACAGTTCTAGGTCAATCCTTTTGAAACTTAACAGGTGTTTTCATATAGGTCTGAAGATGTGCATGTGCTTTTTTCATTATCCAAAACTTATTTTTTAACTTAGACAGTTTTTCAGATCTAATAACGCGAAAAGTCTATAAGGCGTAGGTACCTTGTTAGGGATTTAACCCTCTCACAAGTCTTTACCTTAAATTCATGAGTCTTTCTCCTCTGACAGGGCTATAGCGGGGCTATAGTCAGATCCTCTGACAGTTCTAGTTTGTTTTGCAAGTTATTCTCCTTTTTATGTCCCGACGCCCGATGGAACATAGCTCCAAGCGGCTGCACAACGTATGTGCATCGTCGTATCAATGCGACGTTGATGCGACGTTGCTAAGACACCATGTGCCCGCTGTAAGATTATTAGCGGGCACTGAGCTAATTTAGAAATGTATGGTTTAACCATGAAGAAATTGGCAGACACGTTTATCTTTCGTTCTTCCGGTTTTTCTTCGTGGGGGTAGTTGAGTGAGGCAATCTTGTGTCACTGGGGAGTCCAGCTAATATGGACTTACAGTTGGGCAACACCTGCTGTCCTTGCAGTAGGTAATGGTAGAGTGGTGGTGGTGTGTGTGGGGGGTCTTGTTATTTCTTCTGTTTCTACACTTCCATTCATTTTCCTCTTTCTCCTCTATCCCTTACTTTCATCTCCTCCACAACGGCCCCCGCCCATCGGGGCTTGAAGAAATATATGGGCTGCATGATGCTTCCACGCAGAGCTGAAACCGACCCGCACACGAGTACTGGTAAACTGCTTAGAGGCTCTTTGCCTGCCCAGGCAAAGCGGTGCGAGTCGGCCCGTCAATGCTTATAAACGCTATTGGTTTCATTGGGCGCAGGGCTTGAGATGTCATTTCATCTCAATGTCGGGTAAAAGTGCCACAAAATTGGAAGCAACGATTCCAAAATGACCTTTACAATGTCGACGGGAACGTTAAACCTCAAATCAAACAAACAAACAAATCATCTCCTCTACTGTCTCTTCTATCTCTTTTCCCCCTTTCTCTTGGAGACGACAAAAATGATCCACTAGGGTTGACCTGTCGTTTAACTCAAAACAATCGATGAATCATTTTTTTCTTTGACGAATGTTTTTACCCTCTGGGACCTTGTCAAATCAGAATCAGAATCAGAATTGTTACTGGTCAAATGACATTCAAACACCAGGACCTGTGATATGGGCAGTGAGTCTCTAGATTTTTTTCGACAAAATATCTAGATAACTGCTTTATCTATACGACTAACATTGTTATATAATAATTATTCCTCATAAATCAACTTTCCTCAGTACTTTCAGTACTTTGATTTTTGTCATGTCGAAGGGGTCAAATCAATTAACGACGAAATAAGGTCACCTTAATTTGGCATGTCGAGTCGAATGCTAAACTGGGTTTTGGCATAGTACTAGCTAAATGAAATTATCAGGCTTTAAATTTGGTTTGCCTGAAGTTCTGAACGCATACATTTAGTAGATTGCTAGGCCTAGTAGTATCTCCGCAAAGTGAGATACTGAACTTAGAACATGAGTGCCGCCCCTTTTGCCATACCAAGAAAGGGAGAGAAGAAGTAACTGTTTTCTTTTTTGTTTTTTTTTTTTGTGCTTTCTTAGTATCTGTAACAACGGGTTATTTTCATGAAATGCATAGCTGTTTGGCTTGGTCAGGCTTTCATTGGAATATCGGTTACCCATTTAAACAGTTTCTGTCTGCTTGTCCGTATGTACGTCCCACCGTCTGTATGTCTGTCTGACTGTCTGTCTGTCAGACCAGTTAGTAAGTCAGCCAGTTTTGTTTGATTTGTTTGTTTCGTTTGAGGTTTAACGTCCACGTCAACACTGTAAAGGTCATTTTGGAGACGTTGATTCCAATGTTGTGGGACTTTTACCCGACATTGAGATGAAATGACATCTCAAGCCCTGTCGCCCAATGAAACCAATAGGGTTTATTAGCATGGACGGTCCGAGTCGTGCGCACCGCTTTGCCTGGGCAGGCTTGGATCCTCTAAGCGGTTTACCAGTACTCGGGTACGGGTCGGATTTAGCTCTGCGTGGAAGCATCATGCAGCCCATATATATTTCTTCAAGCCCCGATTGGCGGGGGCCGCAGAGTCAGCTAGTAAGTCAGTGATGGTCTTTCTGACTGGCTGACTTACTGACTGGTGAATTACTGTCTGCTATCAATGCAGCGAACCATACCTGCAAAAAACTATTAGTAAAGGGTTGCACAACATCTTCTACATTTTCTGTCCCTTGACAGAATACATGTGTTGGGAAAGCTAAAACTTGCTTCAAGCATGGGGACTCAAACTGCACACTGGCGCAGGCACACTGAGCAAAACTGCAAAGGAAGAGATGGCATCGGATAGAGCGAAACAGCCGTTAAGCTACACACTTGGGAAAGGCAAAATGGTTGCTCAAGAAAGGAGCAAGCGTAACAAACGTTAATTTGAACAAGCAAAGTGGTCTTTTAATATATGCAGTGACAAGTCATTTGGTTCGAAAGCGAGTGGCTGTGGGTCTAATCGCTGCTACTACAAAGTGCTCTGTCCTTGAAAAAGACGCTTTATCGACACTTCTAAGTAACGAAATCTGCCTTCAATGCCTTATTTTTGTTTAATTTGAGGTTTAACGTCCACGTCAACACTGTAAAGGTCATTTTGGAGACGTTGCTTCCAATTTTGTGGGACTCGTACCCGACATTGAGGTGAAATCGACATTGAGGTGAAATGACATCAATGAAACCAATAGGTTTTATAAGCATGGACGGTCCGAATCGCACCGCTTTACCTTGGTAAGCTTAGATCCTCTTAGCGGTTTTGAGGCTTTGTTAGCCGAAACTACGTAGTATGACCCATCTTCTTTCTTATGAATATTTTCATTGCTCTTAAAGGAACTCGTTTTTGATTTTTATTTACCAGTACTCGTGTGCGGTCGGCTTCAGCTCTGCGTGGAAGCATCATGCAGCCCATTTATTTCTTCAAGCCCCAATGGGCGGGGCCGTTTCAATGCCTTAAAATAGATGACTTTTATGAAAGGTGTGAGTGTGAAGTACTTAGATCTGTTGAAAAAGTACTTGTATTAGCCTGAGTGAATTGGATGGGGCCTTGTAAAAACATAGGACATTTAAAAGTTTTGGTGCTGTTGCGTAAAGCGGCGTTTCTCGACCAGGCTATTAAAAGGTTATAAAACGTTTTGCCCGCTATTTTTAAATACTAACATTTCAGGCATTTTTCCTGCTTAGATAAAAACTTGTTTTTGTTTGATTTGAGGTCTAACGTCCCCGTCAATACTGTAAAGGTCATTTTGGAGACGTTGCTTCCGATTTGGTGGGACTTTTACCCGACATTAAGCCCTGTCGCCCAATGAAACCAATAGGGTTTATAAGCATGGACGGTCCGACTTGTACCGCTTTGGCTGGGCAGGCTTAAGCGGTTTACCAGCACTCGTGTGCAGGTCGGTTTCAGCTCTGCGTGGAAGCATCATGCAGCCCATCTATTTCTTCAAGCCCCGATGGACGGGGGCCGTTTAGATAAGAACTGAATAATAGAATGTATGATGGGATTGAGGCCGAAACAAGGAATTCTCAAGCAAGTTTTCAGTTCAGTTAAGTATCATGTGGGGTTTTGTCGAGCATGAGACTTTAATTCACTGAAAACGAGCCCGAAGTCACAACCGCAATATTAATTAAAGAATTTATTTGTTTGATTTGATTTTTAATGTGCCCATCAACAGGTTATTTTGGAGACGTTGCTTCCTTTTTGTGGGACTTGTACCCGACATTGAGATGAATTGACATATCAAGCCCTGCCGCCCAACGAAACCAAACGGGTTTATAAGCATGAACGGTCCGACTCGCACCGCTTTGCCAGGGCAGGCATATATTCTCCGAGCGTTTTACCAGAACTCGCGTGCGGTCGGTTTCAGCTCTGCTTGGAAGCGTCACGCAGCCTATTTCTTTAAGCCCCGATGGGCGGGGCCGAAAACTTTAAACATAACAAAAAAGTTAGTCATTAAATATTCATACCTCCTGAAGAATTTCCAGTGACCAGCCAAAGTTTGTGTCTTAAGCATCCATATACATGTAAAGTGCTACACATGAAATGAAAAACCCGTGCATGTACATTTCATGACCTGCTTTCCTTGACACTTGACAGCAGTTTGATGACAAATTGAATGTCCATTTCATTAAAAGTTGATAAGGACATGTCATTTTGACTGTTAAAAAAATGTACATTTAAGAAGGAACTGAGAGAGTGCTCTCCTAATCGCATGGATAACAAAACATTCTACAGAAGACGGTTTTGAAAAAGTATATACCGCCAGCTCAATGTGGGTGTTTTGCAATGGTTGATATTTTGAGATAGCTAATAAACCCTAGAGTGAGGCAGCAGTATGAGGCAAAGAAAACAAACACTTAAGAAATGAAATTTATTTTTCTGCTGTTCATGATAGTTCGAACGCGGTGGGTTGGCTGCAAAGTAAATGCACCACGAAGGGTTCATGTAAACTTTGCATGCGACTCGCTGTCGTTCATACTTTCATGAAAAGCAGAAAAATTAAGTTTATTTTTTTAATAATTACATTCTTTGCCACTCATCGCTGGGCGAAAAAAATACTTATAGGGCAATTTTTGTAAACTGAAAAAAACAAAAAAAAAACAACAAAAAACATTTACACACGGTTTTTTTCTACAAAGGGAGGAACAGCGTTAACCTCACCAACGCCCGTAGAGAACCATGGCTTAGAATGACGTCACTGAAAATCATGTGACACGATGCGTTCATGGAAGTATGAACTACATTGTTTTCTATGTGTTTACATTACATTTTTTATTTTATTTATGAGCCGGATAAAGTACATACCGTATCAGTTGAGCATGAAAACAGTTTTATAATCCTTGGGCCAGGTTGGTGCAGTTTAGGTCTGTACACCGTTCTTTCTACCTCTGGAATGAACAGTACACAATATTTCCATGCCCCTCTACTTAATCTTAAGACCCCACAAATTTCTTCCAAATATCTAAGAGAGAGAGAGAGAGAGAGAGAGAGAGAGAGAGAGAGAGAGAGAGAGAGAGAGAGAGAGAGCAAACATTAGACAAAATACATGTTGAAACGCAAAGAAAAAAAAAGAAGGAAAAATCCTACAGGCCTATTGGCACCAAAACAGCCATTGTGGGGCTTGCAGAAATATATGGGCTGCATGATGCTTACACGCAGAGCTGAATCCGGCCTGCAAACTAGTACTGGTAGCCTGTCCAGGAACCGCGGTGCGCGGCGGACCGTCCATGCTAATAAACCCTATTGGTTTCATTGGGCGACAGGGCTTGATATGTCATTTCATCTCAATATCGGGTGAAAATCCCACGAAATTGGAAGCAACGCCTCCAAAATGGCCTTTACAGTGTTGACGGGGACGTTAAACCTCAAATCAAACAAAATAAAATTTATGCAACAGCAATAGAACAGATGTTTAAAGTCGTCAGTCATTCCGACCACTATATGAATCCAAATTTGTAAAACAATTTCAAGTTATTTCTAGCCGTATCTCTTAACTTATATTCTGAACCATTTGGCTGCTGCATATGTTTTTGCTTAGCTAACCGTTGCCGTGTACCGGGAACGAGCGTTTAAACACAAGGCGACGACGTCATGTGCACACGTTCTTTAGCACTGTGCCAAAAACACATAACACAGATATTATACGATACCAGTTGTGCGAGAAACTGACAAACATTTCCCTTCAATGCGAAACACTCTCGCAATCTCCTCGATAACGAGGGTTGTGCCCGTCCCAGCCTTGACATATACAAGACAGTTGTGCCTTGTTTTTATCAGATCTAAGGCCGTCTTCTGCTTTTCAGTAAACTTTTTTATGTCCTTTTCTGCGCATGTGTCAAGTTACAGCGGCTGAATTGGAAGTTGACCGCAAAGCGATACAGTACAATATTCCCAGAGCACAGCCCATTATACGTAGAAACAACATACAGTTATCTTATCTGCGTATACGTGTATACGTAGTCATAGCAGAATATTTTACATTGAAAGAAAAATTCAAAGGAGAAATCAAGGCTATCACACTCCACTGCCGGACGTAGTTTGCAAAGTTCCGGATTATATCTGCACGTCCCGCTTTGTAAACAGCACGTCCCGCTTTCTAAACACGACGATGATTGCAAGCGCCCTGGTTTCTGAGCAGATCTTTGACAGAAGTTAGCGGAAAGCGAACCAAAAGTAGTAAAATCAAAATTTAGAGCTGCGAAAACATCCTTTTGGATTCAAATTGACCAAGAGAGCTAAAGTTAAATGAAAGACGAACAAAGTTCCCTCCGTTATGCTAGTTCGCTTGTGATTGATGAAAACCTGAACATTTTTGGCACACGGTTATGCCGAATTTTGAGTTGCTGAGGTAATCCATGCGAGAAAAACATGTTTCCTGCAAGTGACAGACAGGGGCGGATTATTGTTGCAAAGTGGACATATTTAACCTATATAATTCATAATAAGCAGGTGAAAAACTGCATTGCGAAAAAAGATACACCCCCCAAAATTGAGCCGAAGTTTCCCCACTTGTCTCTAATATAGTACCAAAAAAAAAAAAAAAAAATCAATTTTTTTTTTTCATGATTCAAACCCCTATGATTAATTGTTAGAAATGTAATAAAACATGTATTCATATAATTTTCATGACATTGCGTTATCCACTTAAACAAACGTGGACAACAGGGGAGGTATCGCGAAAAATACATTGAAAAAAAAAATCAAAGGAGAAATCAAGGCTATCACACACTCTCCACGGCCGGACGTAGTTTACAAAGTTCCGGGATTATATCTGCACGTCCCGCTTTGTAAACAGCACGTCCCGCTTTCTAAACATGCGCATGTGTCTTTGACTGGATGTATAACTTAGTAGAATATGACTGGATGTATAACTTAGTAGAATATGACAATTTTGATTTATTGAAGAGGAATGAGAGAATAATATAAAATTTCGGCGATGCTAAGCCATATAAAAATGATTTACCTTTCTAAGCAGGCCCGAAAACAAATATTGAAAAAATCGTTGATGAAAGTTGGCGACCGTAACAAAATCGACCACAGGGTTCTCTGACTACAGTTTTATGTCATCACGAATGAATGATGCAACTGTTTTGTATGTTTTCACTTAGAGCGATATTTTGTCACAAATTCTGTGTGTGTCGGCCCTAATTAATCATTTAGATTTTAAAACGTTTTATCAGTTCATGTACTGTGAAGGAATGATGCAAAAATTTTAAGGCGGAGTAGCCCCCCCCCCCCCCCCCCCCCCCCCCCCCCCCCCCCATCATCGCATCAGCTCCCAAAACACGCTCTAGTTCCCATGAGTCTATCATTCCATCACCTTGAGAGAAGTTTTTTTAGATTAGATTATATGTCGATTTAAACCATCAGGCAACCGCTAGCATCACATAAATGACTCATTGTTACAAGAATGAAATATAACAGGGTTTTAAGGCAAAGGAATTGTCTTAATAGTGCGAAATCCCGTGACGTCACAAACCTGGTCTATATTCACCGATGAGAACTGCGGGCCGTAATCATTAATTTTAGAGATTTTAAGCGGTGAAGAAAAGATATATCCTCCTCAAATTGTCATATTCTACTAAGTTATACATCCAGTCAACGGTTTCTAGTAACATTGAATGATTTCTGGGCCCAGGATTACAATGCGTACTTAAATTTTAAGTACCTACTTAAACTAAGTATTTACTTAACTGGCGTATCAAGTGAACTACAAAGAAATTCGTTCGTTTAAGTCGATACTTAACCAAAGAAAATACTTAAATATTTAAGGTAACCCAGGTAGGTACCTTAACTTTTAAGATTTGAAGATTGACACATGAATGTATATATCAATAACAGCAAACCTTAGGGCTTTTATTTGTTCGAGATCACCAGTGATGCTCGGTAGCTCAAACGGTGGAGTGTTTTCTTGATATGCGAGAGGTCCTGGATTCGAGTCCCGTTCGGGTCAAATTTTTTCCTCCCTGTTGGGCAAGTCTACTTGCCATATAGGTACCGGGATGTATTTCTCCCTTGATGTGTCAAAGTGTGCGACGAACAGAGCTGTGTAAAAAGTTCCTTTTACATAATACTGTTTATCATATGACGTTATTAATAAGCAGTGGATAATGTCGTGTAATAAAAATCGTATGACCACACGTGTAATAACACTTTGGCGGGATTACGTAACGTCATGACGACGTCCATGTCCACCATGCATTTCTGAGAAGAAAAGTGTCAAATTTGATAGCGATAAAATCTAATTTCAAGTGACCATATGATAAACAGAGTCTTACACTCGTGGTCACTTCATATGAATTTTATGAAACTCACCAAAGGCTCATGAAATGACCACTCGTGTATGACCCTCTATATACTACTGGTGACAGGGCAATAATTAATTGTTTGGTGTGGGAAGGTTATTATACGTGAGAGGGGATCCTAAATGACTTGGTTGTTTTGTCAGGGTAGGTGAGTGTATGTGTGTGGTGTGTGTGTGTGTATGTGGGGGGGGGGGGGGGTCGGCGCATATCACTTTTGTCTGTTATTTAAAAACTGATCCTGTGGCACATCGGGTCTATGTTCCTACGCTTATGCCTGCTAATTTTACGCATACACTGTTCACAACGTTCATATGCCGTCTTTATATTCATTGTCATGACATAGTATGACGCCACGTGCATTTATGAAATGACTTGCTTTTCTGCTGTTCGTGAAAGTATAAACGAACAGGGTCGCCTGCAAAGTAAATGAACTCTGAAGGGGTTCATATAAACTTTGCTAGCGACCCGCTGTCGTTCATACCTTCGTGAGCATCCGAAAAAAATAGTTCTTACATTTACATTCTTTTTCCCTCATCACTCGGCGAAAAAATTCTTATAAGGCAAACTGTTAAAGCTGAAAAACATTTACATGCTGTTTTTTCTACAAAGAGCGGAACAGCATTGTCGTCGTCAACGCCCACTGAGATCATAGAGAACCATGGTTTAGGGTGTAGACTTGCGACACTTGACGTCATTGAAAATCATGTGATTCGATGCGTTCATGGAAGTATGAACAGGCGTATAGGTTTACAATAGGTTTTACACTTGAAATGTAAATATTAACTATTTTGGCGTGAACAACTGTAACGTTTGTCAACGATGTACACTTGTTGGGCAAATGGTCAAGGTAAAGGCAATAAAATCCTATTTAAAATCCAATTCGAAGGCCCGTTTCGTAACTTTCATATGAAAGGACCATTTGTGTAAGATTCTCGATATCAAAATTAATGAAATACAAAGAAGTCGGACTGTTAACCGACATTGAGATGAAATTACATCTCAAGCCCTGTCGCCCAATGAAACCAACAAGATTTAAATGCATGGACGGCCCCGACTTGCACCATTTTGCCTTGGCAGGCTTAGACCTTCTAAGTGGTTACTGGAGGTCGCGTGTGGTCGTTGTGTACTGGTTGAGTGAGGCGAAGGTGACGTGTATCTTGCGTCACTGGGGCGTCCAGCTGATTGTGACAAGGCCTGCTTTCCTAGCAGCAGGTAATGGTAGAGGGGAATGTTGTTATTTCTTCTGTTTCTGCACATCCAATCATTTGCCTCTTCTCCTTGTCTGGAAATGCTCAATAAAAATGAGTTTGTGGCGTTCAACCTCCCTTTATAAGTTCGTGCATGTGAGTAATTAAGTGTGTTTGTGAGTGAGTGAGCGCTTTATGTCTCACCTCACTCATAAAAAGACGGGGAAATCCAAGATCGAATGTACAGTGAGTTTATATTCATGTTTTTTTTTTCTCTCCGACTGGAGCTACGGTTTTCTCCGTGTGTGTCTGTATGATGTTTGGTCGTGTCCTAATGACTATATCAGCTACATACATGTAATGATGACATACGAAAACAATATCGTAGCTTGGGTAAAGTGTCGGAGTCTTCCCTGTTCTTCACCATAGCGCAGAATATGTTTATTTTCTTAATTATCGACTCTACCAGATTGTTTTGAATATTATTAAATACGACTAACGGCATGAGAAGGGTGTGTGTGTGTGTGTGTGTGTGTGTGTGTGTGTGTGTGTGTGTGTGTGTGTGTGTGTGTGTGTGTGTGTGTGTGCGTGTGTGTGTGTGTGTGAATTCGGGTTTAACGTCGCTTTCAACAATTTTTCAGTCATATCACGACGGTGTCTGGTTGCGACAGGGAGCTCAATGCTCTCTTTTATAGTGCTGCCTCACTGAAGTATCATGTCCCAGATACATGATACCACACCCAGTCACATTTTCCTGACACTGGGTCGACCAGTCCTAGCTCTACCCCGTAAATCTGAGTGCCAAGCAGGGAGCAGCTTGTACCATTTTTAACGACTTTGATATGTCTCGGCCCGGGATCGAACCTGAGAAGGGTTGAATCATGGACAGACCACATAAAACCGATTCCGCCCCCGCCCCTCGGGGCTTGAAGAAACAGACTGGGCTGCATGGTGCTTCCATGCAGAGCTGAAACTGACCACACATAACGTAAACACGTCTATACAAATACATTATAAATTTTACCTCCAAAAAAGGAAATTTTTAAGATGAAAAAGTGTGGTATTTTTCTTATTTCTGTTCAAAATATAGACTTTTGGTACACGTTAGGCGGTTCTAACCGGTACCCACATTCTATATTTTAGAGCGGAAATAAGTGAAAAAAGGTCGCCCAGCCCCCAACCCCCCTCTCTTAACCCCAGTTTTACAAAATAAAAGTGGGGTTCAAGGGGGATCAGAGTTATATAAGCGTATTTTCCCGATGCCCTAGTACTTGTAAACAGCTTGGAAGGACTAAGCCTGCCCAGGCAAAGTGGTGTGAGTCCCACCGTCCACTGCATATAAGCCTTTTGGTTACTTGGGCGACAGGGCTTGAGGTTTCATTTCACCTCAGAGTCGGTAAACGACCCACAAAATTGGAAGCAACATCTCCAAAATGACCTGCATAGTGTTGACAGGGACGTTAAACCTCAATTCAAATAAGACTCCATAAAACCGAGCTTTGCATATTCAAATATTGTATGAGTTCTTGTTTCTGAAGGGACCCCATAGGAACAGCGTTTTGAATATGTCGTGGGGCTACTTTGTGACCAATGTTTGCCCGCACAATTTGAGATCGAGTGTGATCCTTCAATTACACAGGTTTTATAGTATATAAAGCATTTTTCATGGTTTATGCAGTGAAATGGAAACTAAACCATCATATTTTCTATTGTCTCCATCCATTCAAGAAGAAGCAGAGATTTTTGACAGATCGCGGGAAAGTTGTTGGCCGCCTACATCAATGTGTAATTTACGAAAGAGCATTAGGGCCAGGTATACTTTTTTTCTTTTGATAGGTATCTCGAAATTTCGACTTAGTATCTCGAAATTTCGACTTATTATCTCGAAATTTCGACTTAGTAACTCGAAATTTCGACTTATTAACTCGAAATTTCGACTTAGTATCTCAAAATTTCGACATAATAACTCGAAATTTCGACTTAGTATCTCGAAATTTCGACTAAGTAACTCGAAATGTCGACATACTATCTCGAAATTTCGACTTAATAACTCGAAATTTCGACTTATTAACTCAAATTTTCGACTTAGTATCTCGAAATTTCGACTAAGTAACTCGAAATTTCGACATACTATCTCGAAATTTCGACTTAATAACTCGAAATTTCGACTTATTAACTCGAAATTTCGACTTAGTATCTCGAAATTTCGACTTACGAGATATTAAGTCCTATACACACAGTTAATGTTAAACACCCCCGTTTCATTAGACCCCGCTTTGAAAACAAGTTTACATCAAGCAGATTATGCAAATTATGTGATAACATTGTGCGACTAGGGTCATTATCGGCTTACTTGTATCGTGTAAACGCCAATGACCTTTCTCGGTGTATTTTTCACATGTTATTTTATTATTCTTTCTCTCTATATTGGCCAATGTTAATTTTATCAAATATTTCTCAAGAACTATGCAAACTAGAGGCCCAAATGTATCATGTAAGAGACAGAGGGTTTTCTGTCTCACCAGGACCTCGCGCATTCAATCCCGTTTCACGGCCCCCGCCCATCGGTCGCGCATTCAATCCCGTTTCACGGCCCCCGCCCATCGGGGCTTGAAGAAATTGATGGGCTGCATGGGGCCTCAATGCAGAGCTGAAATCCGATTGCACACGAGTACTGGTAAACCGCCTAGAGGATCTAAGCCTGCCCAGGTAAAGCGGTGCGTGTCGGACCGTCCATGCTTATAAACCCTATTGGTTTCATTTTTGATTGAATTTGAGGTTTAACGCCCCGTCAACACTGTAAAGGTCATTTTGGAGACGTTGCTTCCAACTCAACGTTGGGTAAAAATACCACAAAAGTGGAAGCAACGTCTTCCAAATGACCTATACAGTGTTGACGGGGACCTTAAACCTCAAATCAAACAAACAAATTCAACCCCGTTTCAGTAAAATAAAAGCGGGCTAAAAGTCATATTGACAGTTTTTTTTTCGGTATCAAACTTTCTCATCGTGTGCTTTAAAAATCATGTATAGATCAAAGCACTGACAGCACGGGTGGGTCGATTGTCTTCGAGTGTGGATTTGAACATGTTTCGTTTATCCTTTAAATTCCTATACTATAAGCAAAACGTGTAGATCCTGATCAGACGCCGCGCTTGGGTCGATTAATTATCAATTGACTAAGAGTTGCTAACTACAAAAGCTTCCTGCCTTCTATTGACCTCGTGACTATCATTGGCCATGTTCAAAATCCAAGTACCAGTTATTTATAGCAGCGCTATAGTCTTTCCTTGTGACGTCAGTGCGCCATGTAGACTGGGCCGGTGAACATGGACATTGCAAACAGTGAAGACCCTGATCAGACGGCGCAGAAGAGAGCTTCATTAAATAACCGATACGTTCATGGTGTAGATGGTCAGCGATAGTCACGTGGACAATAGCAGGCGAGATGCTTCTGTAGGTAGTTACTTTGGGTCGAATGAAAAAAATCGACCCAAAAGATGGTAAACTATGCAACACGAACACCATGACTAACTTAACAAAGCAACAACCGGACAGAAAATGCGGATTCAGAATACGTTGCGTGTTCAAAATGTATCATTTTGACAGAGCAGCAGATTCCTAGACCCTTCGTTTCATCTCATCGGTCAGACGTCGAAATTGATGGCTGGTCAGCACTAGCCACGCGTGTGTGTGGTGGTGGGGGTGGGGGTGGGGGTGGGGGGGGCGTGGGGGTGTTCAATGTTCTGTATTCGACGCCCAAGAATCTCCCAAATATGTTCCAGGGGATTCAAATCCGGGCTTCTAGCTAGCCAAGCCAATGTCTCGACTCCGTAACGGCGGGGTTTAGCACACAGGTCTAGTGGCAAATGATTCGTTCTCGAAATGAGGCATCACTTCTGGCGCTAAACATGCAAAAATATCCAAACTCCATATTTAAACCGTGATGTTGTGGAAAGTTGGTTCTGAGATCTGAGGTCTTCTTTCAACTCTGAGTTGACCATAACAAGATTCCTGTTTTGGCTAATCCCTATTCAGAGTTGAATGCAAAGCGCAGATCATAGAGTCATTTTCGAGTTAGTATGGCAAACTTTCGGAACAGTAAGTCGAAATTTCGAGTTAGTATGTAGAAATTTCGAGATAGTAAGTCGAAATTTCGAGTTATTAAGTCGAAATTTCGAGATAGTAAGTCGACATTTCGAGTTATTAAGTCGAAATTTCGAGTTGCTAAGTCGAAATTTCGAGATATTAAGTCGAAATTTCGAGTAACTAAGTCGCAATTTCGAGATACTAAGTCGACATTTTGAGTTATTAAGTCGAAATTTCGAGTTACTAAGTCGAAATTTCGAGATATTAAGTCAATTTCGAGTTACTAAGTCAAAATTTCGAAATTTCGAGATACTAAGTCGAAATTTCGAGTAACTAAGTCGAAATTTCGAGATACTAAGTCGAAATTTCGAGTTACTAAGTCGAAATTTCGAGATACTAAGTCGAAATTTCGAGTTATTAAGTCGAAATTTCGAGTTACTAAGTCGAAATTTCGAGATAGTAAGTCGAAATTTCTAGATACTAAGTCGAAAATTCGAGATACTAAGTCGAAATTTCGAGATAGTAAGTCGAAATTTCGAGTTACTAAGTCGAAATTTCGAGATACGAGTCAAAAAAAAAAAAAGTTAAAGTGGCCCTAATGCTCTTTCGTAGTAATTGAAACTTACGTGCTAATCTTCGTGAAAATTTCCGTCAAAATTACGACTTCATCCGAAGTTAAATACTTAGCTAAGAAAATGAAATAGGTGGCTTTCGAATGCACTTTTTAAGGAAATACTTTACTAAGATAAGAATTCCTCCTTAAATCGTTAAGTCGACCTTAACTTAAGTAACGATTGTAATCCTGGGCCCTGATATGATAAAGTAAGTAAATCTTAAATATACTTAGTCAAAAAAGTAACTATACCAACTTCCGGGTGAAACTCACTAGATATCTGGCAGCTATTGAGCTAAATTTGGATGTAGACATGTTAATCGAACGTTTAGCTAGAGCATGCCTAAACTTGCATTTGCTCATACCTTTCTGCTCCAGAGTTGTCTTGCAATATGTGTCTAGAAAGATTTTGGTAGAAAATGGACATTGCGCATGCGCAGAAATCTCTTTTTTATCTAAGATGGAAGAAAATATCGTCTGAACATCGGATAACACCTTACTTTTGCAATATCTCATGATCTCGCATTATAAGCGAGGTTTTAATTTGTGAAATTCTCAAATGATCTCCCTTGCAATTAAAAGTATAGCAATTTTCGAACTGCTGTAATTTTTATTCCTATCAAACACTTTTTGCCATTTTTCAAACAAACGCTTTGTTTCCACTATTGCTGTTCATCATAATGGTAAAAAATACAAACAAAAACGAATGGGGCTTTTACACGATAAAATTCGTCTTCTTACCAAAACATAACAAACTTCATGTATTTTTTTTTTCTGTAGTAGCTATAGTAAAAGAAGCAATTTTACGTATAGGAACTTTTTTGACTGAGTATATATCGTCAATAACATCTGCACGATACTTGAATAAAATCGGCATTAATCTCAATATTTATCCAATCTATCTATCTATCTATCTATCTATCTATCTATCTATCTATCTATCTATCTATCTATCTATCTATCTAATCTATCTAGTGATCGCAGGATTGATCCCGGGCTTCTCCAGACTTTCGGATGAGTCTTTAAACCGAGGTTCCGTCTTCGTGTGACCTAAGCTGTTGGTGGAACACACGAAGACTGTTCAAATATGAATGCAAGTAGAACGTTTTCTCATGCACTAATGCGAAAATCACCTGGAAATAAATATCACAGCGTAGAAAAATATTTTACCTATACATTGTCGGTATTCGACTGGAGACATTTCGTGGAGCACGACTGAGCTCCGCCCATGATGCGCAGTGGAAAATTGTGCTCCACGTTTTTGTTCCAGTCAAATGTGAACCGTGCTTCCAGTTTGATGCCTAAAGCAAGAAATTGAAAAACTAATGTGACTGTTTTATATTTTAGCATTCTTGTATGTCCCTCGGTTGCACAGAAAGCAATGACCTATACAGTGTTGACGGGGACGTTAAACCTCGAATCAAACAAACAAACAAACAGAAAACAAATTATCAAATATATTCGTATATATGCTCTATACATATTGCTTGAATTCAATAATCCTTATCGACGAATCTCGTGGCGCAGTTCAAATCACAGTGGATGTTTATTTCTTTCTTTCTTTCTTTTTTTATTTAAACATATTTACTGTTATTATCACTTGCACGTTTGTAGATTTTTTGTCAAAAACTGAAAAAAAAAACAAAAAAAAAAAAAAAAAAAACAAATGTGTTTTAAAATGATATTTAATTCATTCTGATTAGTTCGCCGTCATTTAGCTCTTTTTAGGGGCAAAAACAGCAAACTGAAATTGTTTTGTGAAACAGAAGCACTAAAATGAGATTTCTTGTTTAGTGGTTCATAGGGACACTTTCTTGTTGTCTTTTAATTGTTGTAATCTGTTGGGCTCTTTTGAAAAGAAATCGACATTTTGGGTCAAATAGTGTGTTATTAAAATTTCATTTTTGATAATTGCCTTCATTCAACTTAGGACACCATAGGCGAGCTATGTTGTCTTCTGACAACCCCATTTTATCCCCTCGCAACAACGTTGTGACGGGGATATAGCATCGGTACCTTGCGTCCATGTGTGTGTTTGTGTGTGTGTGTGTGTTAGTGTGTGTGTCCGTCCCGAACCTTGTGAACACGATAGCAGACACAGTTTTAATCGTAGAAGCTTCCTGCCTTCCACAAATGTTTCCCATGGAAAGACGACGACCCCTATAGGAGCTTTTTTCGTGACGCACCTCCGCTTCTAAAAATAGAACGGGAAAAGCCCTAGCCGTCAACGTCGTATATGCTTCAAGGCAGTGGGACAGATAAAGTGTTAATTACAGCGCAAATTTAATTTTTGACGACTTCTAATGTAAGATAATAGGACAAACACCGATATGCTATCAGGTGTGAAATTTCGCATTACGAAAACATGCCTATACAACTATATTATCAATTTTTCGGGGGGGGGGGGGGGGGTGGGGGGGGGGGGGGAGGGAATTTTAAGATGAAAAATTGTGATATTTTTTTTTATTTCTGCTCGAAACATAGATTGCGGGGACTCGATAGAACCGCCTCTACGAGATAAAGATTTTTAATTTTTTGCCCGTTTTTGTTTTTTTAACATTTAATCATTTTGTGCATTAAGTACAGGCGGTTCTATCGAGTACCCAAAATCTATGTTTTGAGGCGGTTCTATCGAGTACCCACAAACAGGAATAAGAAAAATTAATGTTTACCTCTGTAAACCCCAGTTTTACTATATAAAAGTGGGGTTTGAGGGGTCAAAATCGCATAGGCGTGTTTTTCATGATGGCAAATCCCTAGTCTTATGTTTTAATTAACTGCTCTTCAAGATATATTGTACAAACGACCCAACAGGGTCCTCTCTCTCTCTCTCTCTCTCTTTCTCTCTCTGTCTCTCTGTCTCTCTCTCTCTCTCTCTCTCTCTTAGCGTACCAGCACTTAGCGAGCGTAGGTAAATGTAAATTACAGTTTCCACGTCAACCGACATGTAACGTGTCAACAACGTCGTGTTTACAGCAAACAAACATCAAAGCGATGCACTTAATTTGACTTTGCAACGTCGATGAAACGTCAGAACGTTGCGTTGGCGATAATACGGCGTTGCTTAATAAGATGTCATTTGCCCAGTGCTCGGACCCATCAAGACTCATAGTTGGCCATCCAAACCACGAAAAAATACTTCTGATGGCAAAATTGAGTAGAGTTTGGCATCCATGCTAATTGTGTTCTTTAGTGTGTTGCAAAATTGATAGGGGTGGATGCCACTTCTGAAAATGCCCCTGAGCCTCAGAATTAGGTCAAAGGTCAAATGAGTGCAAAAATACAATAAAATTTGTACATACTGGTATTTGTACCCTCTCTCTATCTAAACAGACCAAATAAATTTAGTTAAAACACCAGCAATGTACTAAGGACATATTACTTATGCATTATATGTGAGAAAAGAAGTTATATCATAAATTTGGTCAGGGTCAAAGGTTATTTAAGTACACATTTTCTTTAAATATGCATCAATATTTATTGTACAAAGAGATATCTAGTATGTCAACTGAAATAAAGTCACATGAGTTGCCATTTCCTTATCTAGGAAGCATAAAACCCAAACATTATACAAACAGCATAATGGCCGACCTAATCGGCCGTAGGGCAAAGGTCATTTAAGTACATATTTGGCAAAATATGTTTATTTTGCAAAATACGTTGATTCTTCACATGTCATCCATTATTATAAGTAACATTCCAAATCGTCTGAGTTCTTCCTAAACGTCACAATGATATCTGAAGGATATAGTATATGATGAAGATATATCTAATAATAGCACAACTGGGTCATCGTCAAAGGCCACGTGCAGCTGCCGTAAAACACTTTTTTTGGCGGTCATTTTATTTTGGCGCTATTTGCAGTCAAGGAAGAATAAGGCCAAAATAAAAATCCGCCAATAAATCTTAAAATAGTGCAAGAGAAGATATTCTACACATCACAATTATGATGTGTCAGTTAGTCATAGACATCATCAGTGACAAAAGAAAAAGTGTAGTTACTTTTTTAGAAGTCGAAATAAAGAAAGACAATGTCCTAGTCATAAGACATCTCAAAACTGCTGAATGAAAACAAACACACCTTGAGAGTTATTGTCAAAATTGTGGATATAATAAGTAATTGATTGATGGCTTTAACTGTGAGCTCAATAGGATGTGCAAACCAATCAGATAAGAGCAAAGAGATACACCTCCGGACAGACATTTGGATTGTCAAGGCAGCACATTAGGTTAATCATGCGGTGAACACAAAACTTTTAATTAATTACCACAGTTTCTGCATGACGCTGTTGATGATCAATGCTTTTTTTGTCATCCTACAGGGCTTTGGAGATTCGACCTATTTTTTTTTTCTTTGGAAATCGAAAATCCGCCGAAATATAAATCCACGAAAAGGTCTACTCATAAAAAGCGTTAAAATTTGCGACCACTTAATTTAAGTGTTTAACAGTATTCAAAGTTTGTATTTTACAAGTAAGAGCCGTTCAGATCACTACAATGTAAAGGGTAACAGCTCGCGTTTGCGCCCATATGATTTAGTGTTTTTACTTCAACATTGACAAGTCTATGCAATGCAAACCAAATAGAGGTTTCTCCGATATCACTGATACTAGCTTTCTTCCGCATAATCTAAAATGATAGACCTGATCATATATAAATAACAAGCCATTTTAACTTCATAGCTCGACTTCTAGATATTTTGATGATTTATTAAATATTGAAAATACCTGTTTCGATGGTTTGATCAGTCAAATTTACCCCCAGAACTTCAGTTAAATAAAACATTTTTTTTCTGATACCGAGGCCCCGTTTTTGGATTTACATCTGTCTATTGTTACACGTAGATGGGTTTGGTTCCTGCAAAAATTTATGACAAATGTGATGGTTTTGAATTTGAGATTGTAAATTTTCCTTTGTTGGTCGGTGATGTTCCTCGCGCGGTATCCTATGGGCATTTATATTTCGTAATTAATTCGATTTGCCAGAGTGTCTAGTCATGTAACTGACTTCAATACTCGTAATAAATTGTTAACTGCTAAACTTCTTAATCAGGGTTATCGGTATCAAAAACTATGCAAAACCTTTTCAAAATTTTATTGACTTCATTCCGATTTAATTTCAAACTCGACGTTGGACTTAATCTTTTGTGCAACAAGGTCTATCCAACACGAATTTTATAGTGACTTAGTGTGTAAATTCAGAAAAAAATATAATTGCAATGACTTCAGCACCCAATTTCGTAAAACCATTCTTCGATATAAAAAGGATTGTTTTTTATGTTTAACATTCCCGTGAACACTGTAGAGGTCATTTTGGAGACGTTGCTTGAGGTGAAATGACAACACAAAATAGAAGTGGAGGCAATGATCAGGAATCGATACAATCAACCCACAGCTCCAATCAGAGACACCAAAGGGAAAGAAACACAACCATGAAACAAAAGACATAATGGAAACATCAATAGCGGAAAGTCAAAAGGACAGTTACTTTCCCAAAAATGGCCAATAGGCTATCCAAAATAAAATAATATAAGAGACACAAACACCCAAAGACAAACCTTAACAAAAATAAACCGCGACAGAAGAACCGCCTTGGAACGGTCAGTGGAAACGAATTACACTGGGGGGGCTTAAATCGATTTTACGTGGCCACAATCCTCGCCCTTTGATTTAGACAAATAATTTGTTCAGTCCGCATGAAGGCCTCCTAACTCATCAGTGCAACATCTCCGTGAACACAAATAATCAAACAACCACAGAGAGAGATGACAAGCCTTGTCGCCCAATGAAACCAATAGGGTTTATAAGCATGGACGGTCTGACTCGCACCGCTTTGCCAGGGCAGACCCAGGTCCTCTAAGCCATTTACCAGTATTCATGTGCGGGCGGTTTCAGCTCTGCGTGGAAGCATCATGCAGCCCATCTATTTCTTCAAGCCCCGATTGTGTGCAACATAAATGTCATTCGACAGAATACATGCATGGGATTTAACCCAATCACGGTTGGCAACTTTGCTTCCCCCTTTAATTGTACGCTGGTGGGTCAGGCCTCAGATTCTACGTTGCTTCCAATTTTTTGGGACTTTGCCCGACATTGAGATGAAATGGAGTCTCAAGCCCTGCCGCCCAATGAAACCAATGTAGGGTTTATATGCATGCACGGTCAGACTCGCACAACTTTGCCCTGGCAGGCCTCAGATTCTATGACGGTTCCAGCGTAAAGACTTACTGACAATTAGAAAGAATTTAATTTTATGTAATGTTGGTATGTGCCTGATGCTCCGTCTCTGGTCGGGTCCATCGGAGTCTAACTGTTGGTTTTCTTTTGCTCCAGCATTTCAGTGGTTTCTTGCTGTCCAGTCCTCACCGTTGTTTCATATCTGTGGTTGTTTGATTTTTGTGTTCTCGGAGATGTTGCACTGATGAGTTAGGAGGCCTTCATGCGGACGGAACAGATTATTTGTCTAAATCGCGACGGAAGTAAGGAGGAAGATTACAGCTGCATAAAATTGATTTAACCCCCCGTCAGTTGAATTGGTTCCACTGACCATTCCAAGGCCGTTCTTCTGTTTTTCGTTTGTCATTGAGTGCGTGTATTGCTTATATTTTTTTGTTTTGGATAGCCAATTGGCCATTTTGTGGGAAAGTAACTGTCCTTTTGGCTTTCCGCTATTGATGTTTCAATTGGGGTCTAGTTATTTCATTTTTGTGTTTCTTTCCCTCTGGTGTCATTGATGGGAGCTTTGGATTAATTGAATTTATTCCTGATCATTGCATTCACTTCTATTTTATAAGGAAAGTGAATAACTGTCCAACAGCCATCTTTGATACCAACTTAAGGAATTCAAATCTATCTTTTACAATCAAATACACGTAACAAATGTATTTTTTTTTATTTATTTATTTTTTTTTTTTTTGATGATAAATACTTGTCATCAACACAGCCTTATGCTAAATATGACAAAATGTGATCAGAAAACATCCATATTTCACCAGTTTTGTTCTTAAATGACCCCTGACCTATAAGACTTACATACTTTGAGGGCACATTTAAAATAATTTTCCATTGTTCACTGCACTTGAATAGTTTTATGGTGATTTTAAGCAAGCATTTTCCCCAAATATACGTTAAAAGAGAGTTATGAGTAATTTCAGGTTTATTTTGCACTCATTTGACCTTTGACGTACTTCTGAGCCTCGGACGCATTTTCTGATGTGGCACCCACACCTATGATTGTTGACACACATCATTTAGCATGGGTGCTATACTCTACTCAATTTTGTCATCAAAAGTAAAAATATCAATCTTTTTTGCATCTGCTTAGTCACGCATAAAAATTATCTAGTGCCGATTATCCGAGATGCGACATTTTAATTAAGGGGGTAAGGTTAAAGTTTGATGTCTAATTGTCTAATACAAAGAAATGTGTTAAAATTGGTCCTGCTCATAATAGAGTAACAGTTTAATGCTCGAAATATCGTTTTATATCCCCTTTTCTTTTTTAACAATGGCTGTCTATGTCGTAAAAGATAAAACATGATTAAAACCGGCCTGGTGACCCGGTTCAGTCAGCTGGGGTGGGGACTGACTAAAAAGACATGTCGACGGACAGGATAGCTCACCGGGAGTCGCGCTTTGACTTAGTTGCGCAAATGCAATGTTTCAGACCCATGGCAGAAACAAAGTCACAAAGAAAGAATCCAGTGCTATATCAATATCGTGGATCATCGATGATTCAAGTCTGTAACATTATTATCCCTTTTTATCCTATTTAACCCATATACACGTTCTCAGGCAGATTTTCTAATCAAATAAACGTAAAAAATGTATTTTTAATATTTTTATAATAAATACTGGTCATTAACACATCTTTATACTGAATATGACAAAATTTGATCAAAAAACATCCATTTTTCACGAGTTTTGCACTTAAATGACCCCTGACCTATAAGACTGACATACTTTGAGGGTACATTTAAAATAATTTTTCATTGTTCACTGCACCTGAATAGTTTTGTGGTGATTTTAAGCAAGCAATTTCCACAAATATGTGTTAAAAGAGAGTTATGAGTAGTTTTATGTTTATTTTGCACTCATTTGACCTTTGACCTACTTCTGAGCCCCAGACGCATTTCCAGACGTGGCATCCACCCCTATGATTGTTGACACACATCAAGGATTACATTTAGCATGGGTGCCATACTCTACTCAATTTTGCCATCAAAAGTAAAAATATCAATCTTTTTTGGGATTGGATGGCCAACTATCAGTGGGATTGGAACATTAAATTCAAAACAAACGTAGAACACCCTTTCAGTGCATGAGAATGAAACACTCCTTCGCAAGTGCAAGATTTTACAGTAAAATCAGGTAGATCAACCTGCCCAGCCCTTAAATTACCAGGAACCCCAAAACGGGTATCCTGGCAAACAGTGCAGGCCCAGATCAGGGTCTACACTGTTTGCAAAGTCAAGCCAATTTCCAAACAAATTTTGAAGAAAACACAACCTGACACGCCTAAATTTTGAAATGGACTCCTGCTAAATATAAGGCAGAAGATTCCATTATTTGGTACAGAAAGGATTAATGGCTTATTAGCTTAGCTCCACAATATCTTCGTGGATACACGGATCAGTCAAACCTCTCTCATCTCAACGGTCATGTGACATTGACGTGAGTTGGAGTGGGTGTCGACGGCATGACGTCGAGTCAACGTTTTCTCGACGACCGTCTTTCAGTCCACTCATTAGCTTTTTTTCGACTGTCAGTATGTTTATTTTTCTGTCTGTTCGTCCGTACGTCTGTTATTCATTCATTCAGTAAGTCGGTCGGTCTGTCGTCTGTCAGTCAAACCTCTCTCTCTCTCTCTCTCTCTCTCTCTCTCTCTCTCTCTCTCTCTCTCTCAACGGCCATGTGACGTTGAAGTGAGTTGGAGTTGGTGTCGACGGCCTGACGTCGAACCAACGTTGACTCGACGCCCGTCTGTCAGTCCACTCATTAGTTGTTTTCTACTGTCAGTATTAGTTTATTTTTCTGTCTAACTGTCCGTCCGTTCATCTGTTAGTCAGTCATTCAGTCAGTCGGTCTGTCTGTCGTCTGTCTGTCTACTGTCAGTTTCTCAGTCAAACCTCTCTCTCTCGTTTCTCTCTCTCTCTCTCTCTCTCTCTCTCTCTCTCTCTCTCTCTCTCAACGGCCATGTGACGTTGAAGTGAGTTGGAGTTGGTGTCGACGGCCTGACGTCGAACCAACGTTGACTCGACGCCCGTCTGTCAGTCCACTCATTAGTTGTTTTCTACTGTCAGTATCAGTTTATTTTTCTGTCTAACTGTCCGTCCGTTCATCTGTTGGTCAGTCATTCAGTCAGTCGGTCTGTCTGTCTACTGTCAGTTTCTCAGTCAAACCTCTCTCTCTCTCTCGTTTCTCTCTCTCTCTCTCTCTCTGTCTCTCTCTCTCTCTCTCTCTCTCTCTCTCTCTCTCTCTCTCTCTGTACATGATGTTTGGTTGAAATAAAATATTGTTTAAACCCAAACAGACGTTGTCTAACTTCACTTCTAGACAGATCGTTGGACATTTTTGTAATTGCACATGTAGACAGATCGTTGGGCATTTTTGTAATTGCACATGTAGACAGATCGTTGGACATTTTTGTAATTGCACATGTAGACAGATCGTTGGACATTTTTGTAATGCACATGTAGACAGATCGTTGGACATTTTTGTAATTGCACATGTAGACAGATCGTTGACCATTTTTGTAATTGCACATGTAGACAGATCGTTGGACATTTTTGTAATTGCACATGTAGACAGATCGTTGGACAGTTTTCTCAATAGACAGACAGACAGACAGACAGACAGATAGATAGATAGATAGATAGATAGATAGATAGATAGATAGATAGATAGATAGAGATAGATAGATAGATAGATAGATAGATAGATAGATAGATAGATAGATAGATAGATAGATAGATAAATAAATAGATATAGATAGATAGATAGATAGATAGATAGATAGATAGATAGATAGATAGATAGATAGATAGATAGATAGATAGATAGATAGATAGATAGATAGAAGTCCTGTCCGTATGTGATAGCTATACTTGGATAGCGAATAACGAAAAGTTACGTAAAAACCTATTTTGTAAGTAAGCTTTCGTAAGCCATTGACATGGGTCATTCACGAAGAGATTTTCGTCAATAACAAACGGATCCAGGATAAATGAATTTCAGTAATAAAAGCAAAATATCATTCTTTCCTTCTCGAGGCATTATTTCAATGTAAACGGGTATATTTTCTCTCAAAATGTCTGAATATTGTTAGCATTTTAAGTTCCGCCAATACATTTGAATAGCGATGGCCGTTTCAATTGACGGCCAGTGTTCTGCGCATGCGCAAGAATGACGTCATAAACGGAATCTCTAAAACCTCCTATTGATTGTTTGAAGGTCAAGGGTAAAAAATCAAGGCTACAATGGCCGTGGCATTAAAAACCTTGTGAACAGGATAGAAGACAAATAGATCATCCTAGAATCTTCAAACCTTCCACAAATTTCCCCATTGAAAGTCAATGAAGCCTATTTCTTTTCAAGGTCAAGGTCACAATGAACTTGACCTTAAAAACATTGTGAACACGATAGAAGACACATTTATCATCATAGAAGCTTCAAACCCTCCATAAATATTCCCCATGGAAAGACGATGAACGCTATTGATTTTCAAGATCAAGGTTCAAAGGTCAAGGTCACAATGAACTTGACCTTAAAAACCTTATGAACAGGATAGAAGACACAGTTATCAGCGTAGAAGCTTCAAACCTTCCACAAATTTTCCCCATGGAAAGACGATGAACCCTATTGATTTTCAAGGTCAAGGGTCGGAGATCAATGTCACAATGGACTTGACCTTAAAACCTTATGAACAGGATAGAATACACAGTTATCATCGTAGAAGCTTCAAACCTTCTACAAATGTTTCCCACGGAGAGACGATGAACCGTATTGACTTTCAAGGTCAGTGGTCAGAGGTCACGGTCACAATGGACTTGACCTTAAAACTCTTATGAACAGGACAGAATATACAGATATCATCGTAGAAGCTCCAAACCTTCATGTCGATGAATGGTATGCTGTTGCGAGGGGATGCTACGCTTGCGTTGCCTTGTTTGTTTTGTTGAGATTATTTCACTTATATCTAACCGATCGTTAATCACAGGTTGGCGAAAATCGAAGCCGGCATCCCCGGAGAAAAACCACCCGACCTCCGGTTGGCGTCTCACATGTGGCCCTAGCCAGTTTCGAAACACAGCCGTGAGAGAGCTATGATTAACAGTCATAAGGTAAAGATGCACCTCCAAGCCAATCATTTATAATCAGATAGATCCAAGCCGTGTCTTAGCTCCATATTAACAGCAAATGACAAGCACAATAAATAGCTTAAGTTCCGTACTTGTTTATAAAACTTGTATTATGGTTACTTTCTAAAATTGCACCGAGGCCTCGGGCCAATGCAGCAGACCTCGGACCTGTACCTGGGTCAATGCGAAATTACTTGATCAATGACATTATATTATAAGCCAGTTACTTATATTTTTATCTCTTTACAAACCAAAGTATGTCTTGTTACAATGACCTCCAATTGTTTATTATAGATATATATAATTTGATTTATAGATATCTATTATAAAATTATAGATATCTCGTAAAATTATAGATATCTCGAAATTGTGTTAAATAGTAAAACGGCACGCCATATAATTTTCTATGTTCAGGCGTATTAATTCAGTCACGTGACTGATTTCACGCTCTTTTTGAAACGTGGTCGTTGTGCTCCACGAAATTGTTCGAAATTTCACGAATCTCCCAGTCGAACACAAAACGTGCTCCACGCTTCAGTTCGTGGACCACGAAATCACCAGTCGAATACCGCCATTGATACCAAACCTGTTAAAATCCGTGCACTTTAGCCATGTATATCGTTCAATTAACACGGCCTACTCTTGTATACTAATACAAAACATGGTTGGAAGAAGGTCAGAGTACGCCGTTGAAATACGGTCCTATATTAAGAATCGTTGTATTCTTGGTATACGGCGCAAAGACATTTTTGATGAAATATGTTCGGTTTATGGGCATAATGAAATGTCTTTTCCGACAGTTTTTCGTTGGTGTAAGAAATTCAGCTGTGGGCTAGGCTCAACAGAAGATGCACCACATGATCGTCGGCCGAAAAGAGCAACATCTGCCAAGATGGTTGCTAGAGTGAAAGAAATAGTTGCTACCGGTGCACGATACACCACTAGGCAAATAGATAGTATGGTTGTCATCTCATTAGGAGCAGCTCATACAATTCTGAAACGGGATTTGAAAATGAGAAAGATCTGTGCTAGATGGATTCCCCATCTGTTGACAGATTAGCAGAAAAAGACACGCGTTCAGTGCGCCAAGAAGTTGCTTAAAAAGTTTCCAAATTACAATGCACGGTCTTTCGCTAATGTCGTCACAGGTGACGGGACATGGGTTCACTTTTTTGAGCCAAAACGAAAGATTCAGAACAAAATATGCGCAACAAAGTATTGCAAAAGACCATGCATTGCAAAGCGGACCATGAACGTCAAGAAGGTAATGTATGCCATATTCTTTTCAAATCAGGGCCCTGCTATTCAGGTTGCTGTGCCCTGGGTGTTTTGCAATGGTTGATATTTTGAGATAGCTAATAAACCCTAGAGTGAGGCAGCAGTATGAGGCAAAGAAAACAAACACTTAAGAAATGAAATTTATTTTTCTGCTGTTCATGATAGTTCGAACGCGGTGGGTTGGCTGCAAAGTAAATGCACCACGAAGGGTTCATGTAAACTTTGCATGCGACTCGCTGTCGTTCATACTTTCATGAAAAGCAGAAAAATTAAGTTTATTTTTTTAATAATTACATTCTTTGCCCCTCATCGCTGGGCGAAAAAAATACTTATAGGGCAATTTTTGTAAACTGAAAAAAAAAAACAACAAAAAACATTTACACACGGTTTTTTTTCTACAAAGGGAGGAACAGCGTTGACCTCACCAACGCCCGTAGAGAACCATGGCTTAGAATGACGTCACTTGACGTCACTGAAAATCATGTGACACGATGCGTTCATGGAAGTATGAACTACATTGTTTTCTATGTGTTTACATTACATTTTTTATTTTATTTATGAGCCGGATAAAGTACATACCCTATCAGTTGAGCATGAAAAAAAGTTTTATAATCCTTGGGCCAGGTTGGTGCAGTTTAGGTCTGTACACCGTTCTTTCTACCTCTGGAATGAACAGTACACAATATTTCCATGCCCCTCTACTTAATCTTAAGACCTCCACAAATTTCTTCCAAATATCTAAGAGAGAGAGAGAGAGAGAGAGAGAAAGAGAAAGAGAGAGAGAGAGAGAGAGAGCAAACATTAGACAAAATACATGTTGAAACGCTTTTTCCTCACAAAGAAAAAAAAAAAAAGAAGGAAAAATCCTACAGGCCTATTGGCACCAAAACAGCCATTGTGGGGCTTGCAGAAATATATGGACTGCATGATGCTTCCACGCAGAGCTGAATCCGGCCTGCAAACTAGTACTGGTAGCCTGTCCAGGAACCGCGGTGCGAGGCGGACCGTCCATGCTAATAAACCCTATTGGTTTCATTGGGCGACAGGGCTTGATATGTCATTTCATCTCAATACCGGGTGAAAATCCCAAGAAATTGGAAGCAACGCCTCCAAAATGGCCTTTACAGTGCTGACGGGGACGTTAAACCTCAAATCAAACAAAATAAAATTTAGGCAACAGCATTAGAACAGATGTTTAAAGTCGTCAGTCATTCCGACCACTATATGAATCCAAATTTGTAAAACAATTTCAAGTTATTTCTAGCCGTATCTCTTAACTTATATTCTGAACCATTTGGCTGCTGCATATGTTTTTGCTTAGCTAACCGTTGCCGTGTACCGGGAACGAGCGTTTAAACACAAGGCGACGACGTCATGTGCACACGTTCTTTAGCACTGTGCCAAAAACACATAACACAGATATTATACGATACCAGTTGTGCGAGAAACTGACAAACATTTCCCTTCAATGCGGAACACTCTCGCAATCTCCTCGATAACGAGGGTTGTGCCCGTCCCAGCCTGGACATATACAAGACAGTTGTGTCTTGTTTTTATCAGATCTAAGGCCGTCTTCTGCTTTTCAGTAAACTTTTTTATGTCCTTTTCTGCGCATGTGTCAAGTTACAGCGGCTGAATTGGAAGTTGACCGCAAAGCGATACAGTACAATATTCCCAGAGCACAGCCCATTATACGTAGAAACAACATACAGTTATCTTATCTGCGTATACGTGTATACGTAGTCATAGCAGAATATTTTACACTGAAAGAAAAATTCAAAGGAGAAATCAAGGCTATCACACTCCACTGCCGGACGTAGTTTGCAAAGTTCCGGATTATATCTGCAACTTTTGTGTTGTCATAGATGATGAATTTGCTGTTAGTAGTCCAGACAAAGTTGCTACCGCCTTACCACAGAAACAACTAGAAGCCGTTCAAGATGCTGTCCCAAAGGTGGAAATAATTTTCAGTTCAACAGTTACTAAAGCTGACAAGGTTACAAACACGGAATCTATTTCAAAGAGCAAAAAGCTGGAGCAGAAATCAGTTCTTTGTCAGACGGAGGAGTTTCTTCAACTTATTGACCTACAAGAGTTCAGAAAGTCAACTATGTCCACTTTACAAGACTCTTTTGTTGGGGCTTTCGACAAGATTAATGACTCTGTTCGGGACCTTAAAAACAATATAGCCGACGATCAAGATCAGAAGCAGCGCATAGCAAATTTAACTCAAGAGGTCGAAAAACTAAGAGAAAATAGAGAAATCAAAGAAAAGAATGCAGATATGAAATGTCAAAATTGTGAAGATCTCTTGGGTAAAACTAATAGACTGAATAGGGATATAGTCACAGAAAAGGAGAAAAGCCGATCAAGCTTGAACAGTCTAAGAATAGAGAAAGAAGTGCAGGAGGCTAAGTTAAAGGCAGATATCTCTGTTCTCAATCACAGGATGGAGGGTCTACAGAAACAACTTGACATACAAGAATCTGAAGTTGCTACTCTTCAGAGACGTTTAGAGACAAAAAATCAGCTGATTGAAGATTTGGAGCAGAAAACAGGCAGTATGACGAACAAGATTTCTGAATTACAAGATGAAGTCCTGTCATGGAAGCTCAGTAGTGGAGGTGATGGTGATTTTTCAAGCTATCGGACAGTTGCTAGGGGCGGAAAAGATAAAGAGAACATTAATAGTGAAGACGGTGACAGCAATTCCACTGACATAGTCATTCCACCCAAAGACACCACTGGGAGTAAAAAGAATGCAGAGATGGATCAAACTACAAGAAGAAAGGAGGTAGAAATTGTACAAGACAATGTTAATGATAAAGAGACTGTAAATGCTGATGAAACTAAGGATGTAAATAGCAGTATAGGGAAAAACATAAGTCAAGCCAAGAAGAGAGTCTGTGTTGTTGGTACCTCAAACATTAAATACATTTCACCGGCTTACTTAGGAGGAGAAGACTTTACCGTGTCAAAGGTAACAAGATACACGCTTGAAGAAACTTTGGATTACTTTCAAAGACTGCAGCCAGAACAAAATGCAGATGTCTATATTCTTCAGGCAATGTGTAATGATATAAAGACCAAGTCACCAGAATCCTGCTCGGAGTATATTGGAGATATAGTTGATACCATATCTTCCAAATGTAAAGACTCAAAAGTAATTGTATCTTTGGGGCTGCCGAGATCAGACATAGCCTTAAATACAAAGACCGAAAAGACGAATATAATGATTAAAGAGAGGTTTGCTGGAATTGATCAGATAACAGTTTGCGACAATGGAAATCTGTTTTATAGAGGTGAAGCCCAAAGAGGAGTGTTGAATGATGATGGACTTCACTTATCTAGAATAGGAACCAACAAGCTGGCAAAGAACCTCAGGGGAGTCTTGTTTGATATGTTTGATATCCCTTGGATAGTACATGAAACCAAGCCTCTACACAACACTAGTAACAGAAGGGAATATACATACGAAGAGCATGAAAGAAAGCACTGGAACGATGGACGTTATCAAAGGGAAGGCTTAAATCATGGGAGACGTAAATACGGTCAAGATGGTTCATTTGATCGCCAACAGCAAAAACGGTACAGGGAGGATATGGGCGATTATCGTTATCAGTATCGCCGGCCAGCGGGTACTCGAGACTACAGGAACAGGAATGATGACGACAATGATTACCGGGGTTGGTCAAATAACCGCTATTACAATAAACAACACTACAAGCATGATGATAATTATAGACATTCGGATAATTATTATTATCCACGCAACTATGAAAGAGACAGTTCAAGATATTAAAGGACAATATTTCACCAATGCCACTTGATAGCTAATTAATTTTTACATATAAATTACAATTATCAAAGTCAGAGCAGAATGGCATATTACAGTTTTATTGATATTTAATAGTTGATCAATGCCATTATTGATAATGAAAATGATAATTTCTTATCTTGACATTGCATATTCCAAGAAGTGGCAAATTTATATTCAAATATTAACTTACTTTTGTTGGTACACCTTGCACATGTTCCTTTTCCCCATTTGTGGCAGTATTTATTGCATTGCTTGTATAACATGGATCACTTTACATCATCTTCATTCATATCCATCTGCTCATGGAATGTCGGCGGTCTTATTTCAAAATCGTATAATAAGCTAGAAGATCAACATTTTATTGATGAAATCTCGACTTATGACATTATATTCTTAAGTGAAACTCATACTGGAGTAGAAACACATATTGCTATTGAAGGTTTTCAGCATTTTCCTATATGTAGGTCTCTCTCAACCAATAATAGACACTATGGAGGTTTAGCTGTTTTGATAAGAAAATCAATACGTAAAGGCATTAAAATTTTGAAAAACTCAAGCTCTGAATTTCAGTGGGTAAAATTGTTGAAAAGTTTCTTCAATTTAGATCAAGATTTGTTTATATGCTTTTCATATGTTTCTCCGTGTTCTTTTCATAATAAATCTGATCTTGATACTTTGGATGCAATAGAGAGAGATATAAACCGTCACAAAAATGATGGCAATATAATTCTGTGTGGTGACATTAATGCAAGAACAGGCTCAGATCCAGATTTTATTCATGATGATGATGACAAACATGTTCCCTTAGACCCCTATTATATTATAGACTCAGATATTGTACGCCGAAACAGTGAAGACTTGAAAACAGATGACAGGGGTAAGCAATTAAATGATATATGTATTTCTTCAAGGCTAAGAATTTTGAATGGTAGAACATTAGGTGATCTGTTTGGTAAATTTACATGTCAAAAGCCTACAGGTGCAAGTGTCGTCGATTACTTTATTGCGTCAGAAGAACTGTTGAAGGATATTATGTATTTTCATGTTCACCCTTTCTTACCTATATATTCTGATTGTCATAGTAAAATTTCTATTTCCTTAAAATCTTCCCATTTAAGGGAAGAGGTGCATGGGAATACAGCAAGTATGCCTAGTGGTTTCAAATGGAACAAGTTTTCATCAGAAAAGTTCAAAAAAGCACTTCAAAGTAAAGATTTAGCAAGTAAAATAAAGTCTTTTATGGATAAATCTTTTGATGTAATGGATACAGACATTGAACAAGCTTGTAGCATGTTTGAAAACATTGTATTGGATGCTGCAAAAAGTTGTCTTTCGATAAAATCTTCTAAAAAGTCAAAGAAAAAAATCAATAGGTGGTATGATGAAGATCTGTATGTTAAAAGAAGAAATATAAATTCAAAAGCTAAATTAATGTTTAAAAATCCTTTTGATAGATCTTTAAGAAACTCATATTACAAACAGCACAGAGAATACAGGAAACTAGTAAAATATAAGAAGAAAAACTACACAAAGAGCATATTAGCTAAATTAGATGATTTGGAATGTAATGACCCAAAAACTTACTGGAATCTAGTTAATTCATTAAAATATGAAAATGAGCCTTCAAGCGGACCAGAAACAAATATAGACTCAGATGCTTGGTATGAGCATTTTCAAAAACTAGGTTCATCTAACAACAAATTTCAGGATAGATTAGACACCTTGACTCAAATTTTGTCCGAGAAGAACCAAATGAGAACATTTAATTTTTTAGATACTATTATTAAAGATAAAGAAATATTGAGTAATATCAGTAAACTCAAGAACAATAAGGCTGCTGGGCTGGACTGTATCAGGAATGAAATGATAAAGTCTGGTACTTCCACACTCTTACCGTGTATTAATAAGCTTTTTAATTTAATTTTCTCTTCCGGTATTTATCCATCTTCTTGGGCAAAAGGCTACATCACCCCACTGTTCAAGACGGGAGATATTTCTAACCCAGAAAATTATCGTGGCATAACTATTACTTCTACATTAGGTAAACTTTTTAACATGGTGCTAAACACAAGGTTGGATACTTTTTTACAAGATAACAATGTTATAAATGAGGTTCAAATAGGTTTTACAAAAAAGGCTCGCACTTCAGATCATATGTTTGTATTGAAAAGTTTGATCGATAAGTATATTACTGGTAAAGCTGGAAAGTTATATACATGCTTTATTGATTTTCGAAAGGCATTTGATACTGTTGTTCATCCTGGGTTAAAGATCAAATTGCAAAGATTAAACATCAATGGTAAGTTTTTCGACATTCTTTGTAGCTTATATGCGAAAACTAATGTGTGTGTTAAAATTGATGACAATCATACTAAATTCTTCGAAGCTAAAGTAGGTGTTCGTCAGGGTGATGTTCTGAGTCCAAATTTATTTAAGATTTTTATTAACGACCTTCCTGAGTATTTGAATGATACAACTGACCCTGTTTATATTCAAAATCGTCCATTAAATTGCCTTATGTATGCTGACGATGTGGTGTTGTTATCAAGTTCTGCTACTGGTTTACAGGCAAAATTAAATAAACTTAGCAAATTTTGTGATGACTGGTGTCTGGATGTTAATGTTACAAAGACTAAGGTGTTAGTATTTAATAAGTCAGGCAGATTGTCTAAGAATAATTTCTTTTTCAATGATATATGTTTAGAGAATGTTAGTCACTACAGATATTTAGGAGTATATTTCTCTGTAAGTGGAATTTTTAACTATGCCAAAGATGACATCTTTAAAAGATCCACTAAAGCCTCATTCAAACTAACTAAAACAATCACCTCAGGTGAACCGAGCATCAATACTAGTATACATTTATATGACCATCTCATTAAACCTATAGTTATGTATGGGTCAGAAATATGGGGTGCTTTTAAAACCAACATTGCTGCTTGTAAAAAAGATAATATATTTCCATTCGAAGTCATTTTTAAGAATAACATTGCAGACAAGTCACAGGTAAAATATTTAAAGTATATACTAGGCGTTAACAAATATTCTTCTAATATAGCAGTTCTGTCTGAAACTGGCCGTTTTCCGATGTACCTGTCTATTATTCTGTCGATTGTAAAATATTTGTATAGACTTGAAAATCTAACAGATGGTCTGCTAAAACAGGCATATGATTTGACTAAAGAATTGCATAGCAAGGGGGTTCAAACCTGGTTTACATCAGCGGTTTATATTCTTAAGTTGCTTAACCTTAATATTTTTGCTTGTAGAAACCTTGGGGAAAATCAGTTGATAGCTATTGTTAAAAGGAGTTTGATGAAGAAATTTGAATCATTCTGGAGGCATGAAAGGGAAAAGAAATTGTTGGATGGAAAGCTTGACTTTTATTTTAGCTTGAAAAGTAAGTTCTGTCGAGAACCTTACTTGAATATACAACAATTTAATTTGCGGAAAGCTATATGTAAACTACGAATTAGTGCCCATAATCTCTTGATTGAAAGCGGTAGATATTCAAAAAAAGGGTCTTTGACTAGAGAGGAAAGATTATGCAGATCCTGTAATCATAACGCAATTGAAGATGAAGTTCATTTCTTGTCACAGTGTTCGTTTTACGATGTTGAAAGGGCTAAGCTATTCCAAAAGTTCGCAAACAGTAACAGCAATTTTGCAAGTCTAAATAATATTGACAAATGTAAATGGATTTTAATACAAGAAGACCAGTCCCTTTTGATGGCACTTGGTTCCTATATATATTGTTGTTTTGAAAAAAGACATACATTTTCTAATGTGCATTAAAAATCTTATTCTTGAATGTATCTATATAGGCCGTCGGCTTCGTTCACTCATTCATACATTTCACCTTATCATCATCATCATTGTTTTTCTCTTTTTTTTTTTTTTAAATCAAATAATAAGTTTTTAACATTTTTTATCTACCCGAGAGGGTCCTTGATTGGAAATAAAATATATTGTATTGTATTGTATTGTATCTGCACGTCCCGCTTTGTAAACAGCACGTCCCGCTTTCTAAACACGACGATGATTGCAAGCGCCCTGGTTTCTGGTCAGATCTTTGACAGAATTTAGCGGAAAGCGAACCAAAAGTAGTAAAATCAAAATTTAGAGCTGCGAAAACATCTTTTTGGATTCAAATTGACCAAGAGAGCTAAAGTTAAATGAAAGACAACGGATGAAAGAGAAAAAAGTTCCCTCCGTTATGCTAGTTCGCTTGTGATTGATGAAAACCTGAACATTTTTGGCACACGGTTATGCCGAATTTTGAGTTGCTGAGGTAATCCATGCGAGAAAAACATGTTTCCTGCAAGTGACAGACAGGGGCGGATTATTGTTGCAAAGTGGACATATTTAACCTATATAATTCATAATAAGCAGGTGAAAAACTGCATTTGCGAAAAAGATACACCCCCCAAAAAATTGAGCCGAAGTTTCCCCCCTTGTCTCTAATATAGTACCAAAAAAAAAAAAAAAAAAAAAAAAAAAAAATATCATTTTTTTTTTTCATGATTCAAACCCCTATGATTAATTGTTAGAAATGTAATAAAACATGTATTCATATAATTTTCATGACATTGCGTTATCCACTTAAACAAACGTGGACAACAGGGGAGGTATCGCGAAAAATACATTGAAAAAAAAAAATCAAAGGAGAAATCAAGGCTATCACACACTCTCCACGGCCGGACGTAGTTTACAAAGTTCCGGATTATATCTGCACGTCCCGCTTTGTAAACAGCAAGTCCCGCTTTCTAAACATGCGCATGTGTCTTTGACTGGATGTATAACTTAGTAGAATATGACTGGATGTATAACTTAGTAGAATATGACAATTTTGATTTATTGAAGAGGAATGAGAGAATAATATAAAATTTCGGCGATGCTAAGCCATATAAAAATGATTTACCTTTCTAAGCAGGCCGAAAAAAATATTGAAAAAATCGTTGATGAAAGGGTTCTCTGACTACAGTTTTATGTCATCACGAATGAATGATGCAACTGTTTTTTATGTTTTCACTTAGAGCGATATTTTGTCACAAATTCTGTGTCTGTCGGCCCTAATTAATCATTTAGATTTAAAACGTTTTATCAGTTCATGTACTGTGAAGGAATGATGCAAAAATTTTAAGGCGGAGTAGCCCCCCCCCCCCCCCCCCATCATCGCATCAGCTCCCAAAACACGCTCTAGTTCCCATGAGTCTATCATTCCATCACCTTGAGAGAAGTTTTTTTAGATTAGATTATATGTCGATTTAAACCACCAGACAACCGCTAGCATCACATAAATGACTCATTGTTACAAGAATGAAATATAACAGGGTTTTAAGGCAAAGGAATTGTCTAATAGTGCGAAATCCCGTGACGTCACAAACCTGGTCTATATTCACCGATGAGAACTGCGGGCCGTAATCATTAATTTTAGAGATTTTAAGCGGTGAAGAAAAGATATATCCTCCTCAAATTGTCATATTCTACTAAGTTATACATCCAGTCAACGGTTTCTAGTAACATTGAATGATTTCTGATATGATAAAGTAAGTAAATCTTAAATATACTTAGTCAAAAAAGTAACTATACCAACTTCCGGGTGAAACTCACTAGATATCTAGCAGCTATTGAGCTAAATTTGGCTGTAGACATGTAAATCGAACGTTTAGCTAGAGTATGCCTAAACTTGCATTTGCTCATACCTTTCTGCTCCAGAGTTGTCTTGCAATATGTGTCTATAAAGATTTTGGTAGAAAATGGACATTGCGCATGCGCAGAAATCTCTTTTTTATCTAAGATGGAAGAAAATATCGTCTGAACATCGGATAACACCTTACTTTTGCAATATCTCATGATCTCGCATTATAAGCGAGGTTTTAATTTGTGAAATTCTCAAATGATCTCCCTTGCAATTAAAAGTATAGCAATTTTCGAACTGCTGTAATTTTTATTCCTATCAAACACTTTTTGCCATTTTTCAAACAAACGCTTTGTTTCCACTATTGCTGTTCACCATAATGGTAAAAAATACAAACAAAAACGAATAGGGCTTTTACACGATAAAATTCGTCTTCTTACCAAAACATAACAAACTTCATGTAGTTTTTTTTTTCTGTAGTAGCTATAGTAAAAGAAGCAATTTTACGTATAGGAACTTTTTTGACTGAGTATATATCGTCAATAACATCTGCACGATACTTGAATAAAATCGGCATTAATCTCAATATTTATCAAATCTATCTATCTATCTATCTTCTATCTATCTATCTATCTATCTATCTATCTATCTATCTATCTATCTATCTATCTATCTATCTATCTATCTATCTATCTATCTATCTATCTTTTATCTATCTATCTATCTTTTATCTATCTATCTATCTATCTATCTATCTATCTATCTATCTATCTATCTATCTATCTATCTATCTATCTATCTATCTATCTATCTATCTATCTATCTTATCTATCTAGTGATCGCAGGATTGATCCCGGGCTTCTCCAGACTTTCGGATGAGTCTTTAAACCGAGGTTCCGTCTTCGTGTGACCTAAGCTGTTGGTGGAACACACGAACACTGTTCAAATATGTATGCAAGTAGAACGTTTTCTCATGCACTAATGCGAAAATCGCCTGGAAATAAATATCACAGCGTAGAAAAATATTTTACCTATACATTGATACCAAACCTGTTAAAATCCGTGCACTTTAGCCATGTATATCGTTCAATTAACACGGCCTACTCTTGTATACTAATACAAAACATGGTTGGAAGAAGGTCAGAGTACGCCGTTGAAATACGGTCCTATATTAAGAATCGTTGTATTCTTGGTATACGGCGCAAAGACATTTTTGATGAAATATGTTCGGTTTATGGGCATAATGAAATGTCTTTTCCGACAGTTTTTCGTTGGTGTAAGAAATTCAGCTGTGGGCTAGGCTCAACAGAAGATGCACCACATGATCGTCGGCCGAAAAGAGCAACATCTGCCAAGATGGTTGCTAGAGTGAAAGAAATAGTTGCTACTGGTGCACGATACACCACTAGGCAAATAGATAGTATGGTTGTCATCTCATTAGGAGCAGCTCATACAATTCTGAAACGGGATTTGAAAATGAGAAAGATCTGTGCTAGATGGATTCCCCATCTGTTGACAGATTAGCAGAAAAAGACACGCGTTCAGTGCGCCAAGAAGTTGCTTAAAAAGTTTCCAAATTACAATGCACGGTCTTTCGCTAATGTCGTCACAGGTGACGGGACATGGGTTCACTTTTTTGAGCCAAAACGAAAGATTCAGAACAAAATATGCGCAACAAAGTATTGCAAAAGACCATGCATTGCAAAGCGGACCATGAACGTCAAGAAGGTAATGTATGCCATATTCTTTTCAAATCAGGGCCCTGCTATTCAGGTTGCTGTGCCTAAAGGCAAATCTGGAAATGCGAAGTTTTACAAGAATAAAGTTCTTCGAAAATTGAAGAAATATTTCAAAGAACGAAGACCCGCAACTGGTTTGGCCAATGTCAGATTGCTACATGACAATGCGTCATCGCACAAGGCGTTCATTGTGCAAGACTATCTGAAGCAGGAAAAGGTTGTTGAACTCCCTCACCCCCCGTATTCCCCTGACCTTGCCCCGTGTGACTTTTTTGTTCCCGCGGCTGAAAAATACCTTTCTGGTCGAAAAGGTCGAAAATTGTACAGCGCAAACACCTCGGTTCTGCAATATTCCAGTGCCTTCATAGCATACCTCGAAAAGACTACCAAAATGCATTCAATGATTGGATCAGAAGACTGAAAGTGTATATCTGTTAAAGGGGAATACTTTGAGGGGAAATCGAAATCTATCACGGGATCATTTTTATGTGCTTAGTTTCATTCATATTTGAACAGTCCTCGTAAAACTCTAACACTCACTCACTATCTATCTATCCTGCCTACGCCCTTTCGGGCATTTTCGGCAGGTGTAAATAACACATACTCCAGATTTGCATGATGAAAGCCCACCCAGTAACCATTTAATTACGGTAAGAATCTTTCACCTGCACACGGGATGATTCTTCCTGCACAGGGGGGCTCCAGTAACGGTCCGATTCGAAGGACGGTATACTTCGTGGCATTCATCCCTGCAAGCGAAACGTGTTCTGACACCGCAGTTTTACTAACTCTGTCGGGAATCGAACCGGGGGCCTATAGCACCATAGGCAAGTACACTAACCACTGAGCTGCCACACTCCTTTTCTTTAGACCAAAGTGTATAGTTGTTCTAGAAAATTTAAATAAACTAGAGCCAGTGTTTATGAAACACAATGCCCCCAACTGCTTGACCCTAACACTGCTTGTCCCTAACAGTAATTGAGATATCTTGTTTTTATGTGGCTGTAATGCTGAAATTACACAATAAAAGCTGTAGTTAATCATCTACTCATCATCCCTGACCAGTCTGTGAAGTTTCGGGGAAAAACCTAAAATAGTTTTTTAGATATCTTGCTTACAAACTTAAAACGCGAAAAATTTCAAAGGGCCATAACTCAAGAAAAAAATTTCGGATTTTTTTCAAAAGTTAATCAGTTCATCTACTCATCATCCCCAACCAGCCTGTAAAGTTTCAGGGCAATAGCTCAAACAATTTTTAAGATATCTTGCTTACAAGCTGAAAACACGAAAAAAATCAAAGGGCCATAACTCAAGAAAAAAAAATTGGATTCTTTTCAAAAGTTAATCAGTTCATCTACTCATCATACCCAACCAGTCTGTGAAGTTTTGGGGAAAAACCTCATATAGTTTTTGAGATATCTTGCTTACAAACTTAAAACGCGAAAAATTTCAAAGGGCCATAACTCAAGAAAAAAATATAGGATTTTTTTTTCAACAGTTAATCAGTTCATCTACACATCATCCCAAACCAGCTTGTAAAGTTGCAGGGCAATCGCTCAAACAATTATTGAGATATCTTGCTTACAAGCTGAAAACACGAAAAAAATCTAAGGGCCATAACTCAAGAAAAAAAATCGGATTTTTTTCAAAAGTTGATCAGTTCATCTACTCATCATCCCCGACAAGTCTGTGAAGTTTCGGGGAAAAACCTCAAATAGTTTTTTAGATATCTTGCTTACAAACTTAAAACGCGAAAAATTTCAAAGGGCCATAACGCAAGAAAAAAATTTCGGATTTTTTTCAAAAGTTAATCAGTTCATCTACTCATCATCCCCAACCAGCATGTAAAGTTTCAGGGCAATAGCTCAAACAGTTTTTGAGATATCTTGCTTACAAGATTTCATAGTATTTTTTGCAAAGGGGCATAACTCAAAAAAGGGGCATAATCATGACGAGAAAAAAAACACGGGTCAATTATTTTTTCATGAGGAATCCATATATGAAATTTCAAAAACCTAGCACCCATGGTTCTAAAGTTATGCTATGCAGTAAAAAGTGGGACGGACGTAAGGACGGAAGGACGGACGTTCTCACAAATGGATACTTATGTGGCTATTTTGAGCAAGATTGATACTTAGGTGGCTAATTTTAACCACATAACAGACCTTTTATGTGTCTAACGGAATAAATCGCACTTTCTCTCATTGACTTACATTGATTCTGTCCAAGTTCATAGCCACCTATCTATCCATTTGTGTGTACGGAAGGACGGACGGACGAACAGGGCAAAACCAATATGCCAAAACGCGAAAAATTTCAAAGGGCCATAACTCAAGAAAAAAATTTCGGATTTTTTTCAAAAGTTAATCAGTTCATCTACTCATCATCCCCAACCAGCCTGTAAAGTTTCAGGGCAATAGCTCAAACAATTTTTGAGATATCTTGCTTACAAGCTGAAAACACGAAAAAAATCAAAGGGCCATAACTCAAGAAAAAAAAATTGGATTTTTTTCAAAAGTTAATCAGTTCATCTACTCATCATACCCAACCAGTCTGTGAAGTTTTGGGGAAAAACCTCATATAGTTTTTGAGATATCTTGCTTACAAACTTAAAACGCGAAAAATTTCAAAGGGCCATAACTCAAGAAAAAAATATAGGATTTTTTTTCAACAGTTAATCAGTTCATCTACACATCATCCCAAACCAGCTTGTAAAGTTGCAGGGCAATCGCTCAAACAATTATTGAGATATCTTGCTTACAAGCTGAAAACACGAAAAAAATCTAAGGGCCATAACTCAAGAAAAAAAAATCGGATTTTTTTCAAAAGTTGATCAGTTCATCTACTCATCATCCCCGACAAGTCTGTGAAGTTTCGGGGAAAAACCTCAAATAGTTTTTTTAGATATCTTGCTTACAAACTTAAAACGCGAAAAATTTCAAAGGGCCATAACTCAAGAAAAAAATTTCGGATTTTTTTCAAAAGTTAATCAGTTCATCTACTCATCATCCCCAACCAGCATGTAAAGTTTCAGGGCAATAGCTCAAACAGTTTTTGAGATATCTTGCTTACAAGATTTCATAGTATTTTTTGCAAAGGGGCATAACTCAAAAAAGGGGCATAATCCTGACGAGAAAAAAAACACGGGTCAATTATTTTTTCATGAGGAATCCATATATGAAATTTCAAAAACCTAGCACCCATGGTTCTAAAGTTATGCTATGCAGTAAAAAGTGGGACGGACGTAAGGACGGAAGGACGGAAGGACGGACGGACGAACAGGGCAAAACCAATATGCCCCCACAACTTCTTCGAAGTTGGGGGCATAATAAACTGGTAAAACTAATGATTCATGATTAATTTATCATGATGCCCTACCCTAAACAATAATGCATCACCCAGACCCACTGAACCAAACCTCACGCTACCATAACTTACAAAACCTTTTTCACAATACCTACACAAATTGAAAAGTGAAACGATCCAGAGCCTTTTTCTACCCTGTTGTTTCACGAAGAAACAAATAGGGTTCGGGTGGGGTCCACAGAGCGACCACCAGTCTGTAAAATCACCGGCTGTTCTACAACAATCAGCCCGAAAGCCCGGAAAAATATTTGATAGCCCATAACTTTAAAAAATGTCTACCTTCTAATGGCATTGTTGCGATTTTTCTATTGTAAATAATGTCAAAAAGAGCGAAAACTAGTTACATGAGTCATAAAATTTAATTCCCGGCAGTGTTTTGTTTGTTTGATTTGAGGTTTAACGTCCCCGTCAACACTGTATAGGTCATTTTGGAGACCTTGCTTCCAATTTTGTGGGACTTTTACCCGACATTGAGATGAAATGACATCTCAAACCCTGTCGCCCAATGAAACCAATAGGGTTTATAAGCATGGACGGGCCGACTCGCACCGCTTTACCTGGGCAGGCTTAGATCCTCTAAGCAGTTTACCAGTACTCGTGTGCAGTCGGTTTCAGCTCTGCGTGGAAGCATCATGCAGCCCATTTATTTCTTCAAGCCCCAATGGGCGGGGGCGTTCCGGCAGTGTTTGGAGAATAGCCCCGAATTTTGTTTTCAGAAAAGTGGTCACCCTGGGAGGATTTTGCTTCTTTTATTTTAGGTTTAACGTCCCAGTCAACACTGTGTCGGTCATTTTGGAGACGTTTTTTCCATTGTTGTTGGATTTTACCCGACATTGACGGGAAATGACATCTCAAGCCCTGTCACCCAAAGAAACCTAAAGACTTATATTCTTTGGAGAGTCTGACTCACACCACTTTGTCTGAGCATGCTCAATCATCTAAGCGGTTTACCATTACTCATGTGCGGTCGGTTTCAGCTCTGCGTGGAAGCACCAATCTATTTCTCCGAGCTCCCATGGGCGGGGACGAAAAATCAGTTTGGTAGTTGCAGATGAGATTTATTCGTCTATCATTTACGAAGTCATCCATTAACTTTATTTGCTAAATTTAGCGAACCGCCTGAGTAAATGGCCAGATGTGACAGACTCCGTATCTGATAGACTCTCGGGAACTAGAGCGTGTTTCGGGAGCTGCCGCGATTATGTGGGAGCTACTCCGTCTGAAAATATGCGGCATTATCCCTTCATTGTACACGAAGGGATCATTTTTTTTACACATAAATGATAAATTAGGGCTGACATACCCAGAATATGCACCAAAGGATTTCGTTCCGAGCGAAAACTTACAAAACTATTGCTTTCATACGTTCGGGCTGACATAAAACTAAAGTCAGATTACCATGTGTTCGATTTTGTTACAGTTGCCTACTTTCATCAATGATTTTTTCAGTAGTATTTTTAGAAAGGTAAATCATTTTTACATGGCTTAGCATCGCCGAAACTTTATATTATTCTCTCATTCTTCTACAATAAATCAAAACACACAAGGGAACCTACCTTTGTTTACCATATTCAGGTCCTAGGAACTAACGCGAGAGTTCCCCGAAGTGTCGTGGGAACAAAATTACGTTGACGCGATTTCGCGATAGCTCCCCTGATGTCCACCCGTGTTATAGCGACGTTATATGATAAATAAAACCACTTCCCTCTCACACCCAAGGGACGTACTGTAAACAAACCGAATACGAGAGCTACTACTACAGCTTCTATACTGGATGTGGGATTTCATACCCTGCAGTGAAGTGCATCACTTACCGAAAGCAAGCAACAGTTGAAAGGATAGAAGCAGATTGAAAGTAAAGCACAGTAAGCCTGAGGGATTATCAGGGAGTTTATTCCAAGCAAGCACAATGTTGACAGTTCAGAGTGGAAGAGGCGCATGGGGTTGACAGCGTTCTTCATGGGGAGGAAGATGAGGATGATTCATCCAACACGTTCTAGATCAAAAAGAAGAGTTGCTTGGGGACTAGAAATGTGCATGAAGGTATCCAAACTTTGATCTGCCCCCCAACCCTGGGGTCATGGGGTTACGTCAAATGTCAAATTTAGAAAAAGCGGATATTTGCGGTGGTGCAACATCGACTTGCCGCTCTAGTTATTTATTTGTTTGATAACTTTTATAATATATTATTATATAAAGGGATGAAAAAGCTATGAGAGAGTCTGTAAGAGCTGATACCAAAAGTATCCTTTTGGAGCGGACTTGTTTGAAAAAGTGGGTGTTTAGTGGTCTAGCGGAAGCAAACATCTAAACCCGATTTTGGTGGAAGAACACGCACCCGGAAAAGCGGTCCACCCAGATAATCCATACAGCACATAAAGGATCTTAAACGAGTGATCTTTTCTTATGAAATTTATGAAACGAGCCTTCGGCGATCGAACACATTGACAAAAGTTGAGAATCAGCTGGGACCGTCCATGCACGCGCGCGCGCGCGTTCAAATCAAAATTATCTGTACAGTTTGAATTCTTTGCCTTGAGAGTGGCTTCGCCACTCGTAGAAATACTTTTTTGGGTGAAATTAAAATCGATCTTACACTGAAAATAAAAAAATCAAATTTTCTTCTTTTTTCATGCTGTAACGCAATTCAAAGAGTCAGCTATCATTACAGAGAACATGCGTGCTCGGCTCACTTGAGCATGAAATTTAAACGCTTATTCTAACACAGTGCGCCTATATAGGCAAATGGAAAATAACTGTTTTATTCTGCAACAAATCACGCCAAGGTCGAGCTTTTGTAAAGTCATTAAAAAACTGCAAATTTATGACGTCACTAGTCGAGACGGTGTAACGTCATTTTCTCGCATCGAAAACGTTAGGAAAGGATATACTAGTATAAATGCATGTGTTTCAGTCGATAATTTTAGCAGGATTTCTTCTAACTATGGTGAAACGTTGTGGGATTTTGAAGGAAACAACCACATTATTGCCGATTTTCAGCCTGTTAGAATCGAAATAGATCAGCTCTAGTTTGTGATTTGTTGAGTAATAAATCACACTTTGTCGGTCAGTTGTTAGTAGACAAATCACGCGCGCTACGCGCTCGTACGCGCTCGTGATTTGATCTACTTTACAAATGACCTCCAAACTGTAATTTATTACTCAACAAATCACAGCTAGAGCGGATCTATTTCTTAAATAAATAATAAATGCATATAAATAGGGGTATTTTACTGCTTAGATCGATTGAAGCTAATCTTTGTCCTGCTCATAATACTAGAATGCTAACAATTGGCTTTTTAATATTTATGAGCGGGATAAATTTTGTTTGATTTGGGCTGGGCATGGGGGTAGGGTGGTCCTATAGCCTCGGGGCCAGGTTACAAATATTTATAACATCGCTTTTCTCCTTTGATGTCGAATCGCCGTAAAAAGAAAAACAAGAGGGCCATGATGGCCCTGGATCGCTCACCTGATCCATATGATAGAGTAACAAGTGGGCCTCAGGGAGGGCCATTATTGACCCCAGGGCTACAATGTGCATAATGTTGAGGGAGGTCTAAAGAGGTGAAGCTTCATACCAAATATCAACAAAGGCTATAATTTGAACAATCTTGGCAAAGGTCCACTAGATGAAGCTACACACCAAATATCAAAGACCTGGGCCTTGGGGTTTCAGAGAAGAAGATTTTTTAAAGATATTCCCTACATTAGCCTATGTAAAACCAAATGGCCCCGAGCGGGGGCATTTTTGGCCTCAGGGCCATAATTTAAACAATCTTGATAGAGGTCCACTAGATGAAGCTTCACACCAAATATCAAAGACCTGGGCCTTGCTGTTTCAGAGAAGAAAATATTCAAAGATTATTTCTATATATAAGTCTATGTAAAACCAAAGGGCCCCGGGGTGGGGGCTATAATTTGAACAATCTTGGTAGAGGTCCACTAGATGAAGCTCCATACCAAATATCAAAGGCACGGGTCTAGTGGTTTCAGAGAAGATTTTTAAAGATTTCCCTATTTAAGTCTGTGTAAAACCAAAAGGTCTCGGGGCGGGGGCGTTTTTGGCCCCAGGGCTAATAGCCTATAATTTGAACAATCTTGATAGAGGTCCACTAGATGAAATTTCACACCAAAAATATCAAAGACCTAGGCCTTGTGGTTTCAGAGAAGAAGATTTTTAAAGATTTTCCCTATATAAAGTAGAAGTAAAACAAAGATCAGAAATCGATACAATTAACTTACTCCACCCATCAAAGACACCATAGGGAAAGAAATACAAACATTAAGCGACCAGACCATAATGGAAACCTAAACAAAAGAAGGCCATAAGGACAGTTACTTTCCCACAAAATGGCCATATGGCCATCCAAAATTAAAAGACACAAGTGATACACACAGTAAGTAACAAACAACAACATGAATAAATCGCCACAGAAGAACCGCCTTGGAATGGTCAGTGGAAAGATTTCCACTGGGGGGCTTAAATCTATTTTACATGGCCACAATCCTCACCCTTACTTCCCCCGTGATTTAGACAAATAATTTGTTCAGTCCGCATGAAGGCCTCCTAACTCATCAGTGCAACATCTCCTTGAACACAAATAATCAAAGAACCACAGAGGTGAGACAACGGTGAGGACTCAACAGCAAGAAACCACTGAAATGCTGGAGCAAAAGAAAACCAACAGTTAGACTCTATAAGTTATAAGTCTATGTAAAACCAAAGTGCCCCCGAGACAGGGGCGTTTTTGGTCTCAGGGCTATAATTTGAACAATCTTGGTAGAGGTACACTAGATGAAGCTTCATACCAAATATCAAAGACCTAGGCCTTCTGGTTTCAGAGAAGAAGATTTTTCAAGATTTTCCCTATATAAGTCTATGTAATACCAAAGGGCCCCGGAGCGGGGGCATTTTTGGCCCCAGTGCTATAATTTGAACAATCTTGGTAAAGGTCCACAAGATGAAGCTTCATACCAAATATCAAAGACCTAGGCCTTGTGGTTTCTGAGAAGAAGATTTTTAACGATTTTCCCTATATAAGTCTATGTTAAACCAAAGGGCCCCGAGGCGGGGGCATTTTTGGTCTCAGGGCTATAATTGAACAATTTTGGTAGAGGTCCACTAGATGAAGCTTCATACCAAATATCAAAGACCTAGGCTTTGTGGTTTCCGAGAAGAAAATTTTTCAAGATTTTCCCCTCTATAAGCCCATGTAAAACCAAAAGGCCCCAGGGTGGGGGCATTTTTGGCCTCAGCACTATAATTTGAACAATATTGGTAGGGGTCCACCAGATGAAGCTTCATACCAAATATCAAAGACCTGGGCCTTGCGGTTTCAGAGAAGATTATTAAAGATTTTCCCTATATAAGGGGGGGGGTAACTGGGCCTTGTGGGGTGAAGCTTCATACCAAATATCAAAAACATGGGCCTAACAGTTTCAGAGAAGAAAATTTTTAAAGATTTTCCCTATATAAGTCTTTGTAAAACCAAAAGGCCCCGGGGTGGAGGCATTGTTGGCCCCAGGGCCTGGGCCTTGTGGGGTGAAGCTTCATACCAAATATCAAAGACATGGGCCTTACAGTTTCAGAGTAGAAAATTTTTAAACGTTTTTTCCTATAAAAGCCCATGTAAAACCAAAGGGCCCCAGAGCGGGGGCATTTTGGCCCCAGCACTATAATATGAACAATCTTGGCAGGGGTCCACTAGGTAAAGCTTCATACCAAATATCAAATACCTGGGCCTAGCGGTTTCAGAGAAAAAGATTTTTAAAGATTTTCCCTATATAAGCCCATGTAAAACCAAAAGGCCCCGGGGCGGGGGCATTTTTGGCCCCAGCACTATAATTTGAACAATCTTGGTAGGGGTCCACTAGATGAAGAAGCTTCATACCAAATATCAAAGACCTGGGCCTTGCGGTTTCAGAGAAGATTTTTAAAGATTTTCCCTATATAAGCCCATGTAAAACCAAAGGGCCCAGGGGCGGGGGCATTTTTGGCCCCAGCACTATAATTTGAACAATCTTGGCAGGGGTTCACTACATGAAGCCTCATACCAAATATCAAAGACCTGGTCATTGCGGTTTCAGAGAAAAAGACTTTTCAAGATTTTCCATATATAAGTCTATGTAAAACCAAAGTGCCCCAGAGCGGCTATAATTTGAACAACCTTGGTAGGGGTCCACTAGGTGAAGCTTCATACCAAATATCAAAGATCTGGGCCTTGAGGTTTCAGAGAAGAAGATTTTTAAAGATTTTCCCAATATGAGCACATGTAAAACCAAAAGGCCCTGCTGGGGTGGGGGGGGGGGGCGGGTTGTGGGGGGGACCTGGGCCTTGTGGGGTGAAGCTTCATACCAAATATCAAAGACAAGGGCATTATGGTTTCAGAGAAGAAATTTTTTAAAGATTTTCCCTATATAAGCCCATGTAAAACCAAAGGGCCCCAGAGCGGGGGCATTTTTGACCCAAGGGCTTTAATTTGAACAACCATGGTTGGGGTCCACTAGGTGAAGCTTCATACCAAATATCAAAGACCTTGGCCTTGCGGTTTCAGAGAAGAAGATTTTTCAAGATTTTCCATATATAAGTCTATGTAAAACCAAAGGGCCCCGGAGCGGGAGCATTTTTGACCCAAGGGCTTTAATTTGAACAACCATGGTTGGGGTCCACTAGGTGAAGCTTCATACCAAATATCAAAGACCTGGGCCTTGCGGTTTCAGAGAAGAAGTTTTTTTAAGATTTTCCCTGTATAAGCCCATGTAAAACCAAAAGGCCCCGGGGCGTGGTGGGGGGGGGGGAAACCTGGGCCTTGTGGGGTGAAGCTTCATACCAAACATCAAAGACATGGGCCTTACGGTTTCAGAAAAGAAATTTTTTTAAGATTTTCGCTATATAAGCCCATGTAAAACCAAAGGGCCCAAGAGCGGGGGCATTTTTTGCCCCAGCACTATAATTTGAACAATCTTGGTAGGGGTCCACTAGGTGAAGCTACATACCAAATATCAAAGACTTGGGCCTAGCGGTTTTAGAGGAGAAGATTTTTAACGATTTTCCCTATATAAGCCCATGTAAAATCAAAGGGCCCCGGGGTGGGGCGCATTTTTGGTCCCAGGGCTATAATTTGAACAATCTTGGTAGGGGTCTACTAGGTGAAGCTTCATACCAAATATCAAAGACCTGGGCCTTGCGGTTTCAGAGAAGAAAATTTTAAAAGATTTTCCCTATGTAAGCCCATGTAAAACCAAAGGGCCCCAGAGCAGGGGCATTTGTGGCCCCAGCACTATAATTTGAACAATCTTGGTAGGGGTCTACTAGATGAAGCTTCATACCAAATATCAAAGACCTGGGCCTTGCGGTTTCAGAGAAGAAGATTTTTTAAGATTTTCCCTATATAAGCCCGTGTAAAACAAAAGGGCCCCTGGGCGGGGGCATTTATTGGCCCCAGCACTATAATTTGAACAATCTTCGTAGGGGTCCACTAGATGAAGCTTCATACCAAATATCAAAGACCTGGGCCTTACGGTTTCAGAGAAGAAGATTTTTAAAGATCTTCCCTATATAAGCCCATGTAAAACCCAAGGGCCCCGGAGCGGGGGCATTTTTGGCCCCAGCACTATAATTTGAACAATCTTGGTGGGGGTCCACTAGATGAAGCTTCATACCAAATATCAAAGACCAGGCCCTTGCGGTTTCAGAGAAGAAAATTTTAAAAGGTTTTCCCTATGTAAGCCCATGTTAAACCACCAAAGGGCCACGGAGCGGGGGCATTTTTGGCCCCAGCACTATAATTTGAACAATCTTAGTAGGGGTCCACTAGATGAAGCTTCATACCAAATATCAAAGACCTGGGCCTTGCGGTTTCAGAGAAGATTTTTAAAGATTTTCCCTATATAAGCCCATGTAAAACCAAAGGGCCCAGGGGCGGGGGCATTTTTGGCCCCAGCACTATAATTTGAACAAACTTGGTAGGGGTCCACTAGATGAAGCTTCATACCAAATATCAAAGACCTGGGCCTTAGGGTTTCAGAGAAGAAGATTTTTAAAGATCTTCCCTATATAAGCCCATGTAAAACCAAAGGGCCCCGGAGCGGGGGCATTTTTGGCCCCAGCACTATAATTTGAAAAATCTTGGTAGGGGTCCACTCGTTGAAGCTTCATACCAAAGATCAAAGACCTGGGCCTTGCGGTTTCAGAAGAAGATTTTTAAAGATTTTCCCTATATTAGCCTTTGTAAAATCAAAGGGGCCAAGGGCGGGAGCATTTTTGGCCCCAGCATTATAATTTGAACAATCTTGGTAAGAATCCACTAGATGAAGCTTCAGACCAAATATCAAAGACCTGGGCCTTACGGTTTCAGAGAAGAAGATTTTTAAAGATTTTCCCTATATAAGCCCATGTAAAACCAAAGGGCCCCGGAGTGGGGGCATTTTTGGCCCCAGCACTATAATTTGAACAATCTTGGTAGGGGTCCACTAGATGAAGCTTCAGACCAAATATCAAAGACCTGGGCCTTACGGTTTCAGAGAAGAAGATTTTTAAAGATTTTCGCTATATAAGCCCATGTAAAACCAAAGGGCCCCGGAGCGGGGGCATTTTTTGTCCCAGCACTATAATTTGAACAATCTTGGTAGGGGTCCACTAGATGAAGCTTCATACCAAATATCAAAGACCTGGGCCTTGCGGTTTCAGAGAAGAAAATTTTAAAAGATTTTCCCTATGTAAGCCCATGTTAAACCAAAGGGCCCCGGGGCGGGGGCATTTTTGGCCCCAGCACTATAATTTGAACAATCTTGGTAGGGGTCCACTAGATGAAGCTTCATACCAAATATCAAAGACCTGGGCCTAGCGGTTTCAGAGAAGAAGATTTTTTAAGATTTTCCCTATATAAGCCCATATAAAACCAAAGGGCCCCGGGGCGGGGGCATTTTTGGCCCCAGCACTATAATTTGAACAATCTTGGTAGGGGTCCACTAGTTGAAGCTTCATACCAAATATCAAAGACATGGGCCTTGCGGTTTCAGAGAAGAAGATTTTTAAAGATTTTCCCTATATTAGCCCGTGTAAAATCAAAGGGGCCCGGGGCGGGGGCATTTTTGGCCCTAGCACTATAATTTGAAAAATCTTGGTAGGGGTCCACTAGATGTAGCTTCAGACCAAATATCAAAGACCTGGGCCTTACTGTTTCAGAGAAGAAGATTTTTAAAGATTTTCCCTATATAAGCCCATGTAAAACCAAAGGGCCCCGGAGCGGGGGCATTTTTGGCCCCAGCACTATAATTTGAACAATCTTGGTAGGGGTCCACTAGATGAAGCTTCAGACCAAATTTCAAAGACCTGCGCCTTAAGGTTTCAGAGAAGAAGATTTTTAAAGATTGTCCCTATATAAGCCCCTGTAAAACCAAAGGGCCCCGGAGCGGGGGCATTTTTGGCCCGAGCACTATAATTTGAACAATCTTGGTAGGGGTCCAATAGATGAAGCTTCATACCACATATCAAAGACCTGGGCCTTGTGGTTTCAGAGAAGAAGATTTTTTAAGTTTTTGGTGAAAAAAGTCTATTTTTGGCCCCAAAAACCAAGATGTGCAACGGACCGGAACCATTTGAACAACTTTGAAAGGGGACCACCTAAGGATCATTCCTGTGAAGTTTGGTCAAAATCCGATCAGTGGTTTAGGAGGAGATATCGTTTAAAGAAATTGTTTACGGACGCACGGACGCACTGACGCACGACGGACGACGGACGAAAAGTGACCCATAAGCTCACCTCGTCACTACGTGACGGTGAGCTAAAAAAAAAAAACGCTGGTTGTCTGTAAGGTCTGGGCCAGTTTCGAATCACTGTAAACTGCGTGGACAAGACCAGATGCCGCCTGATGAGGGTATACACGGTTTGCCTAGAGTCACATTCAGGTTATTTCTCATAGCCAATATTTGGAGACAGTCGACCAATCAGTGCTGCCAGTGCCTTGATTGGCGTCGATTCAGTTTTTGGGAGATGAGAAGTGATTTCGGCACTATTTTCGCTGTTACTGCATATGACCCAATCACCAGTGAGAACATAGTACCCCGTGTTAACGTAGTAGATTATTACGCCATGCGGTATCTTCTTATAGACTGCTTCACAGACCACCTATTTCAAACGGAATAGATGAATATTTTTTAATAGATGAACTGTGTAGCAGTCTAATCGTTTTATAGTTCAGTTCATATAACCCAGTTTACAGCCCATTTGCACCATAAGTCCAACACCTGGCAACTTGCAAACAGGACAAACCCAGATCAGATACCACAGAACGCGGAGTCTCATTATGACCTTCACTGCACACTTACAAAAAGGTTCAGCCATTTTTGCCAAATATTTCGTGGAAGCCACAACCTGACATCCCTGATTTTAAAATGAACTCATTCCATACTCATATAAGGTGTTGAGGATTCCATTCGTTTAAAATGGGTTAAAAGTACGCAGTGTGGGTCGATAATGTACTACCAAAATAAGACAGTTGGAATGAGTTTGGACAGGTGCACGTCAAGGCTTATATTGTAAGGAGTAAATTTTGCAGTTTAGACACAGATGAGACGCCACTTGTTGTAGCGTCTGATCTGGGTCTGCTATGTTTGTTCCTAAAAAGGCTGCTACACATATACTCAGAGTATGGGTTAACGTGTGTGTGTGTGTGTGTGTGTGTGTGTGTGTGTGGGGTGGGGGGGAATGTTACTTTTTTAAAGCGACCTCTCTGCGTCCTAGGCATGTGACCATAAAGCAAATTATCAGCTCAGACGCAAGTTCGATACCTGCCGGGTTCGGCAACATTCTCTCCAGGAGATTGATCGTGAAATCTGTTCCACGGTGATTCTATCCCTTTCCCTGATTCAAGAAGGGCAGTTGTTGGTTTCCAGTAAAAGACGGTGCACTGTGCTGTTTTGACAATATCTAACCAAAGAAATTGCCTTAATTCAAGATAATTTCATAAATGGCCTCGTCGAGGCAATTTATTTTTAAATAATAATAACGGAGTATAATGTCTAAACCTCTTCAAATATTCCTATGGATTGATATTGACAATAACTAACCCAAGAAACTGTCGTATGCAAGATCACTTCATAAATGGCCTCACCGATGCAATATATATTTAGAAAAATGTTAACAGGGTATAATGTTCAAACCTCTCTGAATATTCCGATCATTTTTGGCATTCGGATTGATATTGACAATACCTAACCAATGAGGCTGTTTTATGCAAGATTACTTTATGAATGGTCTCGCCGAGGCAAAATAATATAAAAAAATGAATACGGAGTATAACATCTAAAACCGGCTTTGATCATTTTCGGCATACAGGTTGATATTGACGATACATAACCCGCAAAATTGCCTTATGCCAAATTACTTTACAAACGGCCTCGCCTAGGCAAACTGAAAAATTATTTCGAAGTGTAACTTCTAATCTACTTGGACTATTTTGACAGCTGTTAGCATGCAGATAGATAATGTACAGATCTAACCAACGCGATTCGTCGTACCGGGAACCAACCATCGAGCGACACATCGTTTTATCGTTGCTCGAATATTCATAAAATTAACAAGTTTCTATATATAAAAAAGTCATAGATTTTATAGGTGTGTTTTAAATTGGAATATTTTACAAGGTACTGTTGAACTTTTCACAAACTTTTATCGATAAATCGTTTTATTTAAAAAAATCATAAATCCATTGTTCTGGATATTGGGTCGCTATTACCTGTGAGTTTCTTATGAGCTGTATTCACCACAACTCAATGATCGATGATTGCTACTCAATAGACAGGTGAGCTGTGTTAAGCTGCCAACAGAAAGTTTGTTTACAAACGCTAGTGTTACGTCATTGAATATGTCGACAAAACAGAGATTAAGCAAAAGCTAGAACAACTTGACGACACATTAAGATCAAAGTACCTTGACACCCTCAAATCACTCGAACTAGAAGATCTGAAATGCTTTGACAAAGGCAAATATAAACAGTTGGTAATGGCTGATATATCGGAACAACTACCAAACGCCGACAAAAAAGACGTTGATTCATACGCACAGTGCATATCAAACTACTTGCAAAACGAAGCAAAACGCTTGAAAACATCTAAACAACCAAAGAAAAAGACAACCAGACAAAGCACATCTAGTGATAAATCAAACAGTGAAAACACGGGACATGAACAACAGCCAAAGAAATCGTTACGGCACTTACAGTCAATATCTCAACAGGAAACAAACGCTATAGCTGAATCACTCTTGGAACACTTAGATTTTACTTTCGACACGAATGATACGTTAAGCTCATCGATGACAATTTCAAGTTTGGATGCCACCTACCAAGAAGATTTAGACAATAGTATTACTCACCAAAAGACAGTAGCTCAGTCAAAAGACCAAAAAAATCAGTTGCAAAATAATAATGATGTCAATCAGTCTAAGGCGATAAGTGAAACAGAACACGAATCTGCAGTTGAATGTGACACTTCCTGTGCACCTGGTTGCAAAAAAGACAAAGACCTCGTATCACTGAGATGTAACATTTGTATGGTGTGGTTCCACACCGAATGTGTTGGTATCACAGATATTGATGCTGTCGGAGCGTGGGCTTGTGCTGTCTGCCGGAAACTACCAAAAACCGTTAACATAATGAAACATCAACTGGAAACCTTGGCAAAAACAACAACAGAAATTTTGAGTACCTTTCGATCATTGTCTATAAATATTGAGAGCAAATTCGAAAATCTTAACGATCGACTTACAAGTATAGTTAACCAAACTAAAAAGGCCGATCAGACCAGCACAACCTCATTCTCTGACATCAGAAATGAAATAAGAGCTCGGAAATGAAGTGGACAGAAAATCAAACACCATTTTATCTAAGTCTCAAGTTATTATTGACAAGGTTCAGGCCACTACTAAAATATCTGATAACATTTCTAAGACCCAGTCAGGTAAATCTAATCACGGCACTACCAAGCGCGACAGCCTAAATCAAAATCAAAAACAAAACAAAACAACATCCTCTTTTGAGGTAATCGATGTGGATACCCTTCAGAACTCAAATCTGACTCCTGATGAAAGTATCTCTGTAAACACACAACCAAATAGTGACAAACAAACCTAAACAAGATCAAAACAAACGAGACCTTACCTTTCTGACTGGGTCATGCTTACTAAAAAACGTTGAATCTCGTTTCCTGCATGATAAGACAAAAATCAAAAGCTTTAGAAACGCAAAAATTTCACATCTAAAAGATTCACTCGAAAAGATGGATTTAACACGGTATAAAAACATCATACTCCACATCGGCGGACATGATGTTGACTCCAATATTAGTCTCCCTGCCTTCAGACAAGAGTACCAATCCCTATTGGCCTCTCTGAAAAACCCAGAATGCAAAATAATTGTCTCTGGACTCCTACCAAGAGGGGGCCACAATATGAAACCCTTCAATGAAATTCTCAGGGAACTTTGTACTTTAAACGATTGTCTTTTCATAGACAACCATGATTCTTTTATGTTGGCATCAGGGAAACTCCCTTTCGAATTTTTTCTACCTGACCAAGTCAATCTCAAATTTTCTGGTATCAGAGCCTTAGTTCAGAATATAAATAGCCATTGTCCCATTCTACCAAACAAAAATTATAGAAACTCATATCCCCAAGGTCACCGCAGATCATTCATGAGAGGATCTAGACAAATGTATAAAGGAATTGGGCACAAACGTCAAAACACCATATAGGATCTTGCGTCTGGGAGCCTTTCTTCTAAACATGATATCCTTAATACAGATCATATAAAAAACCATTTCCAGGTACTTACTCACATTTGTAGTGAATGCAACAATTTATTTGACCCTCATCTGTGCGATTGCAGTAAAGACAAAACTACAGAGTCGTCCAGTCCATGTCATGAACCAAACTCAGTTACTGCTTGTGATACCGACTTGACCATCAATAGCAGCGCTAACAAAAGCCCTTTAAAAATACCGATAACTGATCCTCAAACTCTAACTAATAATCAAACTTGCACATCTATATATAAAGACCACTCTACAGTAGAGACAGAATTCAAATTTCAAACAAGGGGAATACACATAGTAAATCTCAATATTAGGCATCTAAAACCAAAAATTGATGAAATTAGATTAAAGTTACATCAGGCAAAAAATATAGATGTATTTTCTGTTTGCGAAACATTTTTAGATCAAACTGTAGACAATGAAACACTAAACATAAATGGATATGTTTTCGAAAGAAAAGATCGCAGGCAATGTAACCCATCGAACGCAGAAAAGGGAGGCGGAATATGTATCTATATCAACAAAATTTTGCAGTATAATCGTAGAAACGATATAGAATCTCCGGGAATAGAATCTATTTGGATTGAACTAAAGCTTAAAAACAGCAAACCATTTTTATTCTGTTCAGTCTATAGACCTCCCTCTTCACCAACTGAATGGTTTACTTCATTTGCAAAACAAATTGAAAAGGCATATGCTTTTTCGGATGAAGTTTATATTATGGGCGATATAAATATTGATTTTAAAGATAATTCTTTACAAAACAACACCTGGAAGCATACGGTGGAGCTATACGATATGCACCAACTTATCAAAACGCCGACAAGGATAACAGCTCATTCTGAGACCCTTATAGACCATCTGTATGCCTCAAATACTGATCTTGTCGCCGATATCGCTGTTCCGTCTATTGCAGTCAGCGATCATTACCCTATATGTTTTACCCGCTGTACAACAAGAAAGCAAATTAAACGCTTCACACACAAGCACATTAAATATAGGTGCTACACCAAATTCGACGAAGAGCTCTTTCATCAAGACCTATCTTTAGAATTAAACAGCATCAATGTCTCTGCTAATGATACGAACGCCAATTTTGATGAATGGATAACAGCATTTATGAATAGCTATAATAAACATGCTCCTCTAAAAACAAAACGGATCAAACATGAAACTCAGTCGGAATGGTATAACAATGAGATCAAACATGCAATGGCACTGAGAGATTCTTATCATAAAGAAAAAAACTGGAACCAATATAAAATATGGAGAAACAAAACAACCTCCCTTATACGTTCCTCAAAGAAAGACTTTTTCACTAGGTCAATAGCTGAAAGTAAAAACTGTTCCTACCTTTGGAAACACGTCAAAGAATTATCAAAACAGTCGAATGACCGCAGTCTGCCGCAAGAATTAAATATCGATGATACAAGTTTCTGTGATATAAACGAAATAACCAACAAGCTCAACCACTATTTCGCATCCATAAGCGAGAGGCTTGCATCAGAGCAAAATCAAGAAAATATACCTTTCGATCCCTCCGTTTTAAAAGAATATATCGACACGAAAATCCCTGATAATGTACAGTTCCGCATACCATTGATGAAATATCAGAAGCTTAACTCCATTTTAACTTCTCTTGACGTGACAAAAGCCACAGGCCTTGATGGACTGACGGCAAGGGCACTTAAGTCAGCTGCCCCGGTGGTGTGCCCAACACTACTTAATATAATTAATTCTAGCATAGCTACAGGAACTTTCCCCAGTTCTTTAAAACATGCAAAAATATTACCCATACACAAAGCAGGATCAAAATCAGACCCGTCCAATTACCGCCATATTGCTATTTTATCTATTCTCTCAAAAGTTATTGAAAAGCATGTTACAAAAAACCTCTTTGCGTACATGAACAAATATAACGTATTGCATAAATCTCAATCCGGTTTTCGAAAGAATCATTCTTGTAACACGGCCTTAATCAACCTGGTTGATAAATGGTTAAGTAACATAGATAAGGGAGAAATCAACGGAGCCATTTTCTTCGATCTAAGGAAGGCATTTGATGTAGTCGATCACTCAATCTTAATATCAAAATTAGCCGCATATAAATTTGATCAGACTTCACTAGATTGGGTCAAATCCTTCTTAACAGACAGATCTCAATGTATAGTTGATGGAGATACTAAATCATCCTGTCTAAAAAATGAAAGTGGCGTACCCCAAGGCTCAGTGCTAGGCCCTGTTTTTTTCCTCCTGTTCGTTAATGACATTCCATTATTTGTTAAAGAAGCATACTTGGATTTGTACGCAGATGATGCGACAATGCACACATCAAGTAAAAAATCAGCTAATATAGAAAGCAAATTACAAGTTAGCACTCAAGATTTCAGATATTGGTGCTTATTACATAAAATGTTTATCCATATAGGTAAAACATCAGTAATGCTAGTCGGCAGCCGTCAAAACCTATTACAGTCTGAGCCATTGAATATTTACATTGCAAATGAACTTCTGAAATGTGTTGAATCTCAAAAACTTCTTGGTATAACAATAGATAAGACTCTTAATTGGGAGGCCCAAATAGATTTAGTTTGTCAGAATATCACGAAGAGAATTACCTTAATGAAACTTCTGTCGAAATATATTGATAGAGCTTGTCTCATTCAATATTATAATTCCTATATTCTACCCATATTAGACTATGGATGCATGATTTGGGGTCATTGTTCTGTTACAAACATCAACGGGCTACTAAAGTTACAAAAGCGAGCTGCACGAATAGTATTACAAGCAGATATCCTGACACCATCAGAAACTATGTTTAAAGATTTACACTGGTTACCCTTTCACAAACGTGTTCAGTATCATGAGTGCATTCTAATGTATAAAACTCTGAACAACTTAGCTCCAGAGTACCTTTCAGAGAGATTCACTAAACTTTCAGAAACACACGATCGTAGCCTAAGATCTGTAGACAATGAGCTACTTAAAATTCCTTTTTCAAGAACTAGGTATTATGACAATTCATTTTCCGTAACAGGTGCAAGGATTTTGAACTCACTACCAAACGACATACGGCATTCGCCATCCTTGTGCAACTTTAAAACCAAAGTCAAGTCTTTCTTACTTGAAGCAAACCCTTGATAAAACTATGTAAGGTTTGTCTGCTGCCTCGGTGATTAGAACACTGTATCTGTATATCACTGAGTAGCAGGCGGGCATCCCCACCAACCCATAAATCCTTTATACCTTAAGGCTTGTTAGTCTTCGTGTTTTTGTTGCCCGACGGCTAAATTGCTCTCTAAGACTGAAATTCAAATTATAATTTTACTTTGTTTTGGACCAACTAACCCACTCTTGGGGTTTCGTTTCGTTTCAAGGGTGTAGTGGCTCTTTGTCCTTTAACTAGAAAAGTATTTTCTGCTTTTGACCGGGATATGATACTCTTTCATCGTGTAAGATTCATCTCCTGGTCTAGAGCATTTTTATTAAAATTGCATTTGGTGTCTTCGATCATTCTGCATATGTTCAATACACATGTTAGTATCGTGGTATAGTTCAATGATGAGTATTGGCTTCGTGACCGATATCTTTGTGTAGCGAATGAGCTGAACTTAGATGTCACGAGCTCACTATTCTTCATTGGGTTATCCAAATTTTTAGCTAAAATAAAACATTCTCTAAAATAAAGAAACATAGTCTGGTATGGTTCGGTGATGGGTATTGGCTTTGTGACCGATATCTTTGTGTAGCGAATGAGCTGAACTTAGATGTCTCGGGGTCACTATTCATCGTTGGGGTGTCTAGAGTTTCTCTAAAATAAGGAAAACCAGCCTGGTATGGTTCAATGATGAGTATTGGCTTCGTGACCGATATCTTTGTGTAGCGAATGAGCTGAACTTAGATGTCATGAGGCCACTATTCTTCATTGAGGTATCCAAATTTTCTCTAAAATAAAAAAAAAAATCTGGTATGGTTCCGTGGTGAGTATTGGCTTCGTGACCGATATCTTTGTGTAGCGAATGAGCTGAACTTAGATGTCACGAGGTCACTATTCATCGTTTGGGTATCCAATTTCTTTTTCTAAAATAAAGACAAAAATAGTCTGGTATAGCTTCAGTGGCGAGTATTGGCTTCGTGACCGACATCTTTGTGTAGCGAATGAGCTGAACTTAGATGTCGCGAGGTTACTGTTCGTCATTGGGGTGTCAAAATTTTCTCTTAAATAAAGACAAATAGTCTTACATTTAAAAATCCAATCAACCCTACTTTTCTGATTCTTAAAGATTAACTAAATCCCGTTCTGTGTGGCATGTGCAGGTTGATTTAATATTAAGATCCTTTATCAATCCTTTATCAAGAATATGGTACACGTCGTTCCGAATTTAACACGGATTTGTCTGCTGTTTGTCATTTTCAGGCATGGTCACTCACAGGTTGGATGTCAGGCTGTGGACATGTTTGTTGACTTCGGAGCGATGTGTATCATAGGACCTAAGGAACATCTATGCAATTTGGAATGTGCACACTCATTTCTTCTGAGCTCTGTGTTTTAATCTAGCCTCGCATGGCATAATTAATCATATGGGGATATACTCAAAATGATAAGTGCAATAAAGATTAACTGTGATTGACTGTGATAATGATGAAAAGTCTCATCAATGGTTTTATAATATATACAACAAGTGCTTTCCAAATGACATTTTAAGTACTTCATGCATAATTTTAATGGAACTGAATGAAACACTATTTTTATCTTTTTTACAGTGATATAACTTTTTATTCATCTTAGATCAATATATTTAACTTTTTTTTATTACTCAAATCTTACTTTGCACCATTTGATACAACCACCAAACATATCATTTTCTACCAAACTCTATTTAGAGTATTATTGTTGCTTTGTAATCTTAAGAGTCCTCCTAGACGTTTTAGATATTGCATATTGTCTTATGTTGTCCTTGTATATTGTAAATAGTTTGTATGTTTGTTTTTATTATAGAGGACCATATGTTAGATAAGTAATTATGCTTAATATGTCATCCTCGTTAAATAAAGACATTATTATTATTATTATTATTATTATTCCTGAATGCCCAATTTCTTTATTGTAGTCTCGACAAGGTAAAAAATTCACCCACTGACACGGTCGTATAACTTTCAAACCGAAGGGTATATTTTTATAATGTTTTGCATGCAGATGTAAATTGACAAGATCAAGTTAATGGTATTGTCTAATGCCATATAGCTTTATAAACAGCCTCATTGAGGTAATTTTTAAAGACTGATTACGGATGTATAACTTATAAACTGCTGAGAAAATTATGATAATTTTTCACATGAAAATAAACATCATCAAGACGTAACCAAGAAGAATGTCTAATGCAAGATAAATAACCTCCCCAAGGTAATTTTTCAAAAACTGATTACATAAAATAACTTTAAAGCCGCCAAACAATTGCGTAAGCCGCAGTTGTTGCACGAACTATAGCTCAGCAGAAATCTTCAAGTAAACTGTAGAACTGCATGGTTGCTATATTGCTAAAACAATTGATTGTGGGTACTTGATAAAACGGCCTCGTCAAGGCAGTTCAATCAAGTCCCCGCAATCAATGTTTTGAGCAGAGAAAAGAAAATATCACAATTTTGTATCTTAAAATTTCCATTTTTTTTTTGCCAAAAAATGACAATGTATTTGTACAGGCGTGTTTTCGTGATGGTTGTTGCGGGGTCTAAACCTGAGCGTGAGTTAATTTCAATATAGGTCTTGTTGCTTTAACACGACTTCTTGCCCAGAATAGCTTCAAACAGCTATGTTCATTGGATCAATATGAGCCTGAATCAAAATACCAATCTGACGCTAAATCAAATTATCAAAGCTACGCTCCATCAGCAGTATCAGTGCTTTGATTCAATACATGATCATTTTGATAATTTATTAATGCAATAAGCCATATGGCCCATGAGCATATATACAATAAACATACAATGATATGCAGGATAGCAACACAGTTCGTTGAAACGTATTCTCATGTATTCCTTTGAGGCCACAAAAATTACACTTTTAATCGCCAATATATCTTCAATGAACACAGGTTGTGGGTACCCGCAAGAACCGCCCAAATGAGGCGGATCTGATGGGGATTCAAAACCGCGTTTCCATCCTTGTAGCTCCTTACAATCAGTTGTCTTAGGTAGAGGTGCTGAGATCTTTCGTCGATGATAACATTACGAAAATACATCCGTGCGACATTGTGTTGTTTTTCATATCCAGAAAAAGGCGACTTCTATGGAAAAAAAAACTACATATTTTTCTTATTTGTACTCCATAGCATAACAGAAATTTATTTTAATATATGAATAAAAATAAATAAATAAATAAATAAATTGATTAATTTTACCTGCGTGAAGTCACCATCATTATTCATCTATAATTAAGGTATTAATCAGAGAAAAATTAGTGAATCACTATCCGTCTATTTTTCCCTTTCAATGCTGCTACATCTACAATTTTGGTTAAATCACACAACCCCGCTTTTCTATAGAGATGTAGGTTTCTATTTACGTGTCAAGCATGAAAAGTCCGTGCGGAAATGTACACTCCAGTGCAATATGACATGCTACTTTATTGAATGATTTGTTTGTTTGATTTGTGGTTTAACGTCCCCGTCAACGCTGTATAGGTCATTTTGGAGACGTTGCTTCCAATTTTGTGGGACTTTTACCCGACATTGAGATGAAATGACATCTCAAGCCCTGCCGCCCAATGAAACCAATAGGGTTTATAAACATGGACGGGCCGACTCGAACCGCTTTGTCTGGGCAGGCTTAGATCCTCTAAGCGGTTTACCAGTACTTGTTTGTGGGACGGTTTCAGCTCTGCGTGGAAGCATCATGCAGCCCATCTATTTCTTCAAGCCCCGATGGGCGGGGGCCGAAAAACCCGAATGATGGTGCCCTCGTTAAATCACTTATTGAACTTTAATTTAGCCACTCCCATTTTGCTCAGCACTTTTGCTTTGTTTTTCATTTAAGCTATAGTAAAATTTTTAGATGATTCTGTAGACTTGGGAGGAAATTTGATAATTGTGTTACCAAAAAAAATCAAAGTACTGAAAGTACTGAGGAAAGTTGATTTATGAGGAATAATTATTATATAACAATGTTAGTCGTAGATCAAGCAGTTATCTAGATATTTTGTTGAAAAAAAAATCAAGAGACTAACTTCCCATATCACAGGTCCTATTTGACGTGTCACCAGTAACAATAATAATATTATTCTGATTCAGATTCTGATTTGACAAGGGTTAAAAAAATCGACAAAGAAAAAAAAAAATGATTCATCGATTGTTTTGAGTTTGACCCTAGTGGATCATCTTTGTCTTCTCCGAGAGAAAGGGGGAAAAGAGACAGAAGAGACGGTAGTGGAGATGATTTGTTTGTTTGTTTGATTTGAGGTTTAACGTCCCCGTCGACACTGTAAAGGTCATTTTGGAGACGTTGCTTCCAATTGTGTGGGACTTTTACCCGACATTGAGACGAAATGACATCTCAAGCCCTGTCGCCCAATGACAGTAGGGTTTATAAGCATGGACGGGCCGACTCGCACCGCTTTGCCTGGGCATGCTTAGATCCTCTAAGCAGTTTACCAGTACTCGTGTGCGGGTCAGTTTCAGTTCTGCGTGGCAGCATCATGCAGCCCATATATTTCTTCAAGCCCCGATGTGCGGGGCCGTTGTAGAGAAGATGAAAGTGAGGGACAGAGGAGAAAGAGGAAAATGAATGGAAGTGTAGAAACAGAAGAAATAACAACACTCCCCCACTCTACCGTTACCTGTTGCAAGGACACCAGGTGTTGCCCAACTGTAAGTCAATATCAGCTGGACAATATACACATCGCCATTGCCTCACTCAACTACCCCCACGAAGAAAAAACGGAAGAAAGAAAGATAGACGTGTCTGCCAATTTCTTCATGGTCAAACCATAAATTTCTAAATTAGTTCAGAACATATCTGCTAATAATCTTACGAGTTCTCCTAAGCGGGCACATGATGTTTGCACAGTCGCATCAACGTCGCATTGATACGACGATGCACATACATTGTGCAGCCGCTTGGGACTATGTTCTTTCGGGCGTCGGGACATAAAAAGGAGAATAACTTGACCAAAAAAAAAGATCATTTTTAAACCATTTGATTTAGATATTATAACCCAGATCAGACGCCGCGTTTACCAAGGCGAATTAAAATATGTTTATTCCAACCTGTACGGGGTCCTCAGAACATAAACCCATAAATGCCAATTGGATTAGATGCCACAGAATCTTGCGTCTGATCGGTGTCTTCACTATTTCGCTAAAGTACGGAACTTGATTTACAACTCACAGCTTACAACACGTGTTTTGTAATTAGAGCTCTCGAAGGCAGGCGAATTGTAGGTCAGTAAAGGCACTGATATGCTAACCCAGTAGACCGGTGCAGACGCCAAGGTAGAAATACACTGTATATATGCAAACCTTGAAGATCCTGATAAGACGGCACGTAGCTAAAACGTCTCGCCAGCAACTACATATATACTGTTTGTCATCATGTCAGAGAACTAATCAGAAATCCCTTTCTATAAGAATATACTGAAAGCGAGAAGAGTCCTGTTTAGAAACTCAGGGATGAAAGAGTAAAACATAAATATCATCGGAAAGAGCGTAGGAAAATAGTCCCAGAGTACTGTTTTCTTTTCAGAATTCTTCTTTCTGTGCCAGTTTATATTCAATCCGTATAAAGTCTCGAAAAGTGAAATATTTTGAAAGACGTACCATGCCGGCAAAATTAATTTTCAAGAGTTCATTTGGACTATTTTATACAGCGAAGGAACAGCGTAAGTGGAATAACGCGGTCCAGTACCGGAAGTAGAAATGTAATGACTAAGAAACTTGATTTAAAAAATCAACTTTCTAAAACATAGTACTGGTTCTTTTGTTTGTTTGATTTGAGGTTTAACTTCCCCGCCAACACTGTAAAGGTCATTTTGGAGACGATGCTTCCAATTTTGTGGGACTTTTACTCGACATTGAGATGAAATGACATCTCAAGCCCTGTCGCACCGCTTTACCTGGGCAGGCTTAGATCCTCTAAGCGGTTTACCAGTACTCGTGTGCGGATCGGATTCAGCTCTGCGTGGTAGAAGCCTCCGTGGTGTAGTGGTTACGCTACTCGCCTTGTAAACCAGGGGTCGCAGGATCGATCCCGGGCTTCTCTAGACTTTCGGATGAGTCTTTAAACCGAGGTGCCGTCTCCGTATGAACTAAGCTGTTGGTGGGACGTAAAACTCAAACACTCACTCACTCAGCTCTGCGTGGAAGCATCATGTTATACTGGTTCTACTAAAGATAAATTTCAGAATCAATGTAAGGTCGGAGAGTATGCTGAGTATAGCCTCTAGTTAAGAGAGCCGCATCATATAACTGATTAGTAAATCGTAGAATTTATTCGCCTCGGTGTCCAGAAGACGTAAAACAAAAACGGGTAATGAACTTAGAAATGAAAGCATAGAGTGGCGTCCATGATTTAATAATATGATTGACAGTCACTTCAGTCTAGTATTGTTTCGTTTAAAAGTATGTGGTTTACGTTTATAGTTACCATTTTTCCTGGTGCCGTGAGATCTAGTTCTGCGTTTTCGACATTCCAGGAGCGAGAAAATATCAAAGTCCGGCATTCTGGAAATATTAAGTCTATGGGAAATTTTAAGTCTATGGGAAAATGATAAGTCTATGGGAAAATTTTTCTCACGCTCAAGGGGATGTAACTTGAAAACTGCTGGTCAGATTCAAACCAAATTCGAACTCGTCCGAGATTTAATGCTTGTCCTCGTTTATGAAAAGATCAGATCATAAACAACTGAGAAAAGCTGGAGACACCATTTTTCACTTATATTTGTACTCAAGGACAGGTAACTCCAAAGCTGTTTGTCCCGTGCACCCAAATTCGAACTCGACGTAGACTGCAAGCCCCTCCTGGTTATCTGCAAGTTTGATGAAGATCGGATCAGAAATGGCCAAGACGTCGTTTTCCCCATTATAAGTCTATGGAAACATTTTTGTTTCCATGGCAACCAGAATTCCAATCCGATCAGCCCAAAAACCTTATCGAGCCTTTCCCCCTACCTGATGATGCTTCTCATGAAATTTGATCAAGATTGACCATGGGGTATTAGAGATATACTTATTTGAAATTGTTTACGGACGCACGGACGCACGCACGCACGACGGACAAAATGTGATCACAAAAGCTCACCTTGTCACTCGTCCGACAAGTGAGCTACGTGACAGGTGAGCTAAAAAGGGTACACACCTTATCTTAAATCATTTAACAGTTGAAATAAATAAATATATAAATTAATTAAATAAATAAATAAGAAAATGTTCTAATAATCATTAGATTATATATAAATGAATAGAAAAATAAAATAACAATAAAATAATAATAATAATAAACACATTACGATAATACATCCGTGTGGCATACTTCTTTTTTGATATCTCAAAAACTGTGGTGATATTTTTTAGCCCCATTGGAATTTTAAACCTTTCGCTTTTAAACCTAGCAACTAAGACATCTAAACTTTAGCTATTTTCACAATTTTATTTCCTGTCATGAATATTTTATCCAAACACAACAAAGGCACAACTTTATTTCTTTTTCTAACCCCTGAGTGAAAAATAACCTGCTTTATATAAGTTTTTAGTCACACAAAACACGAGCAAATAGAGAGCTCATATTCTGCAAGCGTGACTTAGAACCGTCGGCACCATCACCGATGGTGCACTCGCCGTCGGCACAAAATGACCCAATATCGTAAAAACTTCACGACACTCCGGCCAGACCGGCCCCGATAGCTCAGTTGGTAGAGTGTCCGCTCCGGGGAACGGGAGGTCTCGGGTTCGATCCCGGGCCGCGACATACCAAAGTCGTTAAAAATGGTACTAGCTGCTCCTCGCTTGGCACTCAGATTTACGGGGTAGATCTAGGACTGGTCGATCCAGTGTCAAGATAATGTGACTGGGTGTGGTATCATGTAATGTGTCTGGGTCATGATACTTCATTGAGGCAGCACTATAAACGTGAGCATTGAGCTCCCTGTCGCAACCAGACACCGTCGTGATATGACTGAAAAATTGTTGAAAGCGACGTTAAACCCGAATTGACACACACACTCCGGCCAGGATGTTAGTATGACTTAGTGATTGTGTGGATTGACTTTGTCCCTATAAATTTGATGTCCCGGAAATTTATAGGGACAAAGCTTTTGGCTATGCTTGAAAATGACTTAGTTTGTTGATGTTTGGTGAAATTATAGGGACAAAGCTTGAATGACTTAGTCTTTTTGTGATAAACTTTCAAGAGGTCCAGGGATACCTCAAGATGACATTATGTTGGCCTTTTGGAAATAAATTGAAATTGAAAAAAATGTTTGGCACGAATAGGGCTCGAACCTATGACCTCCTGCTTATCAGACAGGCGCTCTACCAATTGAGCTAAAGTGCCTAGATATATTTAGTATGTAATATACTCTTCACTGCCACATCTCCACATCAAAAATGTATAATCTCCACATCTCCACACTGAAATTGTGGAACATCCACATCTCCACATTGAAATTGTGGAACCTCCACATTGAAATTGTGAAACCTCCACATTGAAATTGTGGAACCTCCACATCTCCACATTGAACTTGTGGAGGTAATGTGGAGGTTCCACAATTTCAATGTGGAGAATGTGGATCCACAATGTGGAGATTCCACATGTCCACATCTACACATTCGGCAATTTTGCAACCAGGCCTTTCTGGCTTCTAAGACTCAGCTTAAAATGCTCAAAGTGGATGTGATGTGAAGAATGTGGATCCACAATATGGAGATTCCACACGTCCACATCTACACATTGAAATTGTGTAACCTCAACATTGAAATTGTGGAACCTCCACATCTCCACATTGAAATTGTGGAGGTAATGTGGAGCAAATGTGAATGTAATGTGGAGAATGTGGATCGACAATGTGGAGATTCCACATGTCCACATCTACACATTCGGCAATATTGCAACCAGGCCTCTCTGCCTTCTAAGACTCAGCTTAAAATGCCCAATGTGGATGTGATGTGGAGGATGTGGATCCACAATAAGGATATTCCACACGTCCACATCTACACATTGAACAATTTGACTCGTATTACCTGACCGGTGGCAGGTATATAACTTAAGATAACTTTGGTAGGACCAAGCTGTTTATGGAAAAAAAGAAGAGAATCAGATGCCACCTCTGATGGCAAACAACCTCCCTAGTGTGCTTGTGAATTGCATTAATGGGTTTCCCTGCAACTTTGGACTCCTGGCGATTTGAGATTATCTCGAATACACTTTAGAACCACCTGAATGTCTCTATGGACCAGCGTGATTCCCAGAGCGGAGGCTTTCCAATGTCCGTGGATCCCCTTAAAGTAGCCTGAGCGTAGCTACCTTCTACTCTGTTTAAGCATATATTCGATAATCTCGCATCTTTGGACCAAGCCGGAAAAACACGCAATGCAATAATCACAAACCATGCACCAGTAAGCTAGAGCACTAGCCTGTTTGTAACAAGTAACCACTTTGTATATATAGTCAACCCAAACCAATTTTCAATGAAAATGGTTTTGTTGAATTTCCAAATGAAAATCTTTGTTTTAAATTTAAGAAAAGAAAGACTATGTTCTATGAGTGATGTATAAATTTATAAGCTTGTATTATATTTATTTCGAAAAAAAATTATTTGATCCCATTTGAGCTACAAATAGCAAAATGATAATGACTTTTATCATTTTTTATCTGTTACTATTTTGAGAATTCCTATTGGGAAAAACCCAATAAGACAAAATGCTCAGAGTGGATATTTATAAAGGCGTTTTAAATGCTAAATCATATTCTTAAGGAATCTCCAGATTTAACTTTGGTTATTTACTTTATCATTTTCTAATTACTATCGCCATTTCTAACAAACTATGAATATATATCGAAGGTACCGCATTCCCGTTAAACGTCAGGCCATTGGATTTTCCGAAAATCGATCAATAGCGATTTTTGTCCAGTAAATTTGAAAGTAGCCAATTCCCGGAATAAAGATTGGTTTTACGATAATGATAAATAGTAAGAACAAAGAAAACTGACTTTTTTTATGACGATATTGAATAATAATTGTAACTTAAAATTTGTGTTGCTTAAGAAATGACTGAAATGCACAACCAAAACACTGTCATTTTGTAGTAAAGAAACTATATAAATATTCAGTTGGACATTGTTTGACAATGAGGGCCCTGATCAGACGCCACACCTGAATAATGAATGACTTCTACCTTACATTGCTAAGTGACAGTTCCTTGGACAATTTTCCAACAAACAAACAAAACAGTTTTACGGTGAGACTAGATCATCCCATTAACATCAATGAAGAAAACTGGGAAGTTGCATTAGTAGAAATTATGACACCATCACAACTGCTGAACATCACTGAAGAAAATAACTTTTTCTATTTAGTTTTTCTAGATCCAGGTTACATAAGAAGACACGGTTTCGAAAATGTCACTGAAATGTGTAGAAATACTAATGCATGTGACAAATTTAAATTGATCATCCCACCTGGCAATTATGTTTCTCCCAGTCATTTGGCACAAGAAATGCAATCTTCTATCAATGCGTTTGAGAACGGATTATTAGAACATGTAAATGTTGGCATTGGAGTTGTGTTTGATGAAAATTCTAAACGCATGAAAATAATTTGTCAAGATGAAAGACAAACTAGGTTACAATTTTCCAAAGAGTTAGGAAAGTTATTAGGGCTCAATCCTTCTCTATTCGGAAAACCTATTGGGAATGAAAAAGATTCATTTATTTTTAATGCAGACCTGAATGCTCCACATGATACGTTTTTCATATATTCAGATATTGCAGATTTTACAAAAGTTGGTGATGTGAAGGCACCGATTTTGAGAATTGTTCCATTTAATCATACCAAGTATTCTACTTATTTTCATACAGAACTAAAAAATTTGCACTATGTGCCAGTAGCCAAATCTTTCATTGACCAAGTTCATATCAGCATAAAAACAGCCACTGGTAAAAGTGTACCGTTTATGACTGGAAAATCTTTGGTTAAATTACACTTTAGACACAAACAGTTTTTTTGAAAATGATATAAATACTGTGCATTAATACTAACTTTGTCAGTTTATCAGACTCCTGAAAGGAAATAAGATGGTTAGTTCAGAGAAACAGACAAAAACATCCTGCAAAAAGATGGTCAAATGCAAAAAGTTACCAGTGACACAAAACCCTAGTAAATATGAAATAAGTTATGGACAGATGCGGTACTTGATGAAAAGACTTAACACAGTTCTCAGCAATAAGCTCAGGGAAGGACGGCCCTCCAGATTCTGCAAAATATGTAACGCAGAAATCCAACAACTTGCGAAAACAAGACATCCGAAAAGACGTCGTCTGGCAGAACCAAGAAGAAAAATGAAACAACACTGGCCTGATACTCCCAGGAGACCTACGTCTTTACCACTAAAGAATATCAAGCGTAAAAGAAATAGTGAAGACAAACAGTCACAGACGGTTGCAGAAAATTGTGCAGAAAATTAGAAAATTTTGTGGAAGAGTATAAAAGGAGTGACAAGACTGAAAAAAATCAGTTCATTATTTGACATCCATGGGGAGATATCAGTGCCATAAGTGTTTTCGAGAGTTTGCAAGATCAGACAGTTTGAGAAGACATAGATCCAGTGGTGTTTGTAAAGAGGATAAAACAGATATGTCAGATGACGAAGAAAGTGTAGCGTCTTCAAGCCCACGCTATAATTTGGGAAAAGGAGAAGATATATTTGGAAAATATGACTACACCAATAATTCTGAAGAATACACCGAAGAAGATGATAGTGATGACGAAGTTGAGATACCCAAAAAGAAAAAAATGAAATCTAAGTACAGACCATGGGACCGAATGGTTTTGAAAACCCAGGAAAGCTTACAAGATACATTCAGTGAGACCGTGGAAGAAGTTTTGGCAGAACATAATAATATCGATACAGAAGATGCTGAAAATTTGGCATATGAGGAACTCAAACCAAGATATACACAAGAGCTTGCAAACTTCTACAGAACATTGGTTGGATATTCAGAAGCACTGAAGAAAGATCCAGTGCATAAGAAAATCGTAAGCACAGCAAAACGACTGAGGGACGAAAATGATTACGATGCAGATGAATCCATGGACAGTGCCGTCAAGAAACGCAGATTCCTCTTTGAAAAGACACTGGATGAATATGATTCACCTACCTATGACGAGGAAGAGACTGTGCCACAGACAAATCAAAAGACATTATTAAAACCAATTTCACAACAACGTTAAGGTTTCATATTGTAAACGATGACAGAGGGACGGTCCTAATCCTCTGTTCATCGTAATCAAGTTAGTTAGCGGGGCAAATAAAATTAAAACTGTTCATCAATCTTTCTTGTTTTTTCACCCCCTCTTCATGACGAAGAGGGTAGTAGTATCTAAACTGGAGATGGCTAGAAATAACATCCACTGACGCTTCATAGTCAAACTAATGAAACAAAAATAGATCTTGAGATACAAGATCTATATCCAGAAGTTTGCTACTATCAAGCCTCAATATATTTGCCAGAACACTTGACGCTTGACAGTCAAGTTTCTATTGATAAAGAAATAAAATCTTGAGATACAAGATTTTTATTTCTCATAGAAACTTGCTACTAGATAGCCTCAATATATGAGCATGACACTATGAAGTCTTGAGATACAAGACCAAGATAATGTCATCTTGTGGTATCCCTGGACCTCTACACAGTTTATCACAAAAAGACAAAGTCATTTTCAAGCTTTGTCCCTATAATTTCAGGGACATCAAATTTATGGGGACAAAGTCAATCCACCCAAACACTAAGTCATTTCAGACTTACTCAAAAGCTTTGTCCCTATACATTTCCGGGACATCAAATTTATAGGGACAAAGTCAGTCAACACAAACACGTGGATCTACTTGAAAGATCATCAAAAAACTAAGTCATTTTCAAGCATAGCCAAAAACTTTGTCCCACAAAATTTCAAAAACTGAAAATTTATAGGGACAAAATCAAACCACACAAACACTCAGTCCATTTCTGAAGGTATTCAGTTAACACACTACTGGCCACCCAAGTCCCAATCTAGCCTAGTCAAGCTTACATCAAGTAGTGCCACTTGGGGGACAAAAATTGGGGGAATTGGGGGACAACAAAAACAGCAAAACGTCCCCCAATTTTTGTCCCCCAAGTGGCACCCTATACTACTGGTGGGGCATGGCTCCGGCACACCCTGGGAGACACCCTAGGTTGGTATCACTGAATGCGTCTTATCATTAGGAACACGAATATATATGGTTTAGGGGTGGGGATCTAAACGGTTTCTGAGATATCGGGCCTTTTACAAAGTGGAGGGGTTGGGGCATGGTCCGGGCACATCCCAGTTGACCCCGAGGTTGGTGTCACTGAGTGTTTTTATCATCAGAAACAAGAATATATATGGTTTTGGGGTGGGGAGCTGAATGGTTTCTGAGAAATATCGCTTTTTATGAAATCGAGGGGGTGGGGCATGGCCCCGGCGTACCCCGTAAGACCCCTAGGCTGGAATCACTGAATGCATCTTATCATAAGGAACAAGAATATATATAGTTTAGGGGTGGGGATCTGAACGGTTTCTGAGATATTGGGCCTTTTATGGATTGGAGGGTTGGGGCATGGCCCCGGCGTACCCCGGAAGACCCCTAGGTTGGTATCACTGAATGCATATTATCATATGGAACAAGAATATATATGATTTAGGGGGGGGGGGATCTGAACGGTTTCTGAGATATATGGCCTTTTATGCACTGGAGGGAGTGGGGCATGGCCCCGGCACATCCTGGGGGACCCCGAGGTTGGCATAAAAGATAGTCACTGAAGAAATATTTCTATAAAAGTTTTGTGAAAATATCTTCAAAGGCTTTGCAGTAAAAACCATTTTTCTTTTTTCCCCGTTGTAAGTCTATGGAAACTAAGTTGCCTTAGCAACCAAACTAATGCGCCGATTTTCATTAAAAACACAAACTTTCAATCCCCCAGCCCAAGGATGCTACAGATAAAATTTGGGCTGAATTGGCCCAGTGGCTTCAGAGGAGATGTCGTTTGAAAGTGTTGACGCAGACGACGACGCAGACGACGACGACGGACAGCTGCCTATCCTATAAGGTCCCACGAAGCCTTCGGCTCTGGTGAGCTAAAAACATAAAACCTGTAAAGGCAAATATTTTGAATATTTCCATAAACTTTCAGCCTCAAAGAGCATATGGTTTCTGAGGAGATGATTTTTTAAGTTTTGTTTTTCTATTTTTTCATGTTGGTTTCCATAGCAACCAGTAAAATGAGCAATAGGCCTTAAATCATATGGCAGATGGTAGATTGCTTAAGAGACATTTCTATGAAAGTTGTGTCAAAATATCTGCAAAGGTTTGGCAGTTAATGCCATTTTTTAATTTTCCCTATTATAAGTCTATGGAAAATCTAAGTTACCATAGCACCCACCCGGATTTCATAAAAAACACAAAATCTGTAATGGCAAATTAGTGAATATTTTCATAAAGTCTCCACCGCCTAGAGCTTACGGTTTCTGAGGAGATGATTTTTTAAGTATTTTTTTTTCTATTTTTTTTTTGCATTTTGGTTTCCATGGCAACCAACGAAAATGAGCAGTAGGCTTAAAATCATATGGCTGAAAGAAAATTGCCTAAAGAACATTTCTATCAACGTTTTGTCAAAATATCTGCAGAGGCTTGGCAGTAAATGCCATTTTTCAATTTTCCACACTATAAGTCTATGAAAACTCTAAGTTGCCATAGCAACCAAACTAATGAGCCAATTTTGATAAAAAAACACAAACTTTCAATCCCCCAGCCTAAGGATGCTACAGATAAAATTTGGTCCCAATCGGCCCAGTGGCTTCAGAGGAGATGTTGTTTGAAAGTGTTGACGGACGCAGACGACGGACAATTGCCTATCCTATAAGCTCCTCCGGAGCCTTCGGCTCTGGTGAGCTAAAATGGGATTATCATACGATGTCGTTGATAAGCAGTGGATAACGTCGTGCAATAAAAATCGTATGACCACACGTGTAAGATTAAATAACGTCATGACGACGTCCATGTCAACTATGCATTTTTTTTTGTGGAAAATTTGTCAAATTTGAAGGGGGTGAAATCCAATTTAAAAGTGGTCATATGATAAACAAAATCGTACACTCGTGGTCATTTCATATGAAATTTATGAAACTCGCCTAAGATCCTCTATTTATTACATTTTCCTAATTTTGGCGCAATAACATAGATTGTGAGTACTCGTTTGACATCCAGAATAAGAAGGTTCTAACAACATTCTTTGTTTGCTGTAGAAACTAGAAAATTATCGCAAATTTGCATGAGAAAAAAATGTTGTAAGCTTTGAAAAAGTGAAGTTTCAAATACGAACTACCCTTATGGAGAGGAAAAATAAAGTCAATACAATACAATGTAGAGGAACGCATCTAACATGTTTATGGTCATTCAGATAGGCAAGTCAAATACAACGCATGTGTGAAATGCGTTTAGCTTTACGACCCTTTTATGAATGCTTCAGTTATATTGAACTCGGACACTGGGAAATAGTGTAGACCTAAATCAAATGTCACAGAATGAAGCGACTGATCTGGGTTTACGCCGATTGCTTTGAAACATGACATTTTGTAAAACAGGTGTTGAAAACGGATCTCTCATTCTATGTGTCATATACATGACATTTAGACCGCTGGTTACCTGGTTTAGGGCTTGAGTCCAGAACATTCAGTGTCGTCTTACAAACTGCCAGACTTTTGTTCGATTGAGATAGTTCATTTCTTAGTCGAGCTAACTCTGTTCCCATCTGTTGTATTGTGTTAGCTAGATCTATCTGTAACATGTCATAATAAAAGCGCTGTAAGTACTGAATGGTGCCCAGCCACTGCACATATATCAAGCAAGTGATGTATCTCGGTCAAAAACCGGCCCCGATAGCTCAGTTGGTAGAGTGTCCGCTCCGGGGAACGGGAGGTCACGGGTTCGATCCCGGGCCGCGACATACCAAAGTCGTTAAAAATGGTACTAGCTGCTCCTCGCTTGGCACTCAGATTTACGGGGAAGAGCTAGGACTGGTCGACCCAGTGTCAGGATAATGTGACTGGGTGTGGTATCATGTAATGTGTCTGGGACATGATACTTCAGTGAGGCAGCACTATAAAAGTGAGCATTGAGCTCCCTGTCGCAACCAGACACCGTCGTGATATGACTGAAAAATTGTTGAAAGCGACGTTAAACCCGAATTCACACACACACACATCTCGGTCAAAATGAAGTCAAAGGGAAACTATATTAGTTCTTGTCTAAATATCACCAATACTGGTGCAAGTACATGGATTAATTTTGATATTCAAGGTTTCATCTTTCTTGTTTCTTTCTGCACCATCTGTTTTGATGCTTTACAAAATATAAAGGCTCCATCAAAATATCTGATAAGTTTCCAAGCATAAGAACAATTGGTAGAAATTGCTATGTTCAATATTTATTATATTTAAAGGGCTGCAATTCCAAGAGTAGATTACCCAGAGCTACAGTTCTTGATGTCTGCTTGTTGTCACGTGGTGCTATACATTTGTGAGAAATTTCATGAAAATATCATTTCAACTAACAGGGCGGCAACTAGTACACGTTGGAAATAGCCATGTCCAGCCATGTCCAATGTTCACAGGGCAATAACTTTAAGTACGCAAACCAGAATTATTTATGGTTCATACGTCTTGCATGTCTTCTCATAGTGTTTTGCATTTCTATGAAATTTCATGAAAATATGTCTAACAATGTCAGAGATACGGGGCGGACACAAGTACATGAGAGAAATAGCTGTGTTAAATTTTTGAAGGGGAATAACTCCAAAATGTAGGAAAATCAGAGTTATGGTTAATATGTTCTACGCGACGTCTCATGGTGCTCTACATATCTGTGAAGTTTCCTGAAAATATCTCCAATGGTACCAGATTTAGGGAACGGACACGAAACTGATATGTTCAGTGTTCAAAGGTAAGGAAGAAACTCAGAGTAACAATTCATATGCTCTGCACGTCATCTCACTCATAGTGCCCTAGATATCTGTAAATATGTTATAGAAAGGGTTATCCTTTGGAAGCAAGGAATACACCACACAACAAAAAAATATGGAGTGTACATATTTTCTGGACCAGACTAGCAAGTTTCGGCCAAATAGGCCTCATCAGTGACCCTCAGATGTTTTCAAAATTCCACAATGGAATCAATGATCCCAAAGGACACGAAAATATAAACTACCCTATGATGTTTCATGAAAATACCTGAAATGGTATCGGAGTTATGGAGCGGACACGAAACTATGATAGAAATGGTTATGTTCAATGTTCAAAGGGCAATAACTACGAAAGTAAGAAAATCAGAGTTATAGAACATTGTCTGCACATCGTCTCATGATGCTCTACATATCTGTGAAGTAATGTGAAAAATATATCATGAAGTATCAGGATCTTCGAGCGGACACGAAACTGATAGAAACTGCTACTTTCAATGTTCAAAGGGCAATAACTACGAAAGTAAGAAAATCAGAGTTATAGTGCTCTAGATATCTGTGAGGTTCCATGAAAAATATCTAAAATGGTATCGAAGTTATGGAGAGGAAGAAATGGCTATGTTCAAAGGTCAATAACTCCAAAAGTAGGAAAATCAGAGTTACGGTTCATACCATACTACATGTCATGTCATTGTGCTCTACATATCTGTGAAGTTTCGTGAAAATATCTCAAATGGGAGCAGAGTCATGGAGCGGACACGTAACTATGAGGCGCTGACGGAAGGACGGACCGACGGGCACGAAAAAATTCGGAGGGTACGACATAAAAAGTACATGTTTACTGGAATTCACCAGATTATGTATGGAAAGATAAAAGTGCATTAAGACAACACTGCTTGGATAATAGTTAACTACACTGCAAGCCATATTTCTCTGAAAGTCGTGTTGTAAAACTTATTGTATCCACCCGCGGGCGTAGACTATCTAAGCTTGACTTTTGCTCCGGGGGCATTTAAGAAAAGTTCATGATCGGGCGAATATTATTTTCTAATAACAGGTCTTCATTTATATATTTGTCACAATGATTAAAACCCGGGAATGACCGGGTGCTTCCTTAAGTATATCACACTTATGATGCAAGCTCTTATTCTTACAAAAGAAAAATGTATTCTGGCTTAACATGTTGTTGAATTTTCTCACATAATATAGTACATCTATTTTTGTTTGTTTTCCCTTTTTGTGAAAAAAAAGATTGCTAGCTGGCTGGCGATTTTTTTTTCCAAAAAGATGTCCTACACTGGGAAATGAAGGAGAACTTATATGCAGGTAGATTTGCTTAAGCCCAGTACGGTTTCATAGATGTATCTGTTCTACTGAATTTTATTTGTTACAACTTATTGTTGCTGAAAGTGAAACATTGGTAGGTTTGTAAATGCGAACATATGGAACATTTGGAAATTCTTTATTGAAATCTGTGGTTGTTATGCTGACACACTTATACAACTTACACATGATTTTTTTGGCCATTTTATTTTCCAATTGCCGTGGCTAAGCGTAGATTCAAACTTTATGTAAAAGCTAACTCATCAGGAAAACGCGCCTATAAAATTTTGATCCCCTTAAATCCACTTTTATATTGTTAAACTGGGGTTTACATGGGTATACATTATTTTTCTTATTTCTGCCCCAAAACATAGATTGTTGGTACTTCTTAGAACCACCTACCTACCAATTGAGCAGAAATTGGGAAAATATTAAAATTTTCATCTGAAGCACCGGCTTCTAGATTTGAACGCATCGGCTTCGAAGGAAAATGGCGTAAAGAAGCAACATTTGAAGGCAGCTAACAGATTGTCAATTTGTTTCACCGATGTTCAAAAACGAGATATATTGATTTGCCTTCAAAGGTGAAGTCTCCATTTTTCAAAATGAAAAAATAAAAAATAGATCTCAATCGAAATCTGAACGGGCGTGTAACTTGGATTTTCCTTCTGAAGTATGTGATCTATGCCCGTTCATTGACAAGGGAATGGTAAATTAAGATTATCTGGTTACCAATTAAATCTCAGATTTCTGCTTTATAATTTTGTGGGGAATTTTCAATGCAACGTTAGTCGCTATTAAATCATATACAACGCTGAGACTTCTAACACAAGTAAAAAAATAAAACTTGCATAATTTTGCAATGAAAAGACGCGGACATCGTTTGTTAACTCTTTCAACTTAGGAATCCTGCAGCAACTAAACACTCCGGAGTCTAAAGGTACAGTACCGGGTCATTCCTACTAGGCTAGATCTGGTAATACACTGTTAGCTATTTAGCCCCCGCCCATAGGGGCTTGAAGAAATATAAGGGCTGCATGATGCTTCCACGCAGAGCTGAATCCGGCCCGCACACTAGTACTGGTAAACCGCTAAGAGGATCTAAGCCTGTCCAGGAACCGCGGTTCGAGGCGGACCGTCCATGCTAATAAACTCTATTGGTTTCATTGGGCGACAGGGCTTGAGAAGTCATTTCATCTCAATGTCGGGCAAAAATCTCACAAAATACGAAGCAACGTCTCCAAAATGACCTTTACAGTGTTGACGGCGACGCTAAACCTCAAATCAAACAAATACTTGTTGGCTATTTCCAACCATATAACATCTGATCATAAATGAATGAGAATAGTGTGTTTTAGTTTTACGTCCAACATCAGCTCAGGTCATACGGAGACGGGACCTATGTTTAAATACTCATCTGAAAGTCAGAGGAAGCCCGGGATCAAACCTACGACCCCTGGTTTATAAGGTGAATAGCTCACCTACTACACCAAAGGCTTCTAAATGAAGGAGAAAATAATGAAAAAAAATGCCGTTTTCTTTCGTTACTTAGCCGAAACCCCCGTATACTGTAACATAGTGAAGTGCGACAAGTGCTTAACCAAGAGGTAAATAACATACACGTATCATCATCATCATCATCATCATCATCATCATCATCATCATCATCATCATCATCATCATTAATATCTATTATTATTATTATTTATTTTTAGCAGTATTTTATTATTATTATTATTATTCATAATCGACATATTTATGGCACCGAATGTCGTTCAACATGCCACACTTTCTGCTGATTTGCAAAACCCATTGATTGTTTTGAATTGCGGTATAAACTAAATACATGGATAGTGTCTTTGATAATAAACTATTACACCAAAGGCTAAAGCTCGCCTCTATAAAATTGTCTCAGGCTTACCGATTATATTTTATAATTAAAGACACTATCCCTGTATTTACTTTTAACCATTGTTCGTCTTGGGCGACGAATGAACTACTATCCTATAAGATCCCCTGCAGCCTTCGGCCCAAGTGAGCTAAAATCGTCATTTTTTTGTTTAATTTGCTTTCATTTATGATGGCACATTGTGAAAAACAGCGAACAGGTAATCTGTTACCGGATCTCTAGCCGGATCTGGTAGGAATGGTTTAGAGATCCGGTACAAGAGTCCGGTACCGGATCTCTAGCCAAGGAGTCTTGAGGTCTTGTCCGAACCTGTAGCCACTTAATGTGTGTGTGTGAATTCGGGTTTAACGTCGCTTTCAACAATTTTTCAGTCATATCACGACAGTGTCTGGTTGCGACAGGGAGCTCAATGCTCACTTTTATAGTGCTGCCTCACTGAAGTATCATGTCCCAGACACATTACATGATACCAGACCCAGTCACATTATCCTGACACTGGGTCGACCAGTCCTAGCTCTACCCCGTAAACTGAGTGCCAAGCGAGGAGCAACTTGTACCATTTTTAACGACTTGGGTATGTCGCGGCCCGGGATCGAACCCGTGACCTCTCGTTCCCCGGAGCGGACACTCTACCAACTGAGCTATCGGGGCCGGTCTCTAGCCACTTAAATGCAGTTGCTTGATTAACACTATTTTCGCACCTTAGACAAACAATGGTTACTTTAAAGTTACTTATCTCCCGGTTAAGCAGCTATTACATTTCACTATATTAATTGCCCTTTTAAGCTGGTGGCTAAGTAATGGAAGAAAAAAAATCAAATTGTTGCCGTATTTATTAAATATTTTTCCTTCATCTATAATACTCAATGGCGGAATCTATTACCGGATCATAAGCCTGTCTGGTACCGGACTTCTATATCATACTGTAGTTTATATGTCCTTGTCCTTTGGGATCATTGATTCCATTGTGGAATTCTGAAAATATTTGAGGGTCACTGATGAAGCCTAAATGGCCGAAACTAGCTAGTCTGGCCCAGAAAATATGTACACTCCATATTTTCCAATTCTGTAGTGTATTCCTTGCTTCAAAAGGATAACCCTTTCTAGAACATATTTAACGTCCCTACAGCTGATGTCTGGGAAAGTGTGGCGGCCGTAAAAAGTCTTCCTGCCCTACATCATAGTGTAGTTTATATTTTCTTGTCGTTTGGCATCATTGAATCCATTGTGGAATTTTGAAAATATGTGAGGGTCACTGATGAGGCCTAAATGGCCGAAACTAGCTAGTCTGGCCCAGAAAAACATGTACACTCCATATGTTCCAGTTCTGTGGTGTATTGCTTGCTTTCAAAGGATAACCCTTTCTAGAAAATATTTAACGTCACTACAGCTGATGTCTTGGAATGTGTGGCGGCCGTAAAAAGTCTCCCTGCCGTACATCATAGTGTGGTTTATATTTTCTTGTCCTTTTGGATCATTGATTGCATTGTTGAATTTTGAAAATATTTGAGGGTCACTGATGAGGCCTAAATGGTCGAAAAAGCTAGTCTGACCCAGAAAAGATGTACACTCCATATTTTCCTGTTATGTGGTGTATCCCTTGCTTCAAAAGAATAACCCTTTCTAGAACATATTCTAGACTCCGGGGTCACTTGCTTCTACTGGATTCCATAATCATAAGACCTCAGTCTATGTCACTGACAAACGATGTCTGCGTCATTTAATTGCAAAATTTATACAAATTAACTTTCAAGTTTGATGAAAAAATGTGTTAGAAGTCTCAGCTTTATAAATTATTTAAAAGCCACTAAGGTTGTATTAATTTTTAATGGTGAATACCTTTCGATCTGATAATTTTCGATCACGAACCTCAGCTCAGTGGGCGGGTTTATTTTATTAAGGCTACAGCGTAAAGCCTTACTGAAATTTTAGGTAATGTCGCTTGGAACCTGATGCTCTGTCTCTGGTCGGGCCCACCTGAGTCTTACTGTTGGTTTCCTTTTGCTCCAGCATTTAATTTCATGCTGTCGACTCCTCACCGATCTGTAGTCTCGGAGATGTAGTTTAGGTTTTACTAATTTATTTGAATCGCTCTCGAACACCCATTCCGGATGTTATCACGCGCTCGAGATACTTTTTTTTGTTTGATTTGAGATTTAACGCCCCGTCATCACTATTTAGGTCATTTAGGAGACGTGCCTTCCAATTTTGTGGGAATTTTACCAAACATTGAAATAAAATGACATCTCAATCCCTGTCGGCCAAGGAAACCAATAGGGCTTATATGCATGGACGGTCCGACTCGCACCACTTTGCTTGGGAAGTCTTAGACCTTCTAATCGGTTTACCAGTACTCATGTGCGGTCGGTTTCAGCTCTGCGTGGAACCATCATGCAACCCAATATATTTCTCCAAGCCCCGATGGGCTATTATTTTAAGCAAAATAATGAATATAATGTATAGAACCCTCGTAAAATCAAATTGTCTGAATAAATAAAGTGGTGTTAAGAGGAAAGTCTTTCGATATCCAAACTGTTTTCTACAACAAATAGGTTATGTCAAGCCAGGTCGCGTTCCTTCCCGTCCCACCCACAGTGTGCGCGGATTATGTGCAATATAACCCATGAAATTTTTATCAAGACAACAGTCTCATATGTATATACTGCATGTACAAAAATGTACAGATGCAGCCGAGCTGTAGCGTTCTTTAGTGCTATAAACTTTCAAATCTGTTCAAACCTGACATCACGAAAACGCGCCTATATAACACTGTTCCCTCTAAACCCCACTTTTATATACTAAAACATGGGTTTGCAGGAATATACATTATTTTTCTTATTTCTGCTCAAAAGCATAGATTACCGATAATCTATGTTTCGATTAGAAATATGGAAACTAACATAATTCTTATCTGAAATTTTTTTTGGGTGGTAAATTTTTTCTGTGAATTTGAACAGGCGTGTTTTCGTAATGTATACAAATATTCTCCCGCTGTTTGTAATGTGAACAGTGATGACAACATGACGCAATCCTACTGAGCATATGACCTTTGGGTGTAGATTCAATGTCATGACGTTGTATCGACGTTGATGCGACATTGTGTGCGCGTTATTTGCGAAAATCTTGTAAACATGAATACCGATTGAAAACACATTATTGTTGCTGTTGATACAAAAATGTAAGGTATAATTTTGTCACGTCAAACACGTTATTTACGATTTTTTTTTCATTATTATTATAATGACATTCTCTTCTCCCTTGAACTTTCATTTTCTTTATCTTAATGGCGTGTATATTTGCATCTCTTTCTTTCCTTCTGTCTGTCTCTCTCTGTCTCTCTCTCTCTCTCTCTCTGGATAAATAGAAAAATCACTACCTGGAATAGTCGCCTAGCTGTAAAATATCCCGACTGACACGAAAACACACTATCAACTGCACAGGCTGCACGTGATTTATGTACACTGCAACGCACGGAGAAATTGTGTACATATTAAAGGTCGTATAATATGGATGTGTATCTTCCGGATTAACTCTCTCTCTCTCTCTCTCTCTCTCTCTCTCTCTCTCTCTCTCTCTCTCTCTCTCTCTGTTCGTTGGTATTCAGACGAAGGCTGGTCAGCATTACATGTGCCGCAAACACTCTAATCAAAGCATGCAACTGCCGGTAAATTAAGTCTTAGCAATCGAGGGTGTTCCTGGAAGTCTGATATAAGCATTTAGTAAGCATTATACATGCTGCAAATAATCCTATTCGATCGTGCAGACGCAGGCAAATCCAAGTCTTGGCAATCTAGACTATTCCTGGAAGTCTGATCAGTCTTAAAGCTATCATTAAAAGTCATGTAAACATTCCTATCCGAATGAGCAAATGCTGGCGAATCCAGTTCCTAGCAATCTAAACTCTTCCTGGAAGTCTGCTCAGATTCTTTAAGCCAGCACAGGGCATGCAAACACTTCCATCCGACTGTGCAAATGTCAACAAATCCAATTCTTAACATGGCCCCCGCCCATCGTGGCTTGAAGAAATAGATTGTGCTGCATGATGCTTCCAACCAGAGCTGATTTGTTTGATTAGAAGTTTAACGTCCCCGTCAACACTGTAAATGTCATTTTGTAGACGTTGCTTTCAATTTTGTGGGACTTTTACCCAACATTGAGATGAAATGACATTTCAAGCCCTGCCGCCCAATGAAACCAATAGGGTTTACAAGCATGGACGGGCCGACTCGCACCGCATTGCCTGGTCGGGCGTAGATACTCTAAGCGGTTTACCAGTACTCGTGTGCGGGTCGGTTTCAGCTCTGCGTGGAAGCATCATGCAGCCCATCTATTTTTCTTCAAGCCCCGAAGGGCGGGGGCTAACCACCCAGAGCTGAAACCTACCGCTCATATGAGTACTTGTAAACCACTTAGAAGGTCTGAGCCTGCCGAGGCAAAGTGGTGCGAGCGGGCCCGTCCATGCATATAAACTTTATTGGTTTGATTGGGCGGCAGGGACTAAGATGTCATTTCAACTCAATATCGGGTAGAAGTCCTACAAAATTGGAAGCAACGTCTCCAAAATGACTTAAATATTGTTGGCGGGGACGTTAAACCTCAAATAAAAAAAAAACAAACAAAACACAATTCTTAACCATCTAGACCTTTCCTGGACGTCTGATCAGATTCTTAGAAGTCAGCATTATACAACCTGCAAATATTCCTATCTAACTGTGTAAATGACGACAATCCGATTCTTAATAATCAAGAATATTTCTTGAAGTCTGATCAGAGTCTTTTAAGTCAGCAGTTTACACCATGCAAACAGTCCCATTCAACTACATGCATGCAGATGCTGGCAAATCCGTGGCTGTTCCTGAAAGTCTGATCAGAGCCTTTTACCTATCCGACCATGCAGATTCAGGCAAATCCGAGTCTTGACCGTCTAGACTACCTCAAAATGCGCCTTTCCGAATCTCTTATATGTTTTCAATGGGTAGAGTTCTCTATACAGTCAAACTTTAATACTCAAACACCTTCAGGACTCTGATAGTTTGTTCAAGATAGAGGATATACGAAATATTGATCGTTTATCATAGAGCCAGGCCATGAGGCTTTTTAGGGAATGACTCAGATATTTTTTACAATCTTCTACAATAAAGGAATGTTCTTGTTTGTTCGTTTGTATTGGAGTTAACAGCCCAGTCAACCCTAGTTGGGTCATTTTTGAGCCGGCCAGTTTACCTATCCACACTTTTTCTGGGCAGGCTTATACGTAAGCGATTTACCAGGAGAGTGCCCATTCTTTCGCCAGAAACTGACAACTACCCTTCTTGAATCAGCGAATGGCAGAGAATGACCGTAGAAAAGATTTCGTGATCCATCTCCACGAAAGAATGTTGCCGACCCCGGCAGGTATCGAGCCCGCGTCCTCCTGTCACCATTCAGACGCGCATCCGACAGCCACCGAGGCCGGCATAAAGGAAGGTATTGTGTACTCATTAGAACATTAGAATTGCCTTATTGGGCGGTTCTTAAGTTACAGACGACACGTCTTTTTCAAATTAAAAATCGGAGGACCGCTCAAACCATACTGGATATATGGATACTTGGAGCTATGAAAGAAATTTCTAGGTGTTCATGAACAAGTTTGAACAAGCAATGGTAAACAGGTCATCCGAGTTCAAGTTATTGAAGTTTTACTTGCATGAATGTGTGATATGTGACAGGATGTAGTGTCATGTCCGAAGTATATGACCGAAAGGTGTTGTTTGAATTGAGGTTTAACGTCCCCGTCAACAATGTATATGTCATTTTGGACACGTTGCTTCCCGAAAGTTTACATGATCAAAGGATATTCAACAGCAAAATTAGTAGTTTTTGTTTTACTTGCGTTTCTGAAAAGGCTGTACAGTTAGAATCAATAGCTGCTTGAAACACTTTAAATGATATTTCGTGCACACTATTTAAGATATGAACCCCATTCAGATCATATGTGCAACGACAGCTTATCATATGGACTGCTTGAAAACTATTGGAGAAGTTAAGTAGACTTGAACTTTCCTACACGTTATAGAAGACTAATTGAAGATTAACCCAAACATTTTGCAAAAGGCGAGGCAAGTTTTCAGCTCATCAGAGCCGAAGGCTCCTGGCGAACTTTTTTGGATAGGTAGTGGTCCGTCGTTGTCTAGAGTTTGTAAATGTATATTTCGTATTAGCCTGTACAAAAATGACAGCAAAAATGAGCTTGTACAAATGTGGTAGCAATTCTGAACGAGAGTCTTGCTCGTGGGCCCCTTTTTGTGTCTTTGTGTGAAAGCTTTTCCTTGTTATGGGCCGCTTTTTACTTCTTGTGAAAGCTTTTACTTGTTGTTGCATCTAATGTTTACACCAACGGACCTCCGTGACCTAGTTGATAAGAGCGCTGACTCTTAATCATTAGGTCTCTCGCCGCTGTTTCGAGTCACACGTGAGACGCCAAGTTCTGCAACGGAAGGTCAGGTGGTTTTTATCCGGGTACTCCCGTTTTCGCCCACCCCTGATTAACGATCGGCTCGATATGAGTTCATTAAATAATGAAAGGGCCGTAACCCCCACCCCACCCCACAACCCCCCACCACAAAAACAAAAAAACACAAAAAAAACTTTTCTCAATTAAAAAACTCCAAACGGCCCTAAACAAGAATCGTACAAAAAGAATTAAGTTTATAGGAAAAAGTTCAACTTATAAAGGAAAAAATGTTTCATTGTCATTGTCTACGCCCATGTTTGCTCCGGAAGCATATAAGAAAAGGTCATGACTAGTTGAATGTTATTTTCTATTAGCATGTCATTGTCTATATTGTATTAAAGAAAAGATCATTACTGGCTGAATGCTATATTCTATTGACTGGTCATCATTGTTAGTTGTTATAATGATTAAAAACCGGGATTGACCGGAACACTTCCGTGATCTTATCACACCCTATTCGCATTCAAAATAAACAAGTTTTCTGGGTTCACATTATGTTGACTTCCCTCCGATGATACAATGCATCTATTTCTGTAAGTTTTCACTAAAAGAAAGCGTATGCATCTGTTCTACTGATTTTTCGTTTCCTTGTTCGAGTGGTTGTCATAGTAAAAGATTGTAGTTTTGCTAATGTATGAAACTGGAGTCAATTTTTGAAATCTTTGGTTATTATACAAATTTCCGTATTTACTGGCATACTTATACACCAATAGCTTTGTCATTTGACTTTCCAATCCTTCGACTACTAAAATTAATGTGTGCTAAGCGTAGGCCAAAGCTTTTACCAAAACTCGTAATATTACAAACATCACTCGGTCCTACGAATTGCCGGAGCTTATCAGTGAAGGGCTAAATACACATTACAATCCCACATCCATCCAGCCATCCACCCATACACACTTACACAAGCACATCCACGCATATACACACATTCTCACATACACACGCACACACACACATACACTCACTAATACTCCCTCGCACGCAACAACATACACACACACACACACACTTACACATACATGCACACATACATACATATATACATACAAACACACACTCACATACATACGCACATACACACATGGACGCACATACAAACACACGTACTCATACATACATACATACATACATACATACATACATACATACATACATACATACATAAGCACACACGTATTCGTAGATAATACCATACATTCTTACACACGCGCGGACATGTCGAACCAGGTAGAAGTCCAAGCATACACATATGGATCACAAAAGTAAAGACATGCAAACATACACAAATGCACATCCGTACACACACACACACCACAAACGCATGCACACATCCGCACATTGCCGAAACTTATAAGAGAAGGGCTACATACATACATACATACATACATTCGTCCCATTGTTACGTTCTTAGTCTCCGAGCATTCAGTAAGCATCCAGACAAATATGATATAGTGAGAATACAGTAGGGATACATTCACGACTTTAGTGTTTCAATATTTGTACATAGCATTTTCATCTTTTGACATTACTGTTTCGATTTTTGTACATAGCATTTTCATTTTTTGACATTGCTGTTTCATTTTTTGTACATAGCATTTTCATTTTTTGACATTACTGTTTTGATTTTTGTACATAGCATTTACATTTTTTGACACTGCTGTTATGATTTTTGTACAATTACATGTAGTTTCCCACAGACCACGTTTTCATTTTTGTAACTGGCGTTTCAAAAACAAGACACTAGTGTTTCAATTTTTGTACATAGCATTTTCATTTTTTTGACATTACTGTTTTAATTTTTGTACATAGCATTTTCATTTTTTGACATTACTGTTTCGATTTTTGTACAATTACATGTAGTTTCCCATAGACCACGTTTTCATTTTTGTAACTGGCGTTTCAAAAAGAAGACACTAGTGTTTCAATTTTTGTACATAGCATTTTCATTTTTTTTTACATTACTGTTTTAATTTTTGTACATAGCATTTTCATTTTTTGACATTAGTGTTTTGATTTTTGTACATACCATTTTCATTTTTTGACATTGCTGTTACGATTTTTGTACATTTACATGTAATTTCCCATAGACCACGTTTTCATTTTTGTAACTGGCGTTTCAAAAACACGACACTAGTGTTTCACAATTTTTGTACATAGCATTTTCATTTTTTGACATTACTGTTTCAATTTTTGTACATAGCATTTTCATTTTTTGACATTACTGTTTCGATTTTTGTACATAGCATTTTCATTTTTTGACATTGCTGTTTCGATGTTTGTACATTTACATGTAATTTCTCATAGACCACGTTTTCATTTTTGTAACTGGCGTTTCAAAAACACGACACTAGTGTTTCAATTTTTGTACATAGAATTTTCATTTTTTGACAATACTGTTTCGATTTTTGTAAATAGCATTTTCATTTTTTTGACATTGCTGTTTCGTTTTTGTACATTTACATGTAATTTCCCACTGACCACGTTTTCATTTTTGTAACTGGCGTTTAAAAAATACGACACTAGTGTTTCTCAATTTTTGTACATAGCATTTTCATTTTTTGACATTACTGTTTCAATTTTTGTACATAGCATTTTCATTTTTTGACATTACTGTTTTGATTTTTGTACATAGCATTTTCATTTTTTTGACACTGCTGTTTCGATTTTTGTACAATTACATGTAGTTTCCCATAGACCACGTTTTCATTTTTGTAACTGGCGTTTCAAAAACAAGACACTAGTGTTTCAATTTTTGTACATAGCATTTTCATTTTTTTGACATTACTGTTTCAAATTTTGTACATAGCATTTTTATTTTTTGACATTACTGTTTTGATTTTTGTACATACCATTTTCATTTTTTGACATTGCTGTTACGATTTTTGTACATTTACATGTAATTTCCCATAGACCACGTTTTCATTTTTGTAACTGGCGTTTCAAAAACACGACACTAGTGTTTCAATTTTTTTACTTAGCATTTTTATTTTCACAGCAGCAAAAGGATCCTACTCAGCGGCAGATTCTACAGTAGGCTAAAACTTTAAGAATACAGCATGGCATGAATGTCGACGAATCCATCCAGCCAGCCGTAAAACTTATTTATTCGCCAGTGTTTGGCCAGGCCATGTCTTGACAGAAAACGTTGAAGACCAGGAATCTGATGACGAATGGAATATACGTAAGAAGGGTAAAGCATCGTTATTTTTGGAGAAAAAACGGGTTCGATAGAAGTGTTTGACGTGAAACTGAATAAAGTGGTGCCTTATGTCCCGGACTACGATGCATGGTACCAACACTTCAAAGACGTGTGCGAGTGCTACGTTCAACCCGATTACATGGCGCGTTTTATCGTCGGACGTGGTAGAAGAAACCGTCTTCTACAGGAAATGGAAGATCCAAGGCAAAAAGAAATAAAACTGCGGGAACAGCAAAAACCCGTGGTAAAATTGGTCTCTCCCGTGGCTCAAGCGGTTGAAATGGCAAAATCAGATTTAGCACGATTACAAAAGGAGCATAAGGGCGAGACCTCTGATCGTAAGAAACCAAGAGTAAAAAACAGGTAGACTGGACAAAATATAAATATTAAGCGACGATGAACAGTGATCGATTGACTCGTATTCTTTCTGGAAACCCCGTGACTGTCTGCACAGCGGACCAAATAAAAAAAAACGAAGAGGAAGGTTCGTCATTTCCAACAAATCCACGAGTTATCAAAGAGGGAAACACTGGGTAACATTTTATTTTCCAAAACACGGACGGTACGAATTTTTCGATTCAGTAGGAAACGACCCTAGAAGTTATGGCGTTGGATTTGAAGAGGTACTCAATAAACCCTACCTAATTAACCAAAAACAGCTTCAACAATCTAGTTCTAACGTATACGGACTATACTGCAAAAACTATGTGATGGCGAGTTCTCGAGGTAAAACCATGCAAGACATCATCAAAGAATTCAACCCACACCAGAAGAAGTTCAACGACCACCTGATTGTGAAAAGAATGCTAAGAAGAAGACATTTATAATGTGTAATTAACCACTATGTCGTAGATAAATAAATGCGTAAAATATACGTTTGTTTTGTAATCATTTCTATCCTAACACTCTCAAAATATAAGTGAAGGCAATGACCAAAAATTGATACAAGTAGCCGACACCCCCTTTAGAGACATCGAAGGGAAATAAACACGGACATAAAATAACTAGACTCTTCTAGAAACGTCACTAGTTTAAAGACACATTTTTTTCTCTATATAAAAGGGGTGGCCTGTTACATAATCTCCAATAATCAAGTCCTTTGGACCATAGTGCACATCAAAGGCTTATCTTATCTAAGTGATTATGAGGTGATTATGAGCAGAGACTCTCTGAGAGACATGTTTAAAAGGGGGCCCTATAAGGGGAACTTGTGTGATGATATATTATCTACTGAGATTGTTTCCAACAAAATATTGTTTTAAATTACTTTATTTTTCATTTTTTAAAAAAGTAAAGGAAAACATTGACAGTCATTTTTACATTAACTCAAATCTGAAAAGAAGTAAACTTAATGAAGTGATTAATTCAAGATTGTGTTTGTTCGTTTGATTTGAGGTTTAACGTCCCCGACAACACTGTATAGGTCATTTTGGTGACGTTGCTTCCATTTTTTTTGGACTTGCCTGGACAGGCTTAGATCCTCTAAGCAGTTTACCAGTATTCGTGTGCGGTCGGTCTCAGCTCTGCGTGGAAGCATCATGCAGCCCATCTATTTCTTCAAGCCCCAATGGGCCTGGGCTGAATTCAAGATTTAATCAGTCAATGAACATTTATTTATTTATTTGGGGTTTGGAGGGGTTTACATTATTTTTCTTATTTCCACTCAAAAATATATATTATGGGTCCTCGTTACAATCCCCTCGCAGAGACGTTTCTTACATGTACTCACAATATAAAAACATTGTATAGTAAAACTGGGGTTTACAGGGGATACATTAATTTTTTGTATTTCTACTCAAAAACATAAATTGTGGGTTCTCGTTAGAAGCACCTCACCAAGGCGGTTCTAACAGGCACCCACAATATATGTTTTGAACACAAAGTGTTGGTTCTCATTAGAAGCGCCTCACCGAGGAGGTTCTAACAAATATCCACAATATATGTTTGAGCCGAAATATTAAAAATATCAGGACTTTATCATTTTTGGTCGTAAAATTTAACCAAGATAGTTCAATAGGCATGTTTTTGTAGTGATTATAAATAATGGTGACTAAAAATAAAATAAATAATAAAAAAAAAAAACAGAATAAAAATGCAGCCGTTTCTTCCATTAATATCAAAACCAGGATATAGTTATCAAAGGTCTAGGTAATTGATTACCCTCTCTTGGTCCCCTACCTGTATGACAGTCAGAATACCCTAAATGTATCTTATCTCAAAACTGATTTCTTCAATAACTGGTCATTAGGGTGTTATGCAATCAAAAAATGTGTCTTTAAAGTCATAAGGACAGTCCCCGTATTGTCAATTATATTTTTCAGGACCTAGATAACTCGCTAGTGACTTGGGGTTAAAATACAAGGAAGACAACTACCGTTTCCAGTCTGACATGTTTTATTGTAAACATATGAATACATA